>NC_069400.1:115444196-115591696 GCF_026875155.1 Cherax quadricarinatus | reverse complement strand
GGGGGAGGGGTGTATGGTGGGGTGGGATGGTTGGAGGAAGGGATGTGGGAGGGAAAGTTGGTGGAAGGGGTGTATGGTGGGATGGAAAGTTTTGGTTGGGGGGGATGGGATGGTGGGTGTATGGTGGGAGGGAAAAAATGGGGAAGGGTTTTTAGGTGGGAGGGGGTGTATGGTGGGGGGGATGTATGGTGGGAGGGATGTATGGTGGGATGTATTTGGGGGGAAAAGATTTTTTTGGTTTGGGAAAGGGGTGTATGGTGGGATGGATGTTTGGGGGGAGGGATGTTTTTTGGTGGGGGGGGATGCCTTTTGGGGGGGAGGTGTATGGTGGGAGGGATGTTTTGGTGGAAAAGTAGGGTGGAATGGGATGGTGAGGAAGGGGTGTATGGTTTGGGGGGTTTATGGTGGAACGGATGTTGGTGGGGGTTTAAAAGTATGGTGGGGGAAAGGGGGTATGGTTGGGAGGGATGTATGGTGGGATGTAGGGGGGGGAGGGATGTATGGTGGGAGAGATGTTTGGTGGGAGGGGGTGTATGGTGGGAGGGATGTATGGTTTGGGGTGGATGTATGGTTTGGGGGGGGTTTTGGTAAAAAGGTGGGGGGGATGTTGTTGGGGTTTTATGGGGGGAGGGATGTTTTGGTGGGAGGGTGTTTGGGTTTAAGGGATGTATGGTGGGATGGATGTATGGTGGGAGGGAGTATGGTGGGGGGGATGTTTGGGGGAAAGGGGTGTATGGTGGAAGGGGTGTATGGTGGGAGGGAAAAGTTTGGTGGAAGGGGGTGTATGGTTTTGGGGGGATGTATGGTGGGGGGGATTTATGGTTGGAGGGTTTCATGGTGGGGGGGGGGGACTTTTTGGGGGGGAGGGAAGGTTTTGGTGGAAGGGATGCTTGGGGGGGGGATGTTTTGGTGGGGGGGGGATGTTGGGGGGGGATTTTTTGGTTGGGGGAATGGGATTTTGGGGGGGAAAGTATGGTGGGGGGATGTTTTGGTGGGGGGTTTTTTGGTTTGGGGGGGAGTATGGTGGGAGGGGTGTAGGTGGGGAAAAGGTGCATGGTGGGGGGGGATTTTGTTTTGGTGGGAGGGATGTATGGGGGGGAGGGTGTTTGGGTTGGAGGGTGCTGGTGGGAGTAGGGAAAGTTTTGGTGGGAGGGGGGTTTTGGTGGAAAGGGGTGTTGGTGGGAGGGGTGTTTGGTGGGAGGGGGTGTATGGTTTGGGGGGGATGTATGGTTGGGGGAAAGCATGATGGGAGGGACGTATGGTGGGAGGGAATTTTATGGTGGGGGGGGTATGTATGGTGGGAGGGATGTAAGGTGGGAGGGAGGGATGGTGGGAGGAAAGTATGGTGGGAAGGATGCAGGGGGAGGGGTGTATGGGGGGGAGGTATGTATGGTGGGGTGTAAAGGGGGGGAGGGGGTGTTGGGGGGATGTAGGTGGGAGGGAAGTATGATGGGAGGGATGATGGTGAGAGGGATGTATGGTGGGGGATGTATTTGGGGGGGGGATGTAGGGGGGGGGAGGGATGTTTTGGTGGGAGGGTGTATGGTGGGGGGATTGGTGGGAGGGAAAGTATGGTGGGAGGGGGTGTATGGTGGGAGGGAGTATGGTGGGGGGGATGTTATGGTGGGGGGGATGTAGGTGGGGGATTATGGTGGGAAGGATGTTTTGGGGGGAGGGATGTATGGTGGAAGGGGGGTATTGGTTGGGGGAATGCATGGTGGGGGGGGGACGTTTTTGGTGGGGGGATGTATGGTGGGGGGATGTATGGTGGGGGGAAAAATATGGTGGGAGGGATTGGGATGGTGGGAGGATGTTTGGTGGGAAGGATGCTTTGGGGGGAGGGGGTGTATGGTGGGGGTGGGTTTTGGGGGGGGGATGTATGGTGGGGGTGAAGGTGGGAGGGATGTTTTGGTGGGAGGGGGTATGGTGGGGCCTGTGTGGTGGGGGGATGATGGTGGGAGGGATGAATGGTGGGGGGTGTATGGTGGGAGGGAAGTATGGTGGGGAGGGACGTATGGGGGGAGGGATGTATGGGGGGGGGATGTATAGTGGGGATGGGTTTTATGGTTGGGGGGGTGTTTTGGGGGGAGGGATGTATGGGTGGGAGGGATGTATGGTGGGACGGGGGAAAATGGGGGGAGGGAGTATTGATGGGAGGGGGGTTTTGGTGGGGGGGGTTGGGTTTTGGGGGAGGGTGTATGGTGGGGGGGAGTTGGTGGAGGGAAGTTTGGTGAGAGGGATTTGGTGAGGGGGGAGGGGTGGTGCGAGGGGTGTATGGTGAGAGGATTTATGGTGAGAAGGATGTATGGTGAGGGGGGTGGTGGTGCGAGGGGTGTATGGGGGAGGGAAGCATGGTGAGAGGGATGGTGGTGAGAGGGTTTATGGTGGAGGAATGTTTGTGGTGAGAGGGAGTTGGTGAAATGGGGTGGTGAGAAACGATGTGTGGTTGGGGGGGTTTTTTGGGGGGAGGGATGTATGGGGAGGGGTGTTGGTGGGAGGGTGTATGAGGGAGGGAAGCATGGGAGGGGATGTGTGGGTTTTTGGGGGGATGTTTGGTGGGAGGGGGTGGGGTGGTAGGGAAAAGTATGGTGGGAGGGGTGTTGGTGAGGGGGGATGTATGGTGGAGGGATTTTTATGGTGAGAGGGTTTTGGGGGAGAAAATGTGAGTGGGGGGGATGTTTGGTGGGGGGGATATATGGTATGAGGGATGTTTTGGTGGGGGGTGTTGGTGGGAGGGATGTTTTGGGAAAAGGGATGTTTTGGGGAGAGGGATGTATGGTGGGGGGGATGTATGGTGAGGGGGGATGTTTGGAGAGGGGATGTTTTGGGGGAGGGAATTTTATGGTGGGAGGGAATGTTGGTTTAGAGGGGGGTATGGTGAGAAAAGGGTGTGGGGGTGCGAGGGATTTTTATGGTGGGAGGGAAAGTATGGTTTAGAGAAAATGTTGGTGATAGGGGTTTTATGGTGAGAGGGATGGGATGGTGAAGGGGTGGTGAGAGGGAAAGTATTTGGGGAGAGGGTGTGGATGGGAGGGTGTTGGTGGGGGGATGTATGGTGAGAGGGATGTGGGGGGAGGAATGTATGGTGGGAGGGGTGTTTTGGTGGGGGGTGTGGTGGTGAGGGTTTGTTTGGTGAAAAGGGTGGTGAGGGGGATTTTGGTGAGAGGGAAAGTGTGGTGGGAGGGGTGTATGGTGGGGGGGATGTATGGCGAGAGGGATGGGTGGTGGGGGGGATTGGGGGGGGGAGAGGAGTGTGGTGGAAGGGGTTTTATGGGGGGGGGATGTAAAGGTGAGAGGGATGGGATGGGGAGAGGGATGTATGGGGAGGGGTTGTATGGTGTGAGAGGGGTGTAGTGGGAGGGTGTTTGGTGGGAGGGATTGGGGTGGGGGGGAGGGGATGTGTGGTGGGGGGATGTATGGTGGGAAGGTGTATGGTGAGAAAGGGGTGTTGGTGAGAGGGAAAGTTTTGGGGGGGGGAGGGTTTATGGGGGAGGGATGGGATGGGGGGGGGCTGTATGGTGGGAGGGATGTTGGGGGGAGGGATGTATGGTGGGGGGTTTTTGGTGGGAGGGATGAATGGTGGGAGGGATGTATGGTGGGGGGAGTATGGGGAAGGGATGTTGGTGGTTTTGGATTTTATGGTGGAAGGGAAAGAAAGGTGGAAAGGAAGTTTGGGGGGATGGATGTATGGTGGGGGGATGTATGGTGGAATGTTTATGCTGGAATGTATGGTGGGGAGAGAAAGTAGGTGGGGGGGGATTTTAGGTGGAAAAGGGTTATGGTGGGATGAAAGTATGGGGGAGGGGGATGTATGGTGGGAGGGGTGTATGGTGGGATATATGGTGGGACGATGTATGGTGGGGGGAGTTTTATGGTGGGGGGGATGTTTTGGTGGGAGGGTGTATGGGGGGATGGATGTTGGTGGGAGGGTTTTTGGTGGGAGGGATGTTTGGTGGGGGTGTATGGTGGGGGGATGTATGGTGGGGAGGGGTGTATGGTGGAAGGGAGTATGGTGGGATGGAAGTATGGTGGGGGGGGTTGTATGGTGGGAGGGGTGTATGGGGAAAAGGGGTTTATGGTGGAAAAAGGGGTGTATGGTGGGGGGGATGTATGGTGGAAGGGGGTGTATTGGGGGGAAAGGGGTGTTGGTGGGGGGGGAGGTTTTGGTTTTGGGGGGAGCATGGTGGGAGGGAGTAGGTGGGGGGGATGTATGGTTTGGGAAGGGGAAAGTTTGGGGGAAAAAAGTATGGTGGGAGGGATGTATGGGGGGGGTGTTTGGTTTGGGGGAAAGGGATGGTTTGGGGTGACGTTTTGGGGGAAAGGGGAAATATGGTGGGAGGGGGTTTGGTGGGGGGATGTATGGTGGGGGGGATGTTTCGGGGGGAAATTTTTATGGTGGGGGGGGGATTTTTTGGTGGGAGGGGGGTTGGTGGGAGGGATGTATGGTTTAGGGGGAGCATGGTGGGGGGGACGTTTTTGGGGGGGGGACGTTTTTGGGGGGGGATGTATGGTGGGGGGATGTTGGTGGGAGGGTGTATGGTGGGAGGGGGTGTATGGTGGGGTGGATGTTGGGGGGGAGGGATTTTATGGTTTGGGGGGGAAAGGTTTTTGGGGATGTATGGTGGGGGGGGATGTATGGTGGGAAAGGGGTGTATGGGGAAGGGATGTTTTGGTTTGGGTGGATGTTGGGGGGGGGAGGTTTTGGTGGGGGGGGGATGTATGGTGGAAGGGATTTTATGGGGGGAAGGGAAAGTATGGGGGGGGGGATGTATTGGGGGGAAGGGTGTATGGGGGGGAGGGATTTTATGGTGGGGGGGTGTATGGGGGATGGATGTATGGTGGGAGGTGTATGGTGGGGAAGGGGTTTATGGTGGGGGGATGTTTTGGTGGGAGGGAAAGTTTTTGGTTTGGGGGGGATGTATTGGTGGGGGGGGATGTATGGTTGGGGGTAAGGTGGGAGGATGTATGGGGGAGGGTGTATGGTGAGGGCATGTGGGGTGGGGGGATGTATGGTGGGAGGCATGAATGGTGGGGGGGGCTAAAAGGTGGGAGGGATGTATGGTGGGAGGGGCGTTTATGGGGGGGAGGGATGTATGGTGGGGGGATGTTAGTGGATGGGTTTTTATGGTGGGGGGGATGTATGGTGGGGGGATGTATGGTGGGAGGGATGTAAGGGGGAGGGATAAAAGGTGGGAGGGAGTTTGATGGGAGGGATGTTGGTGGGGGGGGGGGTTTTTAAGGGGGGGAGGGATGTATGGTGGTAAAGGGGTGGGGTTTTGGGGAGGGGATGTATGGTGGGAGGGAAGTATGGGGGGGAGGGATTATGGTGAGAGGGATGTATGGTTGAGGGGTGTTTGGTTTAGAAAGGTGTGTGGGGGCGGGGATGTATGGGTGAGAGGAATGTATTTTGGGGGAAGTAAGGTGAGAGGGGTGTGTGGTGCGAGGGGGTGTATGGGGGGGAGGAATGTATGGTGGGAGGGGTTTTATGGTGAGAGGAAAAGTGGGGTGAGAGGGAAGTATGGGGAGTGGGATGGTGAGAGCGATGTGTGGTGGGAGGGATATTTGGTGGGAGGGATGTTTTGGTTTAGAAAGGGGGGTTTTTGGTGGGGGGGATGTTGATGGGGAGGGAAGATGGGGGAGAGGGGGGGTTTTTGGTGAGGGGGATGTATGGTGGGAGGGGGTGTATGGTGGAGGGATGTGTGGTGGGAGGGGTGATTGTGAGAGGGATGTGTGGTGGTTGGGGTTTTTTTGGGTGGGGGGGATGGTTTTTGGTTTAGAGGGATGGGATGGGGGGAAAAAGGGGTGTATGGGAGAAAAGATGGTAGTGGGAGGGGGTTTGGTGGGAGGGGTTATGGGGTTGGGGATGTGTGGTGGGAGGGGTTTTTGGTGGGAGGGATGTATGGTGAGGGGATGGGATGGGAAAAGGGATGTTGGGGGGGGGGATGTATGGTGAGTAGGGATGTATGGGAGGGGATGTGTGGTGCGAGGGGGGTGTATGGTGGGGGGAAAGTATGGTGAAGGGGATGCTTTGTGAGGGGATTTTTGGTGAGGGGGGGGGTGTTTGGTTTCGGGGTGTTATGGTGAGGGGGTGTATGGTTTAGGGGGGGTGTTGGGAAGGGGTATGGGGAGAAAGGGGTTGGGGGGAGGGTTTTATGGTTTAGGGGTTGTGAGGTTTGGGGGGATGTTTGGTGGGAGGGATTTATTGGGAGGGGGGATGTTGGGGGGGGGGTGAGGAATGTTTGGTGGGAGGGGGTTGTTTTGGTGAGGGGGGATGTTGTGGTGAGAGGGATTTTTTGGGGGAGAGGGGTGGTTTAGGGGGGATTTTATGGTGGAAAAGGGATGTGTGGTGGGAGGGTTTTATGGTGGGAGGGTGTATGGGGGGGATGTTTTGGTGGGAGGGGTGGATGGTGAGAGGGATGTGTGGTTTGGAAGGGGAAAAATTTTTGGGGGGGAGGGGGGATGGTGAGAGGGATGAAGGGTGAAAAGGGATGGGTTTGGGGAGAGGGATGTTTGGTGTGGGGTGTGGTGGGGGGGTTTTTGGGGGGGGATTTAAAAAAAAATTTGTTTTGGGGGGGAGGGTGGGGGGGGGTGGGGGTGGGTTTGGGGGGGGGGAGGGATTTTATGGTGGGGAAAGGGGTTTGGGTTGGGGGGGTAGGGGGGAGGGTGGGGGGGATTTGGGGGGGGGATTTTGGGGGGGTTTGGTGGGGGGGGTGGTTTTGGGGGGGGAGGTTTTGGTGGGAGGTGGTTTGGGGGGGGGTTTGGTGGGGGGAGTAGATGGGAGGGGGTTTTGGTGGGGGGTTTTTAAGGGGTGGGAGGGTTGGGGGTGGTTTGGGAGGGGTTTTAAAGGGGGGGGGTAAAAGGTGGGAGGGGGGTTGGGGGTTTTTGGGGGGGAGTAGGTGGGGGGATGTTTGGTGGGGGGGATGTATGGTGGGGAGGGGGATGTTTGGGGAGGGGGGATGGTTAGGGTGTTTGGGGGGAAAAATTTGGGGGTGTTTGGGGGGGAAATTTGGGGGGAATTTTTAATTTAGGGGGTTTGGGGGTTTTTTAAGGTGGAGGGATGTTTTTGGTTTGGGGGGGATGTATGGTGGGGGGGATGTATGGTTGGGGAAAGATGGTGGGAGGGAGTATGGTGGGAGGGATGTATGGTGGGAGGGATTTTGGTGGGGGGGAGTATGGTGGGAGGGATGTAAAGGTGGGAGGGGGTATGGTGGAAGGGGTGATGGGGGGGGTTATTGGGGGGGAGGGATGTATGGTGGGAGGGGTTGGTGGGGGGATGTATGGTGGGGGGTGTAAGGTGGGGGGATGTTTATGGTGGGAGGGATGTATTTGGGGGGGGGGATTTTATGGTGGGGGATGTATGGTGGGAGGGGTGTATGGTGGGAGGGATGTATGGGTTTTGGGGGGAGGAAAGGTGGGAGGGGGGTTTTGGTTTGGGGGGGGGTTTTTGGTGGGGGGGATGTATGGTGGGGGGATGTATGGTGGGGGGGATGTGTGGTGAGAGGGATGTGTGGTGAGAGGGATGTATGGTGAGAGGGATGTGTGGTGGAGGGATGTTGTGGTGAGAGGGATGTATGGTGAGAGGGATGTATGGTGAGAGGGATGTATGGTGAGAGGGATGTATGGTGAGAGGGATGTATGGTGAGAGGGATGTATGGTGAGAGGGATGTATGGTGAGAGGGATGTATGGTGAGAGGGATGTATGGTGAGGAGGGATGTATGGTGAGAGGGATGTATGGTGAGAGGGATGTATGGTGAGAGGGATGTATGGTGAGAGGGATGTATGGTGAGAGGGATGTATGGTGAGAGGGATGGTGAGAGGGATGTATGGTGAGAGGGATGGTGAGAGGGATGTTGGTGAGAGGGATGTATGGTGAGAGGGATGTTGGTGAGAGGGATGTATGGTGAGAGGGATGTATGGTGAGAGGGATGTGTGGTGAGAGGGATGTATGGTGAGAGGGATGTATGGTGGAGGGATGTATGGTGAGAGGGATGTATGTGTGAGAGGGTTGTATGGTGAGAGGGATGTATGGTGACAGGGATGTATGGTGAGAGGGATGTGTGGTGGGAGGGATGTATGGTGAGAGGGATTATGGTGAGAGGGATGTATGGTGAGAGGGATGTATGGTGAGAGGGATGTATGGTGAGAGGGATGTGTGGTGGGAGGGATGTGTGGTGGAGGGATGTATGGTGAGGGGATGTATGGTGAGAGGGATGTATGGTGAGAGGGATGTATGGTGAGAGGGATGTATGGTGAGAGGGATGTATGGTGAGAGGGATGTGTGGTGGGAGGGATGTATGGTGAGAGGGATGTATGGTGAGAGGGATGTATGGTGAGAGGGATGTATGGTGAGAGGGATGTATGGTGAGAGGGATGTATGGTGAGAGGGATGTATGGTGAGAGGGATGTATGGTGAGAGGGATGTATGGTGAGAGGGATGTGTGGTGGGAGGGATGTATGGTGAGGAGGGATGTATGGTGAGAGGGATGTATGGTGAGAGGGATGTATGGTGAGAGGGATGTATGGTGAGAGGGATGTATGGTGAGAGGGTGTATGGTGAGAGGGATGTATGGTGAGAGGGATGTTGGTAGAGGGATGTATGGTGAGAGGGATGTGTGGTGGGAGGGATGTGTGGTGGAGGGGGATGTATGGTGAGAGGGATGTATGGTGAGAGGATGTATGGTGAGAGGGATGTATGGTGAGAGGGATGTATGGTGAGAGGGATGTTATGGTGAGAGGGATGTGTGGTGGGAGGGATGTATGGTGGGAGGGATGTATGGTGAGAGGGATGTATGGTGAGAGGGATGTATGGTGGGAGGGATGTATGGTGAGAGGGATGTATGGTGAGAGGGATGTATGGTGAGAGGGATGTATGGTGAGAGGGATGTATGGTGAGAGGGATGTGTGGTGGGAGGTGTTGTATGGTGAGAGGGATGTATGGTGAGAGGGATGTATGGTGAGAGGGATGTATGGTGAGAGGGATGTATGGTGAGAGGGATGTGTGGTGGGAGGGATGTATGGTGAGAGGGATGTGTGGTGGGAGGGAATGTATGGTGAGAGGGATGTATGGTGAGAGGGATGTATGGTGAGAGGGATGTATGGTGAGAGGGATGTATGGTGAGAGGGATGTATGGTGAGAGGGATGTATGGTGAGAGGGATGTATGGTGAGAGGGATGTATGGTGAGAGGGATGTGTGGTGGGAGGGATGTATGGTGAGAGGGATGTGTGGTGAGAGGGATGTATGGTGAGAGGGATGTATGGTGAGAGGGATGTATGGTGAGAGGGATGTATGGTGAGAGGGATGTATGGTGAGAGGGATGTATGGTGAGAGGGGATGTGTGGTGAGAGGGATGTATGGTGAGAGGGATGTATGGTGAGAGGGATGTATGGTGAGAGGGATGTATGGTGAGAGGGATGTATGGTGAGAGGGATGTGTGGTGAGAGGGATGTATGGTGAGAGGGATGTATGGTGAGAGGGATGTATGGTGAGAGGGATGTATGGTGAGAGGGATGTATGGTGAGAGGGATGTGTGGTGCGAGGGATGTATGGTGAGAGGGATGTATGGTGAGAGGATGTATGGTGAGAGGGATGTATGGTGAGAGGGATGTGTGGTGAGAGGGATGTGTGGTGAGAGGGATGTATGGTGAGAGGGATGTATGGTGAGAGGGATGTATGGTGAGAGGGATGTATGGTGGAGGGGGATGTATGGTGAGAGGGATGTGTGTGGTGCGAGGGATGTGTGGTGAGAGGGATGTGTGGTGAGAGGGATGTGTGGTGCGAGGGATGTGTGGTGAGAGGGATGTGTGGTGGGAGGGATGACTTAGTGAGATAAATTTCCTCCATCAAGGAAAGTGGAATGAAATTATGCGAGACAATTTAGGCCTGACTACATATGTTTTTATCTAAAACTTTCTTCTCGTCATATTAAAATAAAGATATATATCAGCTCACTTGATTTCTGGCTTATGATGCCAACCTCATCCTTAACTAAATTGCAAGATTTGTGAATTATGTCATTAATATTTTCTTCGTTCCACATTATAGGTGTCCGAATTTTCTTTCCTCTGAAATCTTTCTCAAAATCTTATTTCTAATAAATTGATTATGTTATTCATTAATTATTAGCAGAAAAAACAGAGAAGATTCTTTAGTCAACCGAAACCCTTATCGGGGTTTGTCTATATTAAAGAATATTTATAACATTCCCTAAGTGGAGCAGTATAATAAAAATGTGTCAGTGTCCCCAAAATCCTTCTAAGCAACAGCTGCTGCCACAATGTGACGACGAATTTCTAAAAGCGTATTTGTATTCTGGAACAGTTGCCAGTGTTGACGTATTTAGTCACTGTCACAAGACACTGGTGAGTGGAAGGTGCCTACCTGTGGCTCTGTCTCCTGGTCTACATGGTACCTGTGGTTGGCACTCTCCTAGTGGGTGTGGCACTGCTGGCAGGGGTCATGACCTCTCCTTCCTGGCAGCCTTGCGTGCCTTACGCCTCACACGAGGTCAGTATCGATTTCAAGACGACGCTGCCCACCACCTTCGTCTTAAGCACCAGGAGTGAGCAGTGGTCCGCTGACTTTATTATCGCAGGTCCTCAGTCACAATGGCGTCTGAGACTTCGTCCTCACTACAAGAACAAAAAGGAGATCATGATTATATTGTCTTCAGAAGGGAAACAAGAGAAAATGGGCAATTGGCCAGCAGACGCCTTTTCCATCTCGAAATGGACCGAGATTGATCTTAATTTGACGAGTGAGAGAATCTTGGAGGTTTCCACACGTTACCAGGGTGACATTTACCGTGTCAGTTCCAGCGTGGGCGTGAAGTGTGGGCGGGTGGAGGCGTCAGTGTACCAGGTTACTACAGCCATGCTAGCATGGGTGTGTCATCAACAATGTATTGCTCAACAGGTGACGGCCGACATGTCCACCAAATATTTGAAGGGCACGAACGAAACGTTTTTCATTCTGCCCGAAGAAAACTTCCAGCTTCACCTTGCTCAAACGTTTCGTGATTGCCTCGGCGAAGAAAGAGTCAGTAAGACACATATCCTCACCAAAAATAACTTGAGTGTGGATGTTGGAGTGTGGAACGAGGTGTCCATACACTACATAGCATCAGAATACCATGGCTATGCTCTCCGCATCAACAAAGGTCCAACAATTCCATTCTTCACCGACAGACAAGTCTTCAAAAATTGTCAAACTGAGAAGTTCCTCAGGTTTCAGTTGCAAATGAAGAGCTCCATGTTGGCGTTTAACTGCAATAGGAGTGCTTACTTCAAGGAGGATTCGTGGAAACAGTCAGTCAGCGAGTGTCCTGGTCCAACAGCCACCACACAGACAACCACAGAACACAGGTCTACAAGAAGGGACACAGCCTCCATCACTGCCCCACCGTCGTCTAGAGATTCTGCATCAGCGTCCAACCAAACGCTAGCTCCGTCACCAAGGCCCCGTTCCACTGCCACTATCAGCAATGTGTGGGCAATTATCATCTTGACTGGTGTGTTGTCCTTACTTATTGTCAGCATCCAGGCTCTGATCTTCACTAAGAAAATCACACGATTCTGAAGTTCCTATTCACTGCCAAGTGGCGGTAATAGGATTAATATTATTATTATTATTATTATTATTATTATTATTATTATTATTATTATTATTATTATTATTATTCCTGAATCAGTAGGGGTTTTACAAAGCATGGAAAGAGGGAGTTAATCATTTTCGTCATAAAAACAAAAACAAAGGAAAAGTAGCCCTAATCCAAACCATACCACGGTCGGGATTTGAACCCGCGGTCAGAGTCTCAAAACTCCAGACCGTCGCGTTAGCCACTGGACTCTCTGACCGCGGGTTCAAATCCCACCCGTGGTATGGTTTGTTTGCAATCGTGTCATTACGATTTCGTGAGTCATCTAGCTCCAATTCCTTAGACCATGGGTCGGCAACTTACGGCCCGAAATACCTAAAAGAAATGTTACATCAACCAGCCAAGCGCAGACAGTGAAGCTTGGCAAAACTACGATCAGTTGCCCATTTAGATGACATCTTGCATCTGGCCTCTTCCATTATTATTATACTCATGGGGAAGCGCTAAGCCCGTAGGATTTTACAGGGCCTGGGGGGAGGGTGGAAGGTATTCAGGCTTAATTCAGGGAACTGGAGCACAGAGCCAATTCCCTAGATCAAGAGCCCCTCACCAGCGTCAAGGAACCTCCCTTGAGGGGTGACCTCTTCCAGCCTGTGACCTAACATAGTGAGACTGTCGAGCGACAAACACCAAGTGTCACAATAAATGCTGTTAGACAGAGAGAGGTGAGGGCAGGTTAAAAAAAAAAAAGTGTCCGAAACAGATGGCATCCTTTCTAAGATACGTTATTAAGTACCACAAACGGCACTACTTACATTATACTAATCACTGATCTACCCCTACCTTACCTACGCCTGGGGATCCCCAACAGCAAATCACCTTAAGACAATAATAACTCAATAAAAAACCGCAGTACGAATGATCACACAGTTCACTGCTAGACACCCCCTTCCCCACATTCCAAAGACCCTATATACAAAACATTCACTCTTACTACTGTGCATCGTACGCTTACAAAAGAATAAATTCTAATATTAATCCCGATCTGAAGCACTTTCTTGATAGTTGCAACAGGACCCATAGACATAATACTAGGCACAAAAATCTCTATGACTTACCCCTTGTCTTGCTAAATCTCTATAAAAATTCAATGTACATAAAAGGGCCCAAAATGTGGAACTCTCTGGCTGAAATCTCCAGAGCCACTGTCTCAGCCAGCAAATTCAAAACTATCGTTAAAAAATACCTTCTCTCCCTAATATATCCCAGCATCAGCTGTGAAAAATATATATCCATATGCTCATGTCACTAATATATAGAAAACATAATTTTATTCTTAATATATGTAATCCTCACAACCACTAAAGCATCGAATGTGTTCACATTATGTTAATATGTTATGTCTAGTTTTAAGTAGTGTCTAATTATTTGTATTAGTCTGATCGAAGGACTCAGGCATGTTAGTGGCTTTTTTTGTACTTAACAATATTTTATAACATGTAAAACACACATTGTATATTTTGCAAAGAAATAAAAAAAATTAATTTAATTCTAATTTAATATCAGGTTCTGATCCACCATGATGCCTGGTCACGGACCGGGCCGCGGGGTTGTTGGCCCCTGAAATCCCCCCATGTATAGGTGTGGCCCGCCATTCGCTCAGACGTGGGCCCTGGGCCCCTGGCCACTAGGCAAAACGAGGATGCCGACCCCAGCCTTAGACGAAGAGCTCTTCAAGGCACTAAACTTCCTCTTGAAGTGTGGTGAATGTGAGAAAAATATAACCACCCATGATTCCCAGTATGTAACTTGCATATAAAATAGGATAGCAGCACACTGCATATACCCAGTTTTGCTAATTTACATTAAAATAAGACTGTCACATCCCAGGGTCCCTTTAGTGGGAATTTGCGAATAAACAACCCCCATATATTATTTTATATATATATATATATATATATATATATTTTTATATATATATATATTAATATATATAAAATATATTATATATATATATATATATTTATTATATAATTATATTTCGTGCCGAATAGGCAGAACTTGCGATCTTGGCTTAAATAGCAACGCTCATCTTGCCATATAGGACAAGTGAAAATTTGTGTATGCAATAATTTCGCCAAAATCATTCTGAACCTAACGAAAAAAATATATTTCACTGTTTTTGTTTAGTATTAAATTATTGTAAACAAATCTAAAATATATTTAGTTGGGTTAGGCTAAAAAAAATTGTTTTCTTGTTATAATAAGGTTAGGTAAGTTTTCTAAGTTTTCTTTTGGTGCAAAATTAAAAATGTTTACATTAACATTAATGAAAAATATATCTTTAAACGTATAAGAGAAAATTTTGAAAGGACTTTATTTTAATGAGTTTTTTCTAATTGACCAGTTTTACTTATTCGCACGACATATATTATATATATATATATAAATATATATATATATATTTATATATTTTATATATATATATATAAAATATATATATTTATAATATTTTTAAAATATATATATATATATATATATATATATACTAAGCCCCTCCGTATTGCGTGGCTCTGCGCCTTGCTGCCCCAATTCACACAGAATATTGTGTATTTGCGGCGAAGTGCAAGCAGACCAATACGGACAAACATGGTCTTAACTGTTCCAAAACCAAGGGCTGGCATGCAAGACATAATGAGGTCAACATCATTAAGAGAACCCTTGCTACAGCTGGATCCCCTCCCGAGAGGGAGCCCCGATCACTAGCACCCAACAATACCCACAACCCGAAAACCGCCCCAACGGGATCACCATCTGTCCTTGGAAGAATGGCAAGCTCTTAGCATGGGACTATACCTGTGTGTCCACACTGGCTGACCCCTACATCCATCACAGTGTTGGGCGACAGGGGGGAGCTGCTGACCACAGGGAGGAGTACAAATCACAAGTACAGGGACATTAGCCAACAGATCAATATGTCCCAGTGGGATCAGAGACCTTTGGGATCATGGGAAAAAATGCCACACGTTTCCTTAAAGAATTGGGTTCCAGACTCATCGATACCACCAGGGCCCCAAGGGCAGCCACTTTCGTGTTCCAGCGCCTCAGCGTCGCCATCAGAGGGGAATGCTTGCTGCACACTTGGCTCGCGTCCAGCCTCGGAGGAGCTGGAGGAAATTCATGATCTTGATACATTGTGCCATTGTATTCATGTTATGTTTTTTTCTGTTAATGTATTTTGTTTATTAATAAATGTTCACATAGAATTTTAAAAAAATATAGGGGGGGTAGGAGAAAAAAATATTCAAACAGCTCCGGGGAGAACCTTGAGTTTTCCCTGAGGTTTCGTTTATTGTCTTCTCTGAGGGATGAGGGGCCCCAGTCCAGTTATGAGGTGGTACTTCCATATATATATATATATATATATATATATATATTTATATTATATATATAATATATATATATAATATTATATTTAATATATATTATATAATATATGCAAAACAACCACCTCTGAAAGAATAGAGAAATTCCAAGCGCTTTCGTGACTACTCAGATTATCAAGGATAATGTGAGTAGTCATGAAAGCGCTTGGAATTTCTCTATTCTTTCAGAGTGGTGTTTTGCATATTCTGAAATCACCTGTTTACTGTGATCTTATTGCATATGTATGTATATATTATAAATAATATATTATATATATATATATATATCTATATTATATAAATATTTATATATATATTATATATATTTATAATATATATAAAAACAAGTCGGCCGTTCCCAAACCGAGGCAGGGTGACCCAAAAAGAAAGAAAATCCCCAATAAGAAAATACTTTCATCATTCAACACTTTCACCTCACTCACACGTAATCACTGTTTTTGCAGAGGTGCTCACAATACAACGGTTTAGAAGCATGTACATATTAAGATACACAACATATCCCTCCAAATTGCCAATATCCCAAACCCCTCCTTTAAAGTGCAAGCACTGTACTTCCCATTTCCAGGACTCAAATCCAGTTATATAAAATAACCGGTTTCCCTGAATCCTTTCACTAAATATTACCCAGCTCACACTCCAACAACTCGGCAGGCCCCAAATACCATTTGTCTCCATTCACTCTATCTAACACGCTCATGCACGCTTGCTGGAAGTAACAAGCCCCTCTCCCACAAAACCTCCTTTACCCCCTCCCTCCAACCTTTTAGAGGACGACCCCTATCCCTCAATGTGTGGTGTGAATATTATGCAGAAAATTCGGAGTGTGGAAATTAGGAGGTGTGGAGTTGATAAAAGTATTAGTCAGAGGGCTGAAGAGGGGTTGTTGAGATTGTTTGGTCATTTAGAGGGAATAAATCAAAGTAGAATGACATGGAGAGCATATAAATCTGTAGGGAAAGGAAGGCGGGGTAGGGGTCGTCCTCGAAAAGGTTGGAGGGACGGGGTAAAAGAGGTTTTGTGGGTTACCTGGAGGTTATTCCGGGGATCAACGCCCCCACGGCCCGGTCCATGACCAGGCCTCCCGATGGATCAGGGCCTGATCAACTAGGCTGTTACTGCTGGCCGCATGCAGTCCAACGTACGAGCCACAGCCAGGCTGATCCGGCACTGACTTTAGGTATCTGTCCAGCTCTCTCTTGAAGGCAGCCAGGGGTTTATTGGCAATTCCCCTAATGCTTGATGGGAGGCTGTTGAACAGTTTTGGGCCCCGGACACTTATGGTGTTTTCTCTTAGTGTACCAATGGCGCCCCTACTTTTTATTGGGGGCATTTTGCATCGCCTGCCCAGTCTTTTACTTTCGTAGGGAGTGATTTCTGTGTGCAGATTTGGGACCATTCCTTCTAAGATTTTCCAAGTGTAGATTATGATATATCTCTCCCTCCTGCGTTCCAACGAGTACAAGTCAAGTGCTTCCAAGCGTTCCCAGTAGTTAAGGTGCTTGACAGAGGGGGCTTGGACTTCCAGCAAGTGTGTGTGAGCGTGTTAGATAGGAGTGAATAGAGACGAATGGTATTTGGGACCTGACGAACTGTGAGCAGGGTAATATTTAGTGAAGGGATTCAGGGAAACCGGCTATTTTTATATAGCCGGACTTGAGTCCTGGAAATGGGAAGTACAATGCCTGCACTCTAAAGGAGAGGTTTGGGATATTGGCAGTTTGGAGGGATATGTTGTGTATCTTTATATGTATATACTTCTAAACTGTTGTATTCTGGGCACCTCTGCAACAACAGTGATTATGTGTGAGTGTGGTGAAAGTGTTGAATGATGATGAAAGTATTTTCTTTTTGAGGATTTTCTTTCTTTTTTGGGTCACCCTGCCTCGGTGGGAGACGGCCAACGTGTTGAAAAAAAATATATACAGTATACATATATATATATATATATATATATATATATATATATATATATATATATATATTATATATATATATATATATATATATATATATCTTTCTTCTTTCTTTCAACACACGGCCGTATACCACCGAGGCGGGGTGGCCCAAAAAAAACGAAAGTTTCTCCTTTTACATTTAGTAATATATACAGGAGAAGAGGTTACTAGCCCTTGCTCCTGGCATTTTAGTCGCCTCTTACAACACGCATGGCTTACGGAGGAAGAATTCTGTTCCACTTCCCATGGAGATAAGAGGAAATAAACAAGAATAAGAACTAGAAAGAAAATAGAAGAAAACCCAGAGGGGTGTGTATATATGTGCTTGTACATGTATGTGTAGTGTGACCTAAGTGTAAGTAGAAGTAGCAAGACGTACCTGAAATCTTGCATGTTCATGAGACAGAAAAAAGGACACCAGCAATCCTACCATCATGTAAAACAATTACAGGCTTTCGTTTTACACTCAATTGGCAGGACGGTAGTACCTCCCTGGGCGGTTGCTGTCTACCAACCTACTACCTACTATATATATATATATATATATATATATATATATATATATATATATATATATTATATATATATATATATATATATATATATATATATATATATATATATATATATATATGTATTTTATATATATATATAATATATATATATATATATATAATATATATATATATATATATATATATATATATATATATATTATATATATATATACATATATATATATATATAACACACACACATACATACATACATGCATATGGAGCCAGGAGCTATGAGTCGACCCCTGCAGCCACAAATAGGTGAGTTCATACACACCTGGGGAAAGGGCATCGAGGGTCAATGCCCCAGTGTTGTATATAAAACATATATAATTACATACATACCTGAAGGAGTATACATGGAGGATGTTCAAGGCGTCAATACCACCACGGCCCAGTCCATGACCAGGCTTCTTGGTATATCAGAGCCTGATCAACCAGGCTGTTACTGCTGGCCAAATGCAGTCCAATGTATGAACCACAGCCCAGCTGGTCAGGTATTGACTAGGTGTTTGTCCAGCTCCCTCTTGGTAACCTCCTTCCCTATGTATTCTGGGAGGCATTTGAAGCCTTGGGCCCCTTACACTTATTGTATTCCGTTCATCTACATTATTTTCACTTTATTTACTATTTCCGTGAAAGATTTCAAACTGACTTATCATCTCTATAAAAGACTATTACCCATTAATTTATTTTTATAATTCTCAAATTTCTCACTGTTCTTAAAAAAAGGGGAAGTTGTTTTTGATTTCTTTAACATTTTTAATTTCTGTATTACTTCCCATCACACATATCCAGTATCTTGATTATTTCCATACTTTATTATGCCTGTAAGCAAATATCCAATTTCTGTATTCAATTTTATGTCTTAGGTGCTAAACACAACATCTTATCAACTTTTAAGGGAAATAAGAGATTTTTCAGTCATCCTGTAGATAAAAAATAAAATAAATAAAATACGATGTTTCTCCCATAACCTTAAACTGTGACATTGAGGATAACATTTAAAAAAAAAGTGAAGAATGTATTCACATGAATGTAAATTATAGTAATAACACTAGCAATAATAATCATTGCTACAACTCAAAAATTTCTCGAGACAGAAAAAAAAAAACAATAATAATCCAGTTTACTGAAAACCCCAGTGAAAATTGGTTAGTGGGTATATAAGGTTTATAGATTATCCTCTACATGAGGGTCATTAAAGCTGCATGTTGCCTATATAGTAAATGTTCAGCATGCTATATACAATGAGAGATGCACATCTTTCTGTGAATGTAATTTTAATTACTGTATATATACCCATGATATACATGGGCCCCCTCCAGGATCATTGTATAAATTTACAATCCCATTTACAAAATAATTTGCAGATTTTCCTAAATAAAAACTATTATTATTCTGTTCAAAGGGGAGAGGGGAGCACTAAACCCATAGGAGTCAAAAAGCACCTGAGGAATGGAAGGTATTCAGATTCATTTCAAGGAATTGGAACAGTTGTAGTTGTGTAATAATGTTGGTAGAATTACTGACAATATGTAAAGGAAAAGGACACAAGTGCAACTAATGTGACATTTTATTGTGGCAACGTTTCGCTCTCCAGGAGCTTTATCAAGCCATTACAAACAATACATGGACACAGGGTATATATAGGCTCAGACTGAGGTGCAATACTAGTGGTAGTAGTAGTACTAGTGACGTAAGTTGTAGTAGTAGTAGTAATACAATATGGTAGAGCAATTAACTCGTACATGAGTAAAAGGATATAAAAGCTATTACTTGGGTAACATAAAAATAGGTTAGACAAATATAGACTGGATAGAGAAGGCCTTTTTCATTGTTCATTCTCTGTAATGTGCTTTGTGTAGTATTAACAGGAGAGACTATGTGATGGCAGGGTTTACTGTTTTCAGGAGGATTCTTGCTAAGACTTCAGAGATGGTGAAGCTGCCTTTGTTTTAACTGTATTCGAAACAGCGATTAGTGCTGATTCGAGGCACTTGCGTCTGCGGAAATTAGTTTCTTTGATCACTAATTGGGCATCCCTGAATTTCATGAGATGATTGGTGGAATTTCGGTGTTGGACACAGGCATTGTTCAAGTTATCGTTCCTACATGCGTAAATATGTTCGTTGAGGCGAGTGTCGAGGTTTCTTGCTGTTTCACCTACATAAATCTTGTCCCAGCCTCCACAGGGTATAGTGTAAACCCCTGCATTGACTGGTTCATGGTGCTTTGATTTTGTCCTGGTTAGATCCTTTATTGAAGTGCTGGAAGCGATGGCGACTCTGGTGTTAGCTTGTGAAAGTACTTTAGAAACGTTCAGTGCAACCTGGCTGTTGGGAAGAATTTTAACTTTGTTGGGAGTGGTGTTGGTGTGTGGAGAATTAATAATCTGAAGAGCTCTTTTCTTGCAGTCTTTGATGAAAAAGAAAGGAAAATGTAACTCAGTGAAGGTTTGGTGAATGTATGTACATTCCTCGTCAAGAAACTCAGGACTACAAATTCGGTATGCTCTTAGGAAAAACCCGATGATGATGCCTCTTTTGGTCTTAGTATCTTCACTGGAATAGAAGTGTGTGAGATCATTTTTATTGGTAGGTTTCCGCTTTGTCCATCATTTTAGTGTTGTAGTCACTGGTGTTGAGTATGACGACTCCACCTCCTTTGTCGGCGGTGGTGACGATAATGTTGGGGTTGTTGGCGAGGTCCTTAACTGACTACGAGAAACAAACACTGAGCCTCGGACTCAAATTTACCACCAACATATGCAAACCTAACTATCAACTCAACCTAGTTACCAGGAACCATAGACACAGTGACGGCAACTTCCAGAAGGGTTATATACAGGGCATTCTCACTACAGCTTTATGTGAACCTTCTTCTTCTAATCTTCCTAGATGATACATCACTGCCCTTAAGGACCTCGCCAACGACCCCAACATTATCGTCACCACCGCCTGCAAAGGAGGTGGAGTCGTCATACTCAACACCAGTGACTACAACACTAAAATGGACAAAACGGAAACCTACCAATAAAAATGATCTCACACACTTCTATTCCAGTGAAGATACTAAGACCAAAAGAGGCATCATCATCGGGCTTTTCCTAAGAGCATACCGAATTTGTAGTCCTGAGTTTCTTGACGAGGAATGTACATACATTCACCAAACCTTCACTGAGCTACATTTTCCTTCCTTTTTCATCAAAGACTCCAAGAAAAGAGCTCTTCAGATCATTAATTCTCCATGCACCAACACCACTTCCAACAAAGTTATAATTCTTCCCAACAGCCAGGTTACACTGAACGTTTCTAAAGTACTTTCACAAGCTAACACCAGAGTTGCCATCACTTCCAGCACTTCAGTAAAGGATCTAACCAGGACATCATCAAAGCACCACGAACCAGTCAATGCAGGGGTTTACACTATACCCTGTGGAGGCTGTGACAAGATTTAAGTAGGTGAAACAGCAAGAAACCTCGACACCCGCTTCAACGAACACATTTACGCATGTAGGAACGATAACTTGAACAACGCCTGTGTCCAACACCGAAATTCCACCAATCATCTCATGAAATTCAGGGACGAACAATTAGTGATCAAAGAAACTAATTTCCGCAGATGCAAGTGCCTCGAATCAGCACTAATCGCTGTTTCGAATACAATTAAAACAAAGGCAGCTTCACCATCTCTGAAGTTTTAGCAAGAATCCTCCTGAAAACAGTAAGCCCTGCCATCACATAGTCTCTCCTGTTAATACTACACAAAGCACATTACAGAGAGTGAACAATGAAAAAGGCTTTCTCTATCCAGTCTATATTTGTCTAACCTATTTTTATGTTGCCCAAGTAATAGCTTTTATATCTTTTACTCATGTACGAGTTAATTGCTCTACCATATTGTATTACTACTACTACAACTTATGTCACTACTACTACTACTACCACTAGTATTGCACCTCACTCTGAGCCTATATATATATATACCCTCTGTGTCCATGTACTGTTTGTAACAGCTTGACAAAGCTCCTGGAGAGCAAAACGTTGCCACAATAAAATGTCACATTAGTTGCACTTGTGTCCTTTTACTTTACACAGTTGTAGTTCCTTAATCAAGAGCCCCCTCACTAGCATCAAGGAACCTTCTTTGAAGGATCCTAAATAAAAAGTTACTTAAGATCTACTGCACTAAGTTACATACACTGAGAGGTGTATATTTTTGGTGTATTTTGTATGCTGAAAATTAACTACTATATTTCCTTTCAAGGGATTAAATTATCCTGGGTATAAAATGTAACAGGTTAAGTGCAGCCTTAATGACCCTTGTGATAAACTAAACCCTATGCACCATTGTCTTGTGAGTCAACGTTAAGATCAAGGTCAGTTACACAGTTCATTGTAAGCAACACCCCCGGCCATCTTTTCATTTGAGCGGATGTTGTGGTGTTAAGCTTACTGATCAAGGGATAATAATGATGATAATATGCATCCTCTTCTAGTTACCATATTTGAATTTTGAAAGATTCTCTGGGGAAGTGGGGTGTATCTGCTCAAACAGTATTAACATGTGTAATTTACTATGTACTTTTCATTGTATGCAATGAGAATCGTAAACATAGCAACATACAGAATCCTACTACATATCTGACTCAGTATACCCTGACTCTGACTCTGCCTACTGTGAATGATGCATAACCTCTTAAACTTTTTTAAATTCAACCATACCTTGCAATAAGGTGATATGAATACATGTAATATATAATTTTGCAAGTATGCTATACTGTGATGTTCTAATGACTGGGTTCATGTTTGCAAAAACAAGTCATTATTAATTTAACCACATAAACATTTAAATAGTTCATTACCACTTTTCTTAGCTTTCAAAACTATGAGGCCCCAGTCCTTCAACCTATTATGTGCCTATGTAATCTTTTGACTACAATTCACAGGATGGTTATAGAATGCTATAATGCATAATAAACCTGAATTCAACCAATGACTTGGCTTTACAAAACATAAATAACAGTGAATCTAGATACTGGATTCAACATTAATGAATGTAAGCAATAACACAATAAGGAAGCCAGATATCAGACTCGGCACTTAATAACATAAACACAAGACCACAAGAATGAAGGAACACTGCAGTAAGCCTGTTGGCCCATGCTAGGCAGGTGTAACTCACATGCATACTCACTTAAGTACCTGTCCAACCTATATTTAAAGCTATCCCAAGTAAACAAAAATATGCCAAAAAAAGAACTCAGAATCATTGGTCGTGAACATAAGCAATAAGTACATACAGGAGGGCCCCAATTATAGAGCTCCCTCTTTTCGGTATTCCACATTTTCGTTAGCTTTCAATTGAGTCACTGTTCGTTACGTTCAGTACTTTTACTACCTTTCTGCCATTATCACCGTTTTTTGTACATCGGTTGCATAAGGGAAGGACGCCTTGTGCCGTATTGTATGTAAAGTCAGTTCCTGATCAGCCGGGCTGTGGCTCGTACATTGGTTTGCGTGCAGCCAGCAGCAACAGCCTGGTTGATCAGGCTCTGATCCACCAGGAGGCCTGGTCACAGACTGGGCCGCGGGGGCGTTGACCCCCGGAACTCTCTCCAGGTAAACTCCAGGTGCTGTGTATTTATATTACTCTTATCTTTTTTATACTTAGCTGTATTGAACACTTAATATATGATAGTGTAAATACGTTATCAGGCATTTTAGACATATTCGATAATGAAAAACCACTCTTTTCCACCTGCTGTACTGATTCTATATGCCTGACAAGGTGTTCAAGTTCTTAAACTAAAACATACTGACCTAACTGCGGTGGTGTTCAGACATATTGCTCAGTCGTCACTCATCAAGGGCAGTTCATGAGGACAGGAAGGACTCACCAGTCTGGCTCCCTGAGCCCCCATGAGGATGGGAATATAGCTGGATTGGCCCCATAAGCACAAACTCTGTCATGAACCTCCCACCATCAGCATCAGATTGTGACTGCAATCCATCCCAAGCCAGGGATGGAACAATCATCACTAGTACACAACCAATCATTCCTCATGAGCCAGTGTCAGCACAGTGTTCCTCAAAAACATAACAGCTTTGTCCTGCATTAGTTTTGTTCATAATCATGGGGAAACACTAAACATGTAGGGTTTATGCAGCACTTGAGGAATAGAAGGCAGTAAGGTTCAATCCAAGGAAGGAGAGGAAAAGTCTGGCTCTTTGAATCAAGAGTCTCAGCAGGGGCACCCTGTTCTGAGAATGGGTGATTATGTGCTGATCATTCTCTCCCTGGAACACTAGAGGTGGGAAGTAGTGCTTACACTCTGAATGTACTCTTGAATGCTCCTGCAGACTACAATGACTGAAGCCTACAACTCTCTCTGCACACCAGTGGCCAGTGACAGTCTACTGCTGATCTGGCCTTCTGGATGTCTAATCCACTACTGGAGGTACCCTGATGCCAGTGAAGAACTCTTGATCAAAGAAACTGGAACTAGACTCTCATTAAATATATCAAACTTCATTGCTTCTCATTCTTCAGGTACTGTATAACCCTTATGGGTTTAGTGCTTCCCCATGAATATAATAACTAACTAGACAAAGGGGCTATGTTAATCAGCCTAACTGCCTTGTTTGAGAGCTCACCTTTCTGCAGTTGTTCACAGGTATATTATATTAAAGTGCTGAACCCGTATACATCAAACAGTTAACGTTGATCTTAACTGCCTGAATGAGCACTTGCCTCACAGCCTCTCACTCAGGAGGTGAGAGGCAGGGAGGCCTGTGCTGAGAATATCTATGCAGTTGATAAAAATATACATCTTCAACATTTTTTCTGGCCTTTTCCTATTGACATTATTCTTCTTGAGGAGGTCCACTAAGTTTTCATATAAAACTTCCTTTCTTTTCATATTTTTCATCCAATGACTACTGAGGTAGATGTTCATACTCGCTCCAAGGCTCGGCTACCCTTATCAAAACATTATCTTCACAGTTTCCAATTCCACAAGTGGAAATGAGTTCTTTTGAGCTGGAAGCACAGCAGAATGTGCAAAACTGGAACAGTTAACTGTCAGAACATATACTGTCTGCTTTATGTAGTCGTTGACTTGATGAAGGTTATCCAGTCTGAAATGTTGGGGTAGTGTTGCACATTCTACTCTGATTCCATGACGACTATTCAAAAGCAGGTTGCAGAATGGAAAAATAATAACAAAGAGTAAGATTTTATTATAGCATTTTTATTAATTTTTATTAACAACTTAATTACAAAATGAAGTAAATTTAACAGTTCATTATATTGGCATGTACCCAACTACACCTACCATCTGACTTACGACCTTGTTTTCTATGCCAAGTTTCTGGGAAATAAAAAAGTGTTTGTGTTGTACACAGTGTTTATCCTAAATCCTTACAATATAAAATACAGTACTAACAGCATAAAAAGTAAAGTAAAAAATGAAATACCAAAATAAAACAATAAAATAAAGTCATTACAAAATGTGATGTTAATATTCAGTAGTAAGGTTCAACTTACGTCCATTTCGACTTACGACTGGTTTCTCGGAACCGAACTTGGTCGTAAGTCGGATGGTACCTGTACAATAATACATTTTGCATTACATAAGCAATTAATAAAAGTAGAACTTTTTATCAGCAGAACTCTGTGGCATTCAACTGTTTAAATTGCAGGATTTTTAATTACACAGTATACAAAATTGCAAGATGCGTTACTTCCTGAATTTCTTGTCCTTCTTCTTGCTTTTGATACGCTTTCGAACACCCAGGCTTTCTTCAGTGTCATCGTCCATGAGTTCTCGCTTTTTGCCCTTCTTGCCACTTTTCACATCCAGCCGAGACATTTCCTATAAAGATTCAGTACGTATAGCATTGACAGGCAAAGTACATACAATCTAGGTTCTTATAAATAATTCTTTAAAAGAAAAAATATATGTACCGTTGTATACATTTAAAATATAAAACCTTAAGTAAATTGAGAGGAAACATGCAAATGTGCCCTCCTATTATCCCTCTCCCTACTCACTTCCTGCTATTCTTCCTCATCCACTCTCCTCTTTTAATCCCCTGGACCTCCTTAAGCATCCAGCTATGTATTTCACTTTTACTACCCCCCCTACCAATCCCCTTCCCCATTCCCTAACTACAACCTGTTTCATTCCTTCTTTACATTAACTTTTCACATCCAAATTACCTCTCCTCCTGTTGTCTTTCCCATCTTCCATAGAGACTTCATTCAATACATAGCCATAACTGATGACCCCAAGTGATTGTAACTGTCGTGTGCAACCTGACACTGAACAGATCTCAATAAGCATTACTTCAATACAGCAGTAAAAAACTGCAACAAGCTAGACAACAACAAAGTAGGGGCTAACTCCATACAAAGACTGAAATATAAATATGACTGAAGCTAATTCACTGCAATGAAAGCTGAGGTAAGCCCAAGAGCTGGAGTTCCTTCTCCTCCCTACCCCTGCAAGCTCTGTGGGTACAGTGCTTGTCATTAAAGTATGCTGCCCCCTCTAAAATCAAATTCACAAAATTGGTTGTCCATTGAACTTAAGGAATCTTTCAACTGTCTAGGAAGTGATTAACACACTCTCTTCTGGGTTTTTGGAGTAAATTTCCTCATGACTTGGGGATGGCATAATAAAACTGTAGGAGTGGGTTGATATCCTTTTTCCCTAGTAGATCTCTCTCTTTGTCTTGGCCCAGAAGTGCTGAATGGGGGTTCAAGTCTGGGGAATTTCCAGTCCAGTCATTGAAGAAGGGTGCCCTAGAGGCACAAGGCCACTAAGCAACAGATTTTGCAGTGTGGCAAAGAGTTGCTATCTTGCATAAAAACCTTGAACCACACTACATCAAAGATTCAGGTAACTGAGCAATGCTAGGTACATTATTATCTAGGCTTCCTTGGACATGTTGCTGGTGTGGGCATGTCATCAACGATGTCCTCAATGAACAGAATAACCAGGTCCTCACTGAACGCTCTGACACCTTGCTGGCGTCTACTGTTTCCATCGTTTGATGGCCTGCCTTATGTAAACCAATGAACTGTATGATTGTCACTTGTGTCGGACTTATCCCTCCCCACATTAATTCATCAATAACCAAAAATGTCTGGCAAACTCAGCCCTCAAGACTACACAGTGCAGGGGAACCAGGCAACACATAAATCTGTGAACCCACACAGGCCCAGAAAGCACTTAGGATGCAGCCAGTAGTCTCAAGAAATCCTGAGATGTCCCACTTCAAGTTGCAAGACCAGCATAACCGATTATTTCACTGACAAACCTACCAGAGTAGGGTATTACTTTTGAACATTATATTATGCCAGATGCCATTTACCCAGTGTACTTTAATGATGAGCAATGCAATTACAACTGCACCTATGTAGAAATGCACAAATAAAGAGGAACTTTAAACAGAAGCATGTACAATGAAAGAATAGTAAAGTTTAACACTTAAATAGGTACATAATTACTAAGAGTATGGAAGCTGGGTGTACTGTGCAAAAAAAAAAAGGAGATAGATGCAAGAGAGAGATTTAATATCTATCATGTTGAAAAGGAAAAACATGAAATTCTAAGTCTAGTAATATAATATGAAGGCTGTACCTTAAGCCTTCAGGTATCAAGCAAGTACTTGAGGCAATAAAGTTTACACATAAAGTTGTACATACCAAACCATACCCCCGGCCGGGATTGAACCCGCGGTCATAGAGTCTCAAAACTCTAGCCCGTCGCGTTAGCCACTAGACCAGCTAACGCGACAGGCTGGAGTTTTGAGACTCTATGACCGCGGGTTCAATCCCGGCCGGGGGTATGGTTTGTTTGCAATCGTGTCATTACGATTTCTTGAGTCTTGTACATACCATTTTGGCAAATCTTTCTGCTTCTGCAATTCTTTCCTCTAGGACCAGAGCCTCTTCCTTCACAGTAGGATATACATCTAACTTTGTGCCAAGGAGCTGCTCAATTCTCTGATACACTTCTACTTCATACTGGAAAAAAAAAAAAAAAAAAAAAAAAAAAAAAAAAAAAAACTGAGTAAGGTAGATAGAAAGGTAAGTAATTTTGAAATCTGAAGAGTGCTTTGACCTGGTAGATCATTAGTATTCTTTTCTTTCTTTTTTTCAACCCACCGGCCATATCCCACCAAGGTGGGGTGGCCCAAAAGGAAAAACAAAAGTTTCTCCTTTTACATTTAGTAATATATACAGGAGAAGAGGTTACTAGCCCCTTGCTCCTGGCATTGTAGTCACCTCTTACAACACGCATGACTTATGGAGGAAGAATTCTGTTCCACTTCCCCATGGAGATAAGAGGAAATAAACAAGAACAAGAACTAGAAAGAAAATAGCAGAAAACCCAGAGGGGTGTGTGTATATATATGTGTTTGTACATGCATGTGTAGTGTGACCCAAGTGTAAGTAGAAGTAGCAAGACGTACCTGAAATCTTGCACGTTTATGAGACAGAAAAAAAGACACCAGCAATCCTACCATCATGTAAAACAATTACAGGCTTTCGTTTTACACTCACTTGGCAGGACGGTAGTACCTCCCTGGGCGGTTGCTGTCTACCAACCTACTACCACAGGATGGTAGTACCTCCCTGGGCGGTTGCTGTCTACCAACCTACTACCACAGGATGGTAGTACCTCCTTGGGCGGTTGCTGTCTACCAACCTACTACCAAGGATTTGTACTCTTAGTAGTTAAAAATAAATATACCACATACAAGGACATCAAAGGTAAAAATAACAAACAATAAAGAACTAATAGCATGAATAAAACACTCAGCACATAATTATTATTACACCAAGTCAAGATAACCAATAACACTTAAAATCCCAATTTCCAAAGACTTCTCAGAGCTCCAGAGATTCCTATGAGCACATCAGTAATTAGGTCACCCTGCCTGGGTGGAATACGGCCTGGTCATTTATAAAAAAAAATCATAAGACTGTGGGCCATCATTTTCTTTACACTCAGTCAAATTAAACTTTATTTTTAGCCTTACTGTCCTTTTAACACTATGCACATGCCAAAATTATTTAATTATACTAAGCCAAATACTGTAAATCGAATGAAAATATGAGTGAACTGTTTTGTCATGAAAGCCCTAAATAAACTAATTCACAATAAAATTAAAGACACTGGTGAGAATAGTACAGTTGACCCCCGGTTAACGATATTTTTTCAATCCAGAAGTATGTTCAGGTGCCAGTACTGACCGAATTTGTTCCCATAAGGAATATTGTGAAGTAGATTAGTCCATTTCAGACCCCCAAACATACACGTACAAACGCACTTACATAAATACACTTACATAATTGGTCGCATTCGGAGGTGATTGTTATGCGGGGGTCCACTGTATATCAATTCAAGTTACAGTATTTTGTTAAAATCATCTCATTTTAAAAATTTTGCCCATTTTATTTGGCTATTACTTGCCTCCAGAAGGTGTGAATGGGTCTCTCTGACATTTCTTTTTTTTGTCAAACTGCAAAGCAAATGAGCAATGACAACTTCCTCTATATGCTTATGAAAACAATCATCAATGTTTTAAGAATCCATGGTGCAATTAACATTTAAAATCTTGCTAAAGACTGTTAGAGCAAATAGTTCATGGAAATAACATTAAACCTTAATAGAGGGAACCATAGCCTGATTTATTTACACATAACTGAATGATCAGTTATGGAAGGAGAAAAGAGAATATGAATGTGTAAATTCAAGAATTATGTGGATTAAAGTAAAGGTTGGATGCGAGAAGTGGGTCATAATAAGCGTGTATGCACCTGGAGAAGAGAGGAATGCAGAGGAGAGAGAGAGATTTTGGGAGATGTTAAGTGAATGTATAGGAGCCTTTGAACCAAGTGAGAGAGTAATTGTGGTAGGGGACCTGAATGCTAAAGTAGGAGAAACTTTTAGAGAGGGTGTGGTAGGTAAGTTTGGGTGCCAGGTGTAAATGATAATGGGAGCCCTTTGATTGAACTTTGTATAGAAAGGGTTTAGTTATAGGTAATACATATTTTAAGAAAAAGAGGAAAAAATAAGTATACAAGATATGATGTAGGGCGAAATGACAGTAGTTTGTTGGTTTATGTATTGGTAGATAAAAGACTGTTGAGTAGACTTCAGGATGTACATGTTTATAGGGGCCACAGAAATCAGATCACTTTCTAGTTGTACTACACTGAGAGTAAAGGTAGATGGGATACAAGGAGAATAGAAGCATCAGGGAAGAGAGAGGTAAAGGGTTTATAAACTAAAAAGGAGGCAGTTAGGGAAAAGATATAAACAGCTATTGGAGGATAGATGGGCTAATGAGAGCATAGGCAATGGGGTCAAAGAGGTATGGGGTAGGTTTAAAAATGTAGTGTTAGAGTGTTCAGCAGAAGTTTGTGGTTACAGGAAAGGGGGTGCGGGAGGGAAGAGGAGCGATTGGTGGAAGGATGATGTGAAGAAGTAGTAAGGGAGAAAATTTTAGCATATGAGAATTTTTTTACAAAGTAGAAGTGATGCAAGGAGGGAAGAGAAATATGGAGAAAAAAGAGAGAGGTTAAGAGAGTGGTGAAGCAATGTAAAAAGAGAGCAAATGAGAGAGTGGGTGAGATGTTATCAACAAATTTTGTTGAAAATAAGAAAAAGTTTGGAGTGAGATTAAACAAGTTAAGAAAGCCAGAGAACAAATGGTTTTGTCAGTTAAAAATAGGAGAGGAGAGTTATTAAATGGAGAGTTAGGGGTTTTGGGGAAGATGGGGGGAATATTTTGAGGAATTGTTAAATGTTGATGAAGATAGGAAGCTGTGATTTCGTGTATAGGGCAAGGAGGAACAACATCTTGTAGGAGTGAGGAAGAGCCAGTTGTGAGTGTGGGGGAAGTTTGTGAGGCAGTAGGTAAAATGAAGGGGAAAAGGGCAGCCGGGATTGATGGGATAAAGATCGAAATGTTAAAAGCAGGTGGGGATATATTTTTTGGAGTGGTTGGTGCAAATATTTAATAAATGTATGGAAGAGGGTAAGGTACCTAGGGATTGGCAGAGAGCAGCATGTTCCTTTGTATAAAGGAAAAGGGGGATAAAAGAGAGTGCAAAAATTATGGGGGGATAAGTCTGTTGAGTATCCCTGCAAAGAGTATGGTGAGTTATTATTGAAAGAATTAAGAGTAAGACGGAGAATAGGATAGCAGATGAACAAAAGGGGGCTTTAGGAAAGGTAGGGGGTGTGTGGACCAGGTGTTTACAGTGAAACATATAAGTGAACAGTATCTAGATAAGGCTAAAGAGGTCTTTGTGGCATTTTATGGATTTGGAAAAGGGGTATGAAAAGGGTGGATAGGGGGGCCCTGTGGCAGATGTTGCAGGTGTATGGTGTAGGAGGTAGGTTACTGAAAGCATGAAGAGTTTTTACGAGGATAGTGAGGCTCAAGTTAGAGTATGTAGGGAAAAAGGGAAATTATTTCCCAGTTAAAAGTAGGCCTTAGACAAGGATGGTGATGGGCACCGTGGGTTGTTTAAGATATTTATAGATGGGGTTGTAAGAGAAGTAAAAGCGAGGGTCTTGGGAAGAGGCGTGGAGTTAAAAGATAAAGAATCACACATAAAGTGGGAGTTTGTCACAGTTGCTCTTTGCTGATGACACTGTGCTCTTGGGAGATCTGAAGAGAAGTTGCAGAGATTGGTGGATGAATTTGTAGGGTGTGCAAAAGAAGAAAATTGAAAGTGAATACAGGAAAGAGTAAGGTTATGAGGATAAAAAAAAAGATTAGGTGATGAAAGATTGGATATCAGATTGGAGAGAGAGTAAAGAGGAGGTGAATGTATTTTAGATATTTGGGAGTGGACGTATCAGCGGATGGGTCTATGAAAGATGAGGTGAATCATAGAATTGATGAGGGGAAAGGGTGAGTGGTGCACTTTGGAGTCTGTGGAGACAAAGAACTTTTTTCCTTGGAGGCAAAGAGGGGAAAAGTATGAGAGTATAGTTTTACCAACGCTTTATATGGGGGTGAAGCATGGGTGATGAATGTTGCAGCGAGGAGAAGGCTGGAGGCAGTGGAAATGTCATTTTCTGAGAGCAATGTGTGTGGTGAAAATAATGCAGAGAATTCGTAGTTTGGAAGTTAGGAGGAGGTGCGGGATTACCAAAAATGTTGTCCCCGAGGGCTGAGGAAGGGTTGTTGAGGTGGTTCGGACATGTGGAGAAATGGAGCGAAACAGAATAACTTCAAGAGTGTATCAGTCTGTAGTGGAAGGAAGGCGGGGTAGGGGTCGGCCTAGGAAAGGTTGGAGGGAGGGGGTAAAGGAGGTTTTTTGTGCGAGGGGCTTGGACTTCCAGCAGGCATGCGTGAGCGTGTTTGATAGGAGTGAATGGAGACAAATGATTTTAATACTTGACGTGCTGTTGGAGTGTGAGCAAAGTAACATTTATGAAGGGGTTCAGGGAAACCGGCAGGCCGGACTTGAGTCCTGGAGATGGGAAGTACAGTGCCTGCACTCTGAAGGAGGGGTGTTAATGTTGCAGTTTAAAAACTGTAGTGTAAAGCACCTTTCTGGCAAGACAGTGATGGAGTGAATGATGGTGAAAGTTTTTCTTTTTCGGGCCACCCTGCCTTGGTGGGAATCGGCCAGTGTGATAATAAAAAAAAAATTAACCTATTAAAAAAAAAAGGTCCTAAGAAAGCTCTCCATGTTCTCTAACATATTTACTTTCCATGACCAATGTTGGAAATAATTTTGTTTAACCCTTTGAGGGTCCGTCCCGTAGATCTACGGCTTTACGTTCAGGGTCCAAACAGTAGATCTACATCATGAGCTCAGCTCACTCTGATAAACTGTGAGTGGTACATTTGGGCCTAGATATGAGAGAATACATCTATGTGTTATGTGTGCACCACATAAAACAGATCCTGCAGCACGCTGTGTATAATGAGAGAAAAATCTGAAATCATGATTTTTCGATTAAAACAGTGACTTTACAGTGTTTTTTCGTATGTTTTTTATAGTTCTATTTGCGATTTCTTGGTCTCATTTGATAGAATGGAAGACATATTACAGAAATAGAGATGATTTTGATTGGTTTTCACACTGGAAATGGCTTGAAACTGAGCTCAAAGTAGCAGAAATGTTTAAATTTTTGCCGATATTCAAGAGTAAACAAAAGACCTCACACGTCTAATACACGCCAGCTGGTGGGTTCTAATATGCATTCACAAATATGGGGGATGATATTTATACAATTATTACAGTATTGCATAACAGTAAATCTTCTATTTTTTGGTGTGAATAAAAAAATTTATTATGTGAATAAAAAATCAAAATGGAAATTATTTGTAAAGCCTCAAAAAAGTAACTAATGAACAGAGGAAATGTTAGTTTGTTCCAGGGAAAACCTACATTGTTTATTCTGGACCCTATTTGAAACTGGAAAATTTTGAAAATTTGTGTTAAATTTTGGGCAAATTAACAATTTCCGATCACTTTAAAATTTTTAGTTGAAAACAGTTGACTTGGCGATTTTTTGTGCTCAATCGATAGAAAAGAAGTAATACTAGTGAAATAGCTAAGAATTTGGATGACTGGGAAAAATGTAATTGGCCTAAATGGGAGTCAAAGTGGCAAAATCGCCGATTTGTAAAAAATCGCTGACACATCAAAATTCGCGAGAGCATAATTTCGTCAATTTTCCATCAAATTTCGTACTTTTTGTTTTATTACCTTCACAAAAAAGATTCTCTACCATTTCATAAGAAAAAATAATTTTTTTTTTTTAAATTCTTGGACACCGGGGCACCACTTCAGATTTGGGCCTTGGACCCTGTTGCGGCCCCTGCCAAACTAGCGGTTAAATAGTTAACCTGCCGGCCGGCAGTACCACTGGGTACGTCATCAAACCCAATGTGGGGGCTGCTGAGCCCGGGCCCTTTGAGCAGTAAGTTCCTGAGTGCCTCACGGTGCACATCTAAGCAGTAGGTACCTGACCACCTAAGGGTACAGTCTACTGGCTTTAGTAACAGTATGTACCTGAGCGCCTCAGGATACGCACCTAAGCAGTAGGTACCTGCACACCTAAGGGTACACGTCTACTGGCTTCAACATTAAGTACCTGAACTCCTCAGGGTACACGTCTATGCAGTAGGTGCCTGACCACCGAATCGTACCTATCTACTGGCGTTAGAAGAACCGCTCACCGCAGCTCACTGAGTCGTTGGCCTCAGTTACTTGACGGCCGCATTCAGTGAGCTTGCAGCATGGTGTTCGGCTAGCGGTGTGTCAACCCCCTTTTGGAGAGGATTTCCTGGACTACCGGTGATGTCTGTGGACTCACCGTCTACGCTGATCAACTGTGGGCCGGAATCATCAGATGCTGTTTGGTGGGACATTACATGAAGAAAAGGTTGGAGTGTTACACTGAACTGGGCCAGGACCGTAGTGTGACACTTAGGAACGTATGACGGAGTGGAACACTGAGATATGCACAGGACCGTAGTGGAACACTGAGATGAAAAGGGTGTCGTGGGACACTGAAGATGGCCTGGTTGTAGTGTACACTGAATAGTGTCATGTGACTGGCCTCGACCGGATAAGTGTCGTGAGAAACAGTTGACTGTAATATATTTTAAATGTTACTTAATTTATTAATGTGTGTATTTATGTATCCCGAACTCTTTATTACAAAAGGAGTAAATCTTGCCCTCTTCTTCTTTTAAAAATTACTTTTTTTGTAATATATGGGGGCCTGTCCGGGATGATAATGATTATCTAGAATGATTTCTGGATGGTCATATCCGGGATGACGGTTCGGGATACATATTACATTGATCTTTGTGTGTCGGTCCTTTTGTGGTGGGGGTGTTGCGGCCCCTGCCAAACTAGCGGTTAAATAGTTAACCTGCCGGCCGGCAGTACCACTGGGTACGTCATCAAACCCAATGTGGGGGCTGCTGAGCCGGCCTTAGAGCAGTAAGTTCCTGAGTGCCTCACGGTGCACATCTAAGCAGTAGATGCCTGACCACCTAAGGGTACAGTCTACTGGCTTTAGTAACAGTATGTACCTGAGCGCCTCAGGATACGCACCTAAGCAGTAGGTACCTGCACACCTAAGGGTACACGTCTACTGGCTTCAACATTAAGTACCTGAACTCCTCAGGGTACACGTCTATGCAGTAGGTACCTGACCACCGAATCGTACCTATCTACTGGCGTTAGAAGAACCGCTCACCGCAGCTCACTGAGTCTGTTGGCCTCAGTTACTTGACGGCCGCATTCAGTGAGCTTGCAGCATGGTGTTCGGCTAGCGGTGTGTCAACCGCCTTTGGAGAGGATTTACTGGACTACCGGTGATGTCTGTGGACTCACCGTCTACGCTGATCAACTGTGGGCCGGAATCATCAGATGCTGTTGGTGGGACATTACATGAAGAAAAGGTTGGAGTGTTACACTGAACTGGGCCAGGACCGTAGTGTGACACTTAGGAACGTATGATGGAGTGGAACACTGAGATATGCACAGGACCGTAGTGGAACACTGAGATGAAAAGGGTGTCGTGGGACACTGAAGATGGCCTGGTTGTAGTGTACACTGAATAGTGTCATGTGACTGGCCTCGACCGGATAAGTGTCGTGAGAAACAGTTGACTGTAATATATTTTAAATGTTACTTAATTTATTAATGTGTGTATTTATGTATCCCGAACTCTTTATTACAAAAGGAGTAAATCTTGCCCTCTTCTTCTTTTAAAAATTACTTTTTTTGTAATAGACCCTGAAGGGGTTAACTTGCAAGATGACTGTTTCCGGGTTATTTATAAAGTTTAAATTGACATACCTGTGATACAAAGGTAATAGCAATGCCAGATTTTCCTGCACGAGCAGTTCTCCCAACTCTGTGAATGTAGTCTTTGCTGTGCATTGGAACGTCAAAATTGATTACGTAGTCCACAGAAGGTATGTCCAGGCCTCTGTGAAGAAGCAAAATGACACAATCCTTTAATATGCTATCAAAAAATAGTTTATTATTTTGAAATTACCAATTTAGATTCCATTGACATTTTGATTTATTAAGACTATAAATACAGTGGACCCCCGGTTAACGAACTTTTTTCATTCCAGTAGTATGTTCAGGTGCCAGTACTGACCGAATTTTTTCCCATAAGGAATATTGTGAAGTAGATTAGTCCATTTCAGACCCCCAAACATACACGTACAAACGCACTTACATAAATACACTTACATAATTGGTCGCATTTGGAGGTGATCGTTAAGCGGGGGTCCACTGTACTGGCAAGTGTAAACAAAAAAAGCTTACCTTGAGGCCACATCTGTTGCAAGAAGAATAGATCTTTCTTTTACTTTGAACTTATTTAGTGCTCCCAGACGTTTGTTCTGTGACATTTTGCCATACAATGGAATAGCAGTGAATCCAAGGTTTCGCAGCATTAGTGCAGTTTTGAGGGTTGACTGCTGAGTGGCACAAAAGACAATAACAGCCTGGTTTCCAATTTCATTTAAGATGTATGCCAGATACATGTGCTGCAAAGATGTTATTATGGTCCATGACAATAATTCATAGAAAATGTCATTTAAAGGTACTTATACACACCATAAAGAATGCACATAACCGATATACACCTTTAATTACATTTACCGTTTGTTAGAGAAGTTAATACAAAATCTTATTGTAAATAGCAATATTAAATTTATGCATTAAGCTACACCTTTATTCACCATTTCATCAAGTTCCTAACTTTAATGCCTAGAAGCTGCTATTTCTGCATTATATACTGTACAGGCAGGCTGTGCTTATACAGCAGGTCAGGCTCCGGGCTACTGCTGTAAAACAAAAAATCACTGAGAAGTGAAACAGTCTTTTATCACTTTCATATGCATATAAAAGCCTGATGACATGTTTACACTATCATATATTAAATGAGCAGTAGAGCTAGGCCTAAAAAATGTATATACAGTACATAAATTACTTTAAAATATTTTCGTCCTTAACTTATACTGAGTTACTGTAATTATTATAGGAAGTCCGAATAAATGAAGAATGTGTATAACTGAAAACTCCTGTGTTAGTGAAACACTGTAAAACGAAGTGCTGTAAAGTCATTGTTTCTTCATTAGATAGTGCAGAATCTCAGTAAGCCCAACTCAGATATTGAAAACGCAATCAATTACTCTCTCAAAGTAATCACTCATTTTCACTGATAGAGCAGCAAATGCAATAAAATACAAAGCATGAGAAACCCAAAACCACACCAAAATCTGCGACAATACTGGTGAAAATTTATTGAATGGGGAAACTGCCATCCAAAATTTCTTTTGCAAAACTGCCAAAGGATGGCACATATGTCTGTTTGTACACAGAAAACTAAAGGCGAGATCTCACATTTGCCCCCAAAACGTATGTGGTAGTATTTTTGCAAATTTTTTAATATAAAGGCAGTAGTTATTTTTTTTTTTTCAGCAAGTCAGCCGTCTCCCACCAAGGCAGGGCGACCCAAAAAAAGAAAATCCCCGAAAAGAAAATACTTTCATCATTCAACACTTTCACCTCACTCACACATAATCACTGTTTTTGCAGAGGTGCTCAGAATGCAACAGTTTAGAAGCATATACTACGTATAAAGAATACACAACATATCCCTCCAAACTGCCAATATCCCAAACCCCTCCTTTAAAGTGCAGGCATTGTACTTCTCATTTCCAGGACTCAAGTCCGGCTATATAAAAATAACCGGTTTCCCTGAATCCCTTCACTAAATATTACCCTGCTCACACTCCAACAGATCGTCAGGTCCCAAATACCATTCGTCTCCATTCACTCCTAACACGCTCATGCACGCTTGCTGGAAGTCCAAGCCCCTCTCCCACAAAACCTCCTTTACCCTGTCCCTCCAACCTTTTCAAGGACGACCCCTACCCCGCCTTCCTCCCCCTACAGATTTATACGCTCTCCATGTCATTCTACTTTGATCCATTCTCTCTAAATGACCAAACCACCTCAACAACCCCTCTTCAGCCCTCTGACTAATACTTTTAATAACGCCACACCTTCTCCTAATTTCCCAACTCCGAATTTTCTGCATAATATTCACACCACACATTGCCCTTAGACAGGACATCTCCACTGCCTCCAACCGCCTCTTCGCTGCGGCATTTACAACCCAAGCTTCACACCCATATAAGAGTGTTGGTACTACTATACTTTCATACATTCCCTTCTTTGCCTCCATAGATAACATTCTTGGTCTCCACATATACCTCAATGCACCACTCACCTTTTTTTCTTCATCAATTCTATGATTAACCTCATCCTTCATAAATCCATCCGCTGACACGTCAACTCCCAAATATCTGAAAACATTCACTTCTTCCATACTCCTCCTCCCCAATATTAGAATACTGTTTTTAGAGTGCAAGAGTTAAACACACTTGATAATCAAAAGATTTTTTATGGAAATTTGTTTATTTAATTAGTCTAGAGCATGCACAACTTACTTTATGTTTACAAGGAATAAAGAGCATATACTGCTGTAACTTGGTCACGGTCTGGTACTTGGATGACACTTCCACCTTCACAGGCTCTTTCAGATGTGCTCGTTGAAGTTTGTTTACCTGTTAAAAAAACACGAACTACTTGAAAATTTACTGGGCAACTTAGAATAGAATAATGTTCAGCAATACATTATAAAACAAACCTTTAATGAAGAAAAAATATTAAACCAATAAAACTCAGTAAACAGTATCTAAGTCATTTATGTAGGTTATTTCAGCATTGTTAAGATTCAGTAAGTGTATGCAGCATCAACTATTACCTTGCTGGTCATGGTGGCAGAGAAGAGCATTGTGCGTCTCTCACGGGGCAACACTTTCAATATTTTGTCCACCTCTTCTTCAAAATCCAAGTTAAGGATGCGATCTGCCTCATCCATTACCTTCAGAAAATTAAAGGGTTAGCTCGTATGAAAGCAGCATATATAAAGTGTATCTTTTTTTTTTTTTTAACAAGTCGGCCGTCTCCCACCGAGGCAGGGTGACCCAAAAAGAAAGAAAATCCCAAAAAGAAAATACTTTCATCATCATTCAACACTTTCAACTCACTTACACATAATCACTGTTTTTGCAGAGCTCAGAATACAACAGTTTAGAAGTACAGTGGACCCCCGGTTAACGATATTTTTTCACTCCAGAAGTATGTTCAGGTGCCAGTACTGACCGAATTTGTTCCCATAAGGAATATTGTGAAGTAGATTAGTCCATTTCAGACCCCCAAACATACACGTACAAACGCACTTACATAAATACACTTACATAATTGGTCGCATTCGGAGGTGATCGTCATGCGGGGGTCCACTGTATATATGTAAAAAGAATACACAACATATCCCTTCAAACTGCCAATATCCCAAACCCCTCCTTTAAAGTGCAGGCATTGTGCTTCCCATTTCCAGGACTCAAGTCCGGCTAAATAAAATCACCGGTTTCCCTGAATCCCTTAACTAAATATTACCCTGCTCACACTCCAGCAGCTCATCAGGTAACAAATTCCATTTGTCTCCATTCACTCCTATCTGACACACACACACACGCTTGCTGGAAGTCCAAGCCCCTCTCCCACAAAACCTCCTTTACCCCTCCCTCCAACCTTTTCGAGGACGACCCCTACCCCGCCTTCCTTCCCCTACAAATTTATACGCTCTCCATGTCATTCTACTTTGATCCATTCTCTCTAAATGACCAAACCACCTCAACATCCCTTCTTCAGCCCTCTGACTAATACTTTTATTAACTCCACACCTTCTCCTAATTTCCGCACTCCAAATTTTCTGCTTAATATTTACACCACACATTGATCTTAGACAGGACATCTCCACTGCCTCCAACCGCCTCTTCGCTGCAGCATTTACAACCCACTATACAGTGGACCCCCGCATAACGATCACCTCCGAATGTGACCAATTATGTAAGTGTATTTATGTAAGTGCGTTTGTACGTGTATGTTTGGGGGTCTGAAATGGACTAATCTACTTCACAATATTCCTTATGGGAACAAATTCGGTCAGTACTGGCACCTGAACATACTTCTGGAGTGAAAAAATATCGTTAACCGGGGGTCCACTGTACTTTCATACATTCCCTTCTTTGCCTCCATAGATAACATTCTTTGTCTCCACATATACCTCAATGCACCACTCACCTTTTTTCATTCATCAATTGTATGATTAACCTCATCCTTCATAAATCCATCCGCTGATACGTCAACTCCCAAATACAGTGGACCCCCGCCTTACGAACGCATCGCGTTACGTTAAATCCGCCATACGAAGCATTTGAACGTAAAAATTTTGCCTCGCTTCACAATAAAAAACTCCCCTTACGTGATTCGTCCGGGATGCATCCCACGTGTGGCCTCAGCTGCCCCGTGGGTGCCAGTGTTTACAAGCCAGCCAGTGCAGTCGCAGCCACGCATACATTCGGTACATTTCACCTTATCCCAGTGTTTTTTGTGCTTGTAACTGCAAAATAACCTAGGTAGTAGGTTGGTAGACAGCAACCACCCAGGGAGGTACTACCGTCCTGCCAAGTGAGTGTAAAACGTAAGCCTGTAATTGTTTTACACGATGGTAGGTTGGCTGGTGTTTTTTCTGTCTCATAAACATGCAAGGTTTCAGGTACGTCTTGCTACTTCTGCTTACACTTAGGTCACACTATACGTACATGTACAAGCATATGTATACACACCCCTCTGGGTTTTCTTCTATTTTCTTACTAGCTCTTGTTCTTGTTTATTTCCTCTTATCTCCATGGGGAAGTGGAACAGAATTCTTCCTCCGTAAGCTATGCGTGTTGTAAGAGGCGACTAAAATGCCAGGAGCAAGGGGCTAGTAACCCCTTCTCCTGTATATATTACTAAATGTGAAAGGAGAAACCTTTGTTTTTCCTTTTGGGCCACCTCGCCTCGGTGGGATACGGCCGGTGTGTTGAAAGAAAGAAGAATTATCATACATAGCAGCATATGTGTAGAGAACCTAGGATAACCCAAAAAAGTCAGACAGAGTGACTTATTTCCATTGGGGTCCTTTTACCTTATTATTATAATATAAAGGTTATAATATTTTCTTATTATTCTACAATGAAGATAACATCTTATTATCATACTAAAAAGACTATCTACTACACGAGGGTCATTAAGACTATCTACAATACGAGGGTCATTACTAGGAATAAGGTAAAATTTACACGTATTTTAGCTAAAAAATAGAAAATCATTCCCCTCCCTTTCTGTAGCTTCATTCATCAGACACTTTTTGGCAGTCTTCTTGAACTGGTTCATGCTATGACTGGCTTTGGCATGTGCGGGTAGTCTGTTCCATTCCTTTATTGCTGTACAATAAAAGGTGTTTGACGCCTGGCCACTGACTGTGGGTACTACAAAGTTGTTTGGTTCCCAACCTTGACAAAATTGACAGCAAGATATTCTGGACACTGTTCGTGAGCAATTTTATAAACATGATTTAGCTTCAGTTGTTTTACTCTGTCTTCAACATTCAGCATATCCAACTGCTGTAATTCATCCTGGCCTACATGTTCTCTTGGTCCCAGCCCCAGGATGAATCTTACAATTTTGTTCTGGGTGATTTGCAGTCTATCTTTCAGTTTTTTGTCAAGGCAGAGTACCATGAAGAGCAAGCGTAATCCATATGGCATTGTATAAGGGCTAGACATAGGGTCCTGCGAGCCTCAGTAGGTAGACACTGTGCTTGTCTATACAGGAACTTCAGTCTGGCATTCGCTTTCTTTACTATACTGTTCCCTATCAATTCTCCTGACATGCATGGGTCAAAGGGGATTCCCAGATATTTTACTGATGGAAACCAAAGTGATGGACTCCCCATTACACTGAACATTAAAATTATTTACCCTTCTCAGTTTATGTTTCGTTCCAAAGAGAATGGCTTCAGTTTTCCCTAGGTGTAATGATAGTTTGTTGTCTACTAACCATTTGCTGCAGGACTCCAGTTCCAGTGTTAAAACATTAGCAATATCTTGTGGGTCTTTACCTGTCACTAACAGAGCACTGTCATCTGCATACAGTAGGAGTTTGCACTTGACACTGATAGGCATATCATTGACATAACATAAGAATAGTAAGGGACCCAGAATACTACCTTGGGGAACTCCACATGTTATCGGCAGGGGTTCTGATTCCGTTAAGGTAGGACTTAAACCAGTCTACAGAACCTATACCGATAGCTTGAAGTTTCTTACATAATATATTGTGGTTGACAGTATCGAAGGCCTTTTGCAGGTCTAAGGTTACCATACCTATGAGGTTCCCTTTTGACATTTCAGTTCTCAGGTAATCCATCAGATTAATAAGGGAGGTATCGGTTGAGTAGGATCTTCTAAAGCCCGATTGATAGCTATGGAGAATGCTGTTGTCATTAAGGTACTTAACTACTTGAGAATACACCGCCCTCTCTAGAATTTTAGATATTATACTGAGTATACTAACAGGTCTATAGTTGCTTACATCAGACCTATTATTTTTCTTGAAGATAGGAGTAACTCTGGCCTCCTTGAACCCCTCCGGTACGGTATTAGTGGTGATTGATAGATTTATTATGTGAGCAATAGGGATTGACAGTTCAGAAGCACCATCTTTTAGGAACTTAGACGGGTGAGAATTAGTATGGAAATTAAGAAAGATTTTGAAGGGTTTGGGGCTAACCCTCTCGAAGCCTATGCCAGTTGCGGAATCCATTGTGCCTACTTCAAAGATTAAGGAAATTTGTGCAAAGTGGGTTGAAGTGCAAACCTTAATGGATGAAAATCACCCTAACACAGCTACTGCAAGCTGTGCTGGTGACTATTACGATGACAATGTTGTGGCCCATTTTAGGCAAGTCTTAAAGGAACGGGAGGTACAAACCTCTATGGACATTTGTTGTGCGACAGAGGTCCAGTGACTCTCAAGCTGGTCTTAGTGGCATTACAAGAAGGGAAGTAACCCCGGAAAAGGACTTGCTACCTCAAGTCCTAATGGAAGGGGATTCCCATTCTAAACAATAACTTCCACACTCTCCCCTCCTCCCATCCCATCAATCATCACCAGATCTTCAATAAAGGTAAGTGTCATGCATTCTATTCTTAGTAGAGTAGTGATTGTGGATGTCTTCTTCAGTTTGTGTGTATTAAAATTAATATTTCATATGGTAAAATTTTTTTGTTATACTTTGGGGTGTCTTGAACGGATTAATTTGATTTCCATTATTTCTTATGGAGAAAATTAATTCGCCTTACGATAATTTCGGCTTACGATGAACTCTCAGGAACGGATTAATATCGTAAGGCGGGGGTCCACTGTATCTGAAAACATTCACTTCTTCCATACTCCTCCTCCCCAATTTGATATCCAATTTTTCTTTATCTAAATCATTTGATACCGTCATCACCTTACTCTTTTCTATGTTCACTTTCAACTTTCTACCTTTACACACACTCTCAACTTCATCCACTAACCTCTGCAGTTTTTCTTTAGAATCTCCCATGAGCACAGTATCATCAGCAAAAAATAACTGTCACTTCCCATTTTGTATTTAATTCCCCATAATTTAATCCCACCCCTCTCCCGAACACCCTAGCATTTACTTCTTTTACAACATATAAGAAGTAATGTATATACATGTATTTTTTTTTTTCAGTGCACCAGCCGTATCTCACCAAGGCAGGGTGACCCACAAAGAAAAGCAAAAGTTTTTCTTTTTACATTTAGTAATTTATACAGGGAAAGGGGTTACTAGCCCCTTGCTCCTGGCATTTTAGTTGTCTCTTATGACATGCATGGCTTACAGAGGAAGGATTCTTCTCCACTTCCCTATGGAGATATTATGTATGTCATTAATAAATATACAGTAGCATGTAACATGCTGCTTTACATGATGAATACTTTATTGCAGAATTATTGTTCATCATGGTATTCATGTGTTTATACATATCCAGTTTGCAAACTAAGCTTTTTATTGTACATACAAATGCTAAAACAATTATAAACATGCAATTAAAATATATTTCTATTATTATTCATTATTGTAACATGACTACCTGAGGCCACAGAGACTGCAACTAGATGATGTTTAATGCTGTACAGTATCAAGAGTACCAATGAAAGCATCTACAGCAGGTTTTGCAATCCATTAGAGTCAGCAGAGTTAATTCGTTTCTTTACATTTTCACATGAACAAGAACTGAGGAACATACACCTATGGTAGATACAGTAAATAAAAAAAATTCTTACCAGGTACTTTAGGGCTTTGAGGTTAAAACCCTTTGTCTTTTCGAGGTGGTCCACAAGACGCCCAGGTGTAGCAACAATTATGTGAGGCCGTTTTCCCAGCTCCACTGCCTGCTGAGTCATATCTATCCCTCCTACGACAACTACGCAGGTTACACCGATTGCTTTACCTGTTTTAGAAGAACAAAAATGCAAAACAAAAATCTCTTAAGTACATATACTTTAAATTAAAGAATGGAAATGTTAAATTCCAGGCAGATTAGGCTAACATTAATTGACCTCTGAAAATACTAGTACATATTAATGAAACCACTTAATAAACTTCTACTGTACTTGGCAAATTGAAAATTTGGATGCTAAAGATGACAAAGCTAAAGTCAATCAATAGGAAACTAATTTACCCAAAGCATCAAACTGTTCCTTAATCTGGAAGGCCAATTCTCGAGTTGGTGTGAGAATAAGTGCAAAGAGCCGCTGTGGTCGAGCTATTAAAGCCTGAAGCAGAGGAAGTCCAAATGCTCCTGTTTTTCCAGAACCAGTTTCTGCCAAACCAATGACATCTTTATCTGAGAATAAAATCAGCTTAATTAAATTTTTTACCTTTCACACTTATTACCAAATGTTGTCACAATCAAAGTACAATAACTCTGTACTGTATACAAATTACACTCAAATAAACTGTTTCACAACATGCTGCATTCAGTCTTTTGAAATATTTAGACAAATTATATCAAACATCCACACCTCAAGAACTGACAGCCTTACATGGTAGAGGTATGTATGTTATACTGATACCATCAGCCAAGCCTTTCTCCTAAAATAATGGACAAATTACTATAATGTTCAGTTCTTTAAGCTGGGACTGAGAAACTTTCTCTCTGTCTGTATACAGTGGAACCTCAGTTTTTGTATGCCCTAGTTTGTATGTAAAACTATAGTTATTCTCTATAAAATATATTTTTTGTTAATATTTTTGGGTGTCTGGAACGGATTAACTGGAATTACATTATTTCTTATGGGAAACATTGCTTCAGTTTTCATATGATTTGGTTTATTTTCAGACTTTTTCAAACGGATTAATCATGAAAACCAAGGTTATACTGTATTACTCATTTTCCTTCATATAGAAGATGAGTTGACCTGGAACTGCAGCCATCAAGGACAACATGCTTTTCTGATTGAGAAATAAGGATAAAATGAGAGGTTAAATGGTGAACACAGTTGGTCAGTTATTGATATCTATACCTCTTACATGCAAGACCAATATGTGGAATTTGCTAACAGAAGGATTTGAAAAAAAATCTATGGTTCAGGTGCCATTTAAAGTTAATGTTTTGATTTAGCAACCCATCTTCCAAATAACTATATTACATTTTCACATACAGCTTGCAGCCCATTGCTAAATTAGGCTGGATCAGCTTAGGCTGGGTTAGGCTAGGTTAGGTTGGGTTAGGTTACAACAGAAAAACTATATGTACATATAAAAGGCAGTAAAAAAAAAAAAAATGCCACACAAACAGAAAATAGGCACCCACTGTGTGTGGCTCATGTAAGGTGTCACCAACAGCCACCCATTTGACTGCTTTTGCAACAATACCATAATGTGTGTGGTTATGATGATGGGCTGGATCTGGATGTTTACCAGCTCTTTACTGTTGAAAACTTTTTTATAAGTATGGCCTCACTTTTTTACATTAAAATTTTAAATTTAATTCCTAAGATTTAATATATAAATATTTAATAGGTACAATGCAGCGTTATGGTTTTGTCTCTACATAGTTTCAATCAGTGATTAACATGAGAATATATCAGAAACACTGCTGGATAAAGTTAATAAGTTTTCAAGAGGAAACGAGACAAACATTTCATCAGGTACCTGATCAGCCAGGCTGTGATGGATATGTGGGCCAGTGGGCTGCCAGCAGCCACAGCCTAGTTAATCAGACAAGCACCAGACAAGTCTGGAAGGTAGAAGAACTCTCGGAACCCATCAAATGTAAATGTAAGCCAAATAACACCAAACCTAAGGCTAAGCAGCAAAACAGACAAACTTTTGAAATTAATTAATAGTAATGAACAAGACCAGTAGCAAAAACTGTGACAGGGAGGGTCATTCATTATACACGGTGGAGGCTTCATATCTTATTTGCTAATTGCAAGTTATTGATGCCATGAAGACAAGACATACCTTTTAATGCCAAAGGAATAGCTTCTTTTTGGATAGGTGTTGGGGCCTTCCATCCCAGCTGAGAACACGCTTCACACAGCTCATCGATGATACCCTGCAGTTACAGGTATAAGAGAAATTAAGAAAATGGTGCAAGACCTCTGTGAGTAGTTTTTATTCAGGGCAATCTACAGACAGTATTGCAAACCAAAGTACACACTTTTACAACAGCTTTGAGGGCACACAGATGTTGTGGGCACATACATATATACATACATACACACACAGTGGTACATTAAACAGGTTTAATATAGGATAACCCAATTAAGGCAGTGTGCCTTCTGGTGTATGTATACCACGAATCTTGTTTTGACGACTGGTTAAGCAGAAAAGGAAAAAAAGCCAGTATAACCTTGACAGTAAACTGGATGTAGATGTGGTAAGATGAAACTTACACAAACACAGGAAACCTTCAGGTCACAATAATCTGAGCTACAAGGTGATATTCTGTTCTGTACTTTTTAGTGTGGTTAGATATAAAATAAAATTCGTACAATTTTTGAAGATGTGTTATAACTTTGTAGAGAATTTTCAAAAACTGTAACTCACAGAATAAGCAGGGTTTGAATTCGTGGCAAGATAATGCAAACACTAGCAGGCCGGTGCTCTCACCACTGCTTGATGCTGTATTAATTAGATCCATCCAACTAGGTACAACATATTTCACTACACTAGCACTTATATTCATGGTCACAGTGGCCCAGTGTTAATCTCCTAAGTGTATAGATTATCATTATAATCATGGGGGAGTGCTAAACCTGTAGGATTATACAGTGCATGTGGGGGGGGGAGAGATGGAAGGTATTCAGGTTCAATTCAGGAAACTGGAGCACAGATCCAATTCCCTAGATCAAGAGCCCCTCACCAGCATCAAGGACCCTCCATTGTGGGGTGAAGTGTATAGAAATGTATCTAGCTGGATAAATCTTATTAAGCTGCACAGACCAGTGGTGAGAACACTGTCCTGCTACTTATAGGCCTGGCTTGACCTGGGGCTGAACACTGCCTGTTTGAGAATTTTTTTAATCTTCATAGGTTTATGTAATCACATTCATGCTCAGGATTATTAGTTATATTACTTAGTTGCATATAGTGTATATAAATTACTAAACCACTACTTAGCATAATCTAAATGAGGGATTACCAAAGATACAGCAACTTGAACCAAAATCTGAGGACTTTTATTATTTATACTTCTTGATATGAAGCCAAGAATTACATTTGCTTTATTGTGAACACTTTTGCACTGTTGTCTTGTCTTTAGATTACTGCTAACCAGAAACTCCTAAATCTTTTTGAAATTCAAAGTGACTGAGATCTACATTATTCAATTTATATAAGTGCCAGGGTTATTTATTCTCTTTTTCCCAGGCTTAAAACCTTACATTTGTCTACATTAAACTGCATCTGCCACTTCTCTGACCACTGCATCAACCTATCAGATCTTATAACACTCTAAGTAACTTTACATTGGCACAGGTACACATGAGTACAATTATTATAATGTAAATTACGTAGGATAACCCCAGAAAAGTCAGACACAGAGACTTATCTGACGACCTATTTTAGAATCATTGGCAAACTTGCTTATGTTGATATTTATTCCTTAATCTATATCGTTTATGTAAACTGTGAACAACAAAGGGTCCAACACTGAGCCCTGTGGAACACCACTTGTGATGCCTCCCCACTCTTATTTCTCCCCGATTTATGCAAACTTTCTGCATATCTGTCAACTATGTCTTGATCCAGAAAAAAATTTCCCCTCCTATTACGTGTGCTTGTACTTTTCTCGATAATCTCTTGTGTGGAACAGTTCCAGTTCCTTGGAACAAGAGCCTTTCACCAAAATCAAGGAAATTTCTTTGAGGGGGGGGGGGGAAGTTTTACAACACAGGAAATGGGAGGCAATCAGGTTTGATGCAAGGAAAGGAAGGGCAGCTCCAGTCACTTGGATCATGAGAACTTCCCTTGAAGGGGAAAAAAAAGCACTTCTCTTGAAGGGAAGATGTGAAAAACAAGGCGAAAAATATTCTTACCAGATCCTTGAAGCTGAGAGCAGCCTCTTCCTCCTCCATCTTACTCTTCCTGAAGATATTTGTGATGATATTCAAGCCTTGCTGCTCCTTTTAATAGCTATAAGAGTTGTAGAGTGGTTCCAGAGAGTTATCTTGCTTCTTGATCTTTATAATACGTGGAACGTCCTGGAAAAAACTACAACACGTGTTGTTATTGTTGGGGTGTTAAGGGCCTACTAAAACTTATTCCTTATTTATCTCGACTTCAAAAGAGATCCGGAAAAGATATTTTGCCCCAAATCTTAGGAAAAAAAAAATATAATGAGAGACAAGCTTTCCGCCGGAAGGAGAAACAAAAATAATAAGCTCTCAATTAAGTCAGGTGAGCTCCCTATTACTTAAGCCCCGGTAGAGCCAGAGGGAAACACACAATGTGAGTCAACAACATCAGGCTTTCCAGAGCCCTAAGAGATGATATAATATGATAACTGATAAATTTTATTTATACGAAATAAAAGTAATTAATAATAAGAATAATAATATAATATCTTTATTTCTACAAGTACATGTACAAGGTATACAGGCCTAGCTGACATCAATGACATACTAGTATATAAAAAGCCGCTTGCTATGCAGAGCATTTCGGGCATTTCGGTCAGTTTTGATTGAGGATGTAACCCACACCAGTCGACTAATACCAAGGTATCCATTTTACTGTTGGGTGAACATAGAGATCTGGTGTAAGGAAACGCGCTCAGTATTTATATCCTTGCCCGGAATCGAACCCGGACCCTCAGCGTGTGAAGCGAGAACTTATGCCTACCAGGCCACGAGTCACTCAAATAAGTTTATTAAGGTAGGTAAGTAAGTTTATGCAGGTTACATAATATAGTTACATAGATTATCATACGTAGCAGCATATATGTAGAGAACCTGGGATAACCCAAAAAAAAGTCAAATTGATTTATTTCTATTGGTGTCTTTTTAATATAGGTACAAGTACACATAAGTACAATTGTGTTACATAGTGTAAATTGCCTAGAATAACCCAAAAAAGTCAGACAGAGTGGCTTATTTCCATCATTATTTTTATTGGGGTCCTTGATATTTTAATTAATGGGTTTAAGAATAAATGACATGCCTACTTATTTGGAGACCTTCCATTGTTATGTTCTGAATGTGGGTACTGAATTTCGAGTTGCTACCAAGGGACAGACCTAAGCATTTTCCCTCGTTTTGTCTTACAACGTAAGAACGTTAATTAGTATATTTAGTTTAAACATTTGGAACTGTTCCCAAGCATCATGAAGGTCTTGCTGTCTTAATGAGCTCCTCATTAAGAGTGTTATTGAGAGAGTCCGGGAGCGGGTAATGACAAAAGTTGTCTTATTTGCAAAACAGAACAGGTTTGTGTCATTGAGATGCATTGGGAAGGTCATTAGTAAGTAAGCTTATTCAGGTACAGGTACACATAAATTATCATACATAGCAGCATATATGTAGATTACCCAGGAAACCCAAAAAAGTCAAGGTGACTTATTTTCACTGGGGTCCTTTGTAATATTTTATTAGTTAACCCTTAACAGTTAAAAAATGGCAAGTAACTTGACTATGTGAGAAGCAGTTAAAATACAATGGGATCTTGGAATTCTTGGACCTTGGAAAATCTTGGAAGGAATGGTCCCAAATCTGCACACAGAAATCACTCCCTACGAAAGTAAAAGATTGGGCAGGCGATGCAAAATGCCGCCAATAAAAAGTAGGGGCGCCATTGGTACACTAAGAGAAAACACCATAAGTGTCCGGGGCCCAAAACTGTTCAACAGCCTCCCATCAAGCATTAGGGGAATTGCCAATAAACCCCTGGCTGCCTTCAAGAGAGAGCTGGACAGATACCTAAAGTCAGTGCCGGATCAGCCGGGCTGTGGCTCGTACGTCGGACTGCGTGCGGCCAGCAGTAACAGCCTAGTTGATCAGGCCCTGATCCATCGGGAGGCCTGGTCATGGACCGGGCCGCGGGGGCGTTGATCCCCGGGATAACCTCCAGGTAACCTCCTCCAGGTAATATACTAGGAATAAGGTAAATTGAGTTATTTACAATAACTTTAAAAAGAGGATCAGATCACAGTAATAGGTACATGAATGTTACAGTAATAGGTACATGAATGTTACAGTAATAGGTACATGAATGTTACAGTAATAGGTACATGAATGTTACAGTAATAGGTACATGAATGTTACAGTAATAGGTACATGAATGTTACAGTAATAGGTACATGAATGTTACAGTAATAGGTACATGAATGTTACAGTAATAGGTACATGAATGTTACAGTAATAGGTACATGAATGTTACAGTAATAGGTACATGAATGTTACAGTAATAGGTACATGAATGTTACAGTAATAGGTGCTGTATATTATTTATAAAAGAAATCATTCTCCTCCCTTTCTGTAGCTTCATTCATTAAGTACCTTTTAGTCTTCTTCCTGAACTGGTTCATGCTATGGCAGGCTTTGACATGTGCAGGCAGTCCGTTCCAGTCCTTCACTGCTGTACAATAAAAGGTGTCTGAAGCCTGACCACCTACTATGGGTACGACAAAGTGTGTGTTCCCTTCACCTAGTAAGTTTATTCAGATATACACAAATACAGTTACATAGATTATCATACATAGCAGCATATGTGTTGAGATCCTAGGATAACCCAAAAAAAAAGTTAGACAAAGTGACTTATTTCCATTGGGGTTCTACACTTGCTTTGGTTCCCAGCCTTGACAAACTTGGCAGCAAGATATTCTGGACTCTGCTTGTTAGCAATTTTATAAATGTGATTTAACTTCAGTTGTTTTACTCTTTCTTCAACATTCAGCATATCCAGTTATTGTAATTCATCCTGGTCTACATGTTCTCTTGGTCCCAGGTCCAGGATGAATCTTACAATTTTGTTCTGGGTAATTTGTCATCTATCTTTTATTTTATTTTGTTAAGGCAGAGTACCATGAAGAACAAGAGCATATGAGGAAAAACAAAGAGCCGAGAACACTACACTGAGGCACCCCTGTGTTGATAAGTCTAGATGACGAGGTTATGCCCTTGATGGAGACATATTAGTGCCAGGTAGGGCTTTAAGTATGCAAGAGTATGACCTCTGATACCATAATGTTCCACTTTATGATGCAGGATGTTGTGGTCTACTGCACATGAATGGTGCACAATACCGACAAGATGAAAACTGAGACATATGGGCAACATCTGGGTATCTTTATTGTAGACGTTTCGCCATCCAGTGGCTTTATCAACACAGATTTTAGGACATAATTTGAAGACAGTAGAACTATATAGAAAAAAATGAGGTAATCAATCCCTCAGCCTTGGTGTTGGTGTGTTTCAGGTTTCATGAGTAAGAATAACAAAAGTTATGTTAGTATTTAAAGAATCTAGGAGAACAAAGAGGTCATCACAATGCTTACTCAAGGATCCAACATTGTTATTTAATATTGGTATATTCTTGGCGGCACTGAGAACAGTTTTTTGCTGGATTAGTTGTGTAATAATGTTATTTTTGGAAGAATATAATTATTGCGATAAGGCAAGAGATTTAAATCTGGGTTATTATCAGCATTCATGAACTGCGAAGTAGGATATGTAAACGAATGAAGGATAGGGTTGAATTATGAACATCAAAATGGTATACAATACCGACAGGTTGTTAGATGAGCTGCAGGTGTACAATAAACTAGCCACTTAGACGACACAACTAAAAACTGATGCTCAAGGCTGGAGGTAAAGTTTTTGGTCGTGTCGCCTGAACGGCTAGTTTGTCGTGCAGCAGCAGCTGTGTGCTGCGACAGCCCTATAAAAACATTGCATTACGGAGATCATAATTGGTCTTTGTCAGACCCCACCGAGCATTGTTATATCATTAGGAAGGAATATAAATCATTTTGCATTATTCAGTTACTTTACACAGCTGCTGTACACATTACGGTAAGGAATATAATCTCAAAAAAATAAAAATTATGTCTGAACTCCAGCAGTTTAGGCGCTGAAGTCTAGTTTATAATACTATTTAATACTATTATTCACAAATAACCCGAAATGACGACCGAAACATCGTCGTAAGCTCCTCTCTCCTATGTGTGGGCTATTTATGTATTACTCTTCGATGCTGAAAATATATGTTACTTTCTTAGTTGTTTCTGTATTAAAATTGAGGAAGTCACTCACAGCAAAACGTTTTCTTTAATTTATGTCCCAAACAATACAGAAGTTTTTATCGACATGCTGTCGGTATCACCACACTATTTACAAGTAGTTGTCGGATACGGTATTAGTGATGAACGTTTTGCAACTAAACTTTCTGTCTCTCCTCCTGAAGTTAGTTTAATATGTTTATTATGCACCCCATACCCATCCTGTGGGGGGTAGTCGAAAGATTACAGAGGTACATAATGGGTCCAGGGACTGGACCCCAAAGTTAGTAAGTAAGTTTATTCAGGTATACACAAATACAGTTACATAGAATTATCATACATAGCAGCATATGTGTAGAGAACCTGGGATAACCCAAAAAAGTCAGACAGAGTGGTCCTTTAATTTCCATTGGGTCCTTTAATTTCCATTGGGGCCCTTTATTTCCATTGGGGTCCTTTATTTCCATTGGGGTCCTTTGATAGCTGAGCAAGTTACAAAGGTAATGAACTCCAGGCAGATCTAGTCACAGTTATGACAAGTTACAAAGGTATTTACAGATTACAGAGGTACATAATGGGCCCAGGGACTGGGCCCCCAAAGTTTTAATAGCTGAACTAGGGATCCTTTCCAAGATACGATACTACGTGCCGCAAAATGCATTTCTCACACTATACCATTCACTCATTTATCCATACCTCACCTATGCTATCTGTGCTTGGGGATCAACTACAGCAACACCTAAAACCAATAATAACCCAACAAAAAGCTGCAGTAAGAATAATCACTAAATCCCATCCCTGGCAACCCCTCCCCCTATTCTTCATAGATCTAAACTTACTCCCTGTTCAGAACATCCACACTTACTACTGTGCAATCTACATCTAGAGGACCTTAAATTCCAATATTAACCTTGACCTAAAACGCTTTCTTGATAGTTGTGACAGGACCCACAGGCATAACACCAGACACAAACATCTCTATGACATTCCCGGTGTCCTACTAAACCTTTACAAAAATTCAATGTATGTCAAAGGCCCTAAAATCTGGAACACCCTGCCTGAAAACTCTAGAATTGCAGACACATTCATCACCTTCAAAACTACAGTTAGAAAACATCTTATCTCCCTGATACACCCCGTCAACTAACTACATGATAACCACCTGGTGGTTCATAATTACACTCACTCACCCACTGACTATAAACACAGAAATACGAATCTTAATCTTAAAATAATAAATCCTAACTAGTCATAAGTTTGCCTGTGATACTCCAATATAGAAACTATATATTGTGCCAAAACAAAAGCATTCACATTGCTAAACTCACAAACTATGATTTAGTCACTTAGCCATAATACCAAATTACTCCATAATTTGTAATAATTTAGAGTTAAGAATTAATTTAAGTCTGCCCGAAATGCCTAGCCATGCTAGGTGTCCTAGTGGCCCCCTCTGTAATTAGTATTTTAAAACATGTAAACCACACAATATCCAAAATCTGTAAACCCCACATTGTAATCCTTATAGAGAATAAAATTGATTGATTGAAGGTAATGAACTCACAAGTTACAAAGGTAATGAATCATGTAAGTAAATTTACTTACTTACGTTTATACATGGCTACAATCATGAACAAATGATAGAGTAAAGAGCAATTCACACTTCCACACCCGGTCACAACTGTAATAAGTTATTGGGGTAAATATTAATTGTTGGGTCATACACACACAAATACCTGGAGTTTATCTGGAGAGAGTTCCGGGGATCTGTGTCCAGGCCTCATAGTGGATCAGGGCCTGTTCAGCCAGGCTGTTGCTGCTGGCTACACGCAATCAACGTACGGACCACAGCCCGACTAGTCAGGTACCGACTTTAGGTGAGTGCACACACACACACACACACAAGTATACATACACACACGAGTACAAGCACTCACACATATATGAGTACACAAATTGTCATTTAGGGGGGGGGGGGAATGATTGTGGGAATATGAGGGTAAGCGGAGGGAGTTAGTAGGTAGGGGACAGGCGAGGCAGTAGGAGGGATGAGTGCGGAGGTCGGTAGGTAATGTGAGGTCACTGGTGACTACAACTTCACCTCTCATTACTCTACCCACCACTCCACACTACTCACCCTCTCACTACTTTAACATAAGAACATAAGAACGAAGGAACACTGCAGAAGGCCTACTGGCCCATGCGAGGCAGGTCCAAGTCTCCTACCGGCTTAAGCCAATGCACCCAACCTAGTCAGGTCAGGTCACATTGACTTAAGGGAGGAACACGGCAACCGACCTGGTAGCACAAGCTATCAGGTCCAACTCACACCCACCCACATCCACTCATGTATTTATCCAACCTATTTTTAAAGCTACACAACGTTCTGGCCTCTATAACTGTACTCGGGAGTTTGTTCCACTCATCCACAACTCTATTACCAAACCAGTACTTTCCTATATCCTTCCTGAATCTGAATTTTTCCAACTTAAACCATTGCTGCGAGTCCTGTCTAGGCTAGATATTTTCAGCACACTATTTACATCCCCTTTATTTATTCCTGTCTTCCATTTATACACCTCAATCATATCCCCCCTAATTCTACGTCTTTCTAGAGAGTGCAGATTCAGGGCCTTAGTCTATCCTCATAGGGAAGGTTTCTGATACATGGGATCAACTTTGTCATCCTCCTTTGTACATTTTCCAGAGAATTTATATCCATCCTGTAATACGGTGACCAAAACGTGCAGCATAATCTAAATGAGGCTAACCAAGGATGTATAGAGTTGAAGAACAAACCTGAGGACTCCTATTATTTATGCTTCTTGATATGAAGCCAAGGATTCTATTAGCTTTATTGCGAACACTTATGCACTGTTGTCTTGGTTTCAGATTACTGCTAACCAGAACTCCTAAATCTTTTTCGCAATCCGTAATATTAAGATCTACATTATTTAGTTTATATGTGGCATGGTTATTGTCCTGTCCAACATTTAGAACTTTGCATTTGTCTATATTAAACTGCATCTGCCACTTCTCCGACCACTGCATCAGTCTATTCAAATCTTCCTGGAGTGCTCGAATGTCCTCGTCAGAATGAATTCGACGGCCTATTTTGGTGTCATCGGCAAACTTGCCGATGTCGCTCTTTATGCCCTCATCAATAAAAGGACCCCAATGGAAATAAGTCACTCTGTCTGACTTTTTTGGGTTATCCTAGGTTCTCTACACATATGCTGCTATGTATGATAATTCTATGTAACTGTATTTGTGTATACCTGAATAAACTTACTTACTTACTTACTTACTTACTTAATCTATGTCGTTTATGTAGATTGTGAACACCAGGGGGCCCAACACTGACCCTTGTGGAACACCGCTCGTAACGCTTCCCCACTCTGATTTCTCCCCATTTATGCAAACTCTCTGCTGCCTATTTGTCAACCATGCCTCTATCCAGGAAAAAATTTCTCCTCCTATTCCATGTGCTTTAATTTTCCTCAATAGTCTCTGATGTGGGACCCTGTCAAAAGCCTTACTGAAGTCCATATACACAATATCATATTCATTACCATGCTCTACCTCCTCAAATACCTTAGTGAAAAAAGTTAATAAATTCGTAAGGCAGGAACGCCCCTTTGTAAAACCATGCTGAGATTCGTTGATTAATTTATGCTTTTCAAGGTGGCTACGAACTGCCTCGGCAATTATTGATTCCATAAATTTTCCCACTATGGGGTTAGGCTTATTGGTCTATAGTTCGAAGCTAAGGACCTGTCACCTGTTTTGAAAATAGGTATCACATTTGCCATTTTCCACTTATCTGGCACCATGCCAGTTTGTAGTGATATGTTGAAAAGATTTGCCAAAGGTGTGCTAAGCTCCTCTTTACATTCCTTTTAGAACCCTTGCATACAGTTCATCAGGGCCTGGGGATTTGTTAGGTTTTAATTTATCTATTTGCCTAAGGACCATGTAAACTTGTGACCCTAATCGTGCACAGTTTATTCTCATCCTGTTCTACATAATTTATCATTACTGGAATATCGCTGGTATCCTCCTGTGTAAAAACTGAGAGGAAGTATGTGTTAAAAATTCTACACATTTCCTTATCACTGTCAGTGAGCTGACCCGAGGAACTTTTGAGTGGGCCTATCTTGTCCCTGATCTTACTTCTGTATACCTGAAAGAATCCTTTTGGGTTAGTCTTCGATTCTCTTGCAACTTTAACCTCATAATCTCTTTTTGCTTTTCTAATTCCCTTTTTTATTTCTCTCTTTAACTGAATATATCGATTTCTTAATTGCCCCTCTCCTCTTTTGATTTGCCTATATATGCCTCTCTTTTGACCAATTTAGGATCATTTTTGTTTGATCTGATTTCCCTATTTGGAACATAATTTGACTGAGCAGCTAGAACTTTGCCCTGGAAAGCATCATATCGGCAACCATCACCACCTACCTGACCCTTAGTCAGGTCATTCCAGTTCAGCCCACCTAAGTAATTTTTCAGTCCTATGAAATCAGCCAAGCGAAAGTCAGGGACGGAGACTTGATTGCCATTATTAGGGGAATTCCATGATATATTAAAACTGAGTGATTTGTGATCATTTTCCCCAAGCTCATCATTAACCTCAAGATTATTAATTAGTGTTTCCCTACTGGCAAGAACCAAGTCAAGGAGGTTATTTCCCCTAGTTGGCTCTGTCACAAACTGTTTTAAAAAACAATCCTGGATCGTATCAAGAAAGTCACCTGACTCTAAATTTCCTGTCAAATTGCTCCAGTCAATCTGTCTATAGTTGAAATCTCCCATTAGCACAACATTTTCGTATGTAGATGCCTTACGAATTTCGTCCCATAGAAGTTTACTGCACTCCCTATCAAGATTTGGGGCCCTGTAAATCACACCCAAAATTAGTTTTTCTCGGCCCTCGAGAAGCTGTAACCAAACAGATTCAGTGGCTGATGCTTCTAATTTAATATCTTTCTAACACAACAATTTAAATTGTCTCTGACATACATCGCTAACTCCACCACCCTTCCTGTTGACCTGTCAGTGTGGAATAATTTATAGCCTTGTATGTGACATTCAGAGGGCATCTCTCTATCTTTCAGATTGAGCCAGGTCTCTGTTATAGCAATAATATCTATGTTTCCTGCACTTGCAATTAATCTTAGCTCATCTATCTTATTTCTTACACTCCTGCTATTAGTATAGTAAACCTTAAGGGAGCTAGTCCCTTGCTGCCCTCTGCTGTCCCCCTTTGTTTGCTGACCTGATCTATTGTCTTTATTTATAACTTCATGCTGAATGCCTTTTATACATTTACTGTTTCCAACCCTAGTGTTGCAACCTGCTTGTTTCCCACACACACCCATACCTACTGAAATAAACTAATGAATAAATAACGGGGACAGTGAATATTACTATTCTACTCAAACACAGTTTATTATTAAGTCCTTGTACAATAATATATTTGGGAACAGGAGTACATCATTGGGGTTTATATAAATGGGGTGGTACACATAAGCAGTGAGACAGGGAATACAATCAACTTGACGAAAATGAATATAACTTACAATATAGTTCAGAGGGCAGTTCATCACAGGAACTAAGCCACAGGTCCCAAGACCTACACAGCACGAGTTTGCCAAGGTAAGGTGTGACCATATAATTGGTTAAATTAGGTCTCCCCAGAGACCTCACAAGCCCAGCTGGACTACATCACATCCCCCTTTCTCCCCCAATTTAAAATATCTGAGAACTAGGACAATTTGTCCTAGTTATTAGACTATTTTAATCCTAACCCCTTAATTCTATTACAATACAAAGACAAAATTATACATAATACAAAATTATTCAACCACATATATTTCCCCCAACCTTCTCAACTACCACAAGGCAGCGAAGTACACCTCGCAGTTGACCAGCATAATAGTTGCTCTCTGGTGCAAAGCCTCCTTACCCGTCATTTCTCCTTAAACCTAAATATCGGGCTCCAGTGCCTTCCCTACTTCTACTAGAAATGCACTAGCCAATACTAGTCACCCTCGCACGTTATCCATTGGGCCAAACCTCTCTAGGCTTCTATGGCGTGGAAAACTGCTCCAACGGGTTGCATTCTTTCAAGTAACTGCAAGTGGACCACTTCACGACCACCAAGGTAGCATTTTCAGCACACTTCACATGCACACTACAACATCTGAAAATCGAGACAGGGCAGGCATCGCAGCTAAGACCCTCCATTATCCTATGTCATTACTAGGTTTCACTGGCCTCATAAAACAAGGCGGCCATAATCACTGGACCGTATTCAAGGTCGCCTTATTTCACACAGGTAACACTAACACTTCTGGCAAGTCAAAGTAGGCTGGGGACATCTCCCACTCTTAATTGTCTCTCATGGCTGGCAGGCCATCCCCGCATACTGGTCGTACAGGTTGACCAGCAAGGCAGGATACACCTCCATACCACCCTTGATAGCAGGCTGGTCCCAGCAGCTGGAGTCCATCTCCACGGCTCACGTCCTTCAACATCTCCGAGGATGGCAGCTCCTTCATAGTAGATTCTAGATTCTCCTGTCCTGGCACACCAGCCAGGATCCCTCACACACCAGTGCAGCATCACCGCTATCTCCTCCTGAGCTAGGCAGCATCGCAGCATCACAGCACGGCTACTGTATCACAGCACGGTCCCAACATCTCAGCATCCCGGCACGGTCCCAGCATAGCAGACAGCATCAAAGCACGGCCACAGCATAGCAGACAGCATCACAGCACGGCCACAGCATAGCAGACAGCATCACAGCAGCCGACATCAGCAGTAGCAGGCTATGGTCAGTTGCTCGAGGTGAGGTGAGGTCACTTTAGGTCATCAACAGCAAGTACGGTCACTCATCCCTGGCAACTGCGGGTAACTGGCGGTCCGTGGGTGATGGTCACAGAGGCTGGGTGACGCAGACACCCACTACACTGGATGACAGACCAGGGCAGCAATACATCTACTGGGGCACATCAACTGGGTGACTGGGCACATCAGGTGGATAATAATCATAGGCAGCTCTTCAGTGGGTGACAGTTGTGAGCTAGTCTTCCAAGGCGGGCTGGGCGACCTCATTCCTCTGTAAATATTCAATTTCGGCCAGTAATTGCTTCCCCCAAAAGTCTCACCCAAATACTGATATTCTCCACCATTTATTCCAAACCAACAGCCAACTCCACCAAATATAATAATACAACCAAACAATTATTCAGACCCACTGTCAAGAAAAGGTCAGTTAAGGTCACTAGGATTATATCATTATAATAACACACAAAATCAAATGGTAGCAAATGGTAGCATAAGTATAACCGAGCAGTCAAAAATAAGGCACATGGGACTGGTTGCTACTATAAAAATAATAAGAACCACCACCGCTTAGACACCATGTCATGTAGTGGGGTAATGCACTAGAAGACAAAAAGAATGCAGATGTAATATATACAGACTTTGCAAAAGCCTTCGACAAGTGTGACCATGGCGTAATAGCGCACAAAATGCGTGCTAAAGGAATAACAGGAAAAGTCGGTCGATGGATCTATAATTTCCTCACTAACAGAACACAGAGAGTAGTCGTCAACAGAGTAAAGTCCGAGGCAGCTACGGTGAAAAGATCTGTTCCACAAGGGACAGTACTCGCTCCCATCTTGTTCCTCATCCTCATATCCGAAATAGACAAGGATGTCAGCCACAGCACCGTGTCTTCCTTTGCAGATGACACCCGAATCTGCATGAACGTGTCTTCATTGCAGACACTGCAAAGCTCCAGGCGGACATCAACCAAATCTTTCAGTGGGTGCAGAAAACAATATGAAGTTCAACGAGGGAGAATTTTCAATTATTCGGGATATGGTAAACATGAGGAAATTAAATCTTCATCAGAGTAAAAAAACAAATTCGCCACAAAAAGAGCGAAACACCAACGTAAAAGCCTGGGAGTAAATCATGTCGGGGTTTCTCCTTCAAGGACCATAACATTGTATCATCGCATCTGCTAGAAAAATGACAGGATGGACAATGAGAACCTTCAAAGCTAGGGGGGCCCAAGCCCATGATGACACTCTTCAGGTCACTTGTTCTATCTAGGCTGGAATATTGCTGCACACTAACAGCACCTTTAAAGGCAGGTGAAATTGCCGACCTAGAAATGTACAGAGAACTTTCACGGCGCCCCATAACGGAGATAAAACACCTCAATTACTGGAGGCGCTTGAGGTTCCTAAACCTGTATTCCCTGGAACGCAGGAGGGAGAGATACATGATTATATACACCTGGAAAATCCTAGAGGGACTAGTACCGAACTTGCACACGAAAATCACTCACTACGAAAGCAAAAGATTTGGCAGACGATGCAACATCCCCCCAATGAAAAGCAGGGGTGTCACTAGCACGTTAAGAGACCATACAATAAGTGTCAGGGGCCCGAGACTGTTCAACTGCCTCCCAGCATACATAAGGGGGATTACCAACAAACGGTCACGAGGTATGTGAGGAGCTCAACATGAGATTTAAGGAAGTATTTACAGTAGAGACAGAAAGGGCTCTGGGAAGACAGCACAGAGGTGTACACCAACAGGGAATATACCAACAAGTGTTGGATGACATACAAACAACGGAGGAGGAGGTGCAGAAGCTGCTAAGTGACTTTGATACCTCAAAGGCGAAGGGTCAGAACAACATCTCCCCATGGGTCCTTAGAGAGGGAGCAGAGAAGGTGTGTGTGCCACTAACCACAATCTTCAACACATCCCTTGAAAGTGGACAACTACTTGAGGTATGGAAGAGGGCAAATGTAGTCCCCATTTTTAAGAAAGGAGACAGAAACCAATTATTACCTCAGCCATCTTGGATTCTAGTCACCTTGCCATCTTAGGCCGCTACATCCAGTCACTCAGAAACCTGGCCGCTAATAATGATATTCTCATGACCATGGCAAATAAAAACAGGAGTGGTCATCCTTAACCGTACAGACTACTCCAGTAAGATACAATACTGACTCAGTGAGCGCCACCAACACTACCATCTCCCAGCAAGGATTTTAATTTGGAGGGGTACTTAAACCATTAGATGCTGAAATGATCAAATAAAAAAAAAATGATTTTCCATGTATGTGAAATTCCTTAAACAATCGTGTTTTTGTGGTCCCTGGTTAATATAATACGATGGAAATCAGATGATAGTATGATACTTGGAGGAGGGTTAAGTGAGAGGAAGTAGGGGTGAGATTTAGTGACCAGTGGTCAGACAGCAACGACTGGAGGAGATATGGAGTCCGTCTCCCGCGTCCCATAGGACAGTCAAGCCGTCTAGAGCTCTGGAGAAGGTAGTGCTTAGGGTTATCTACGCCTGTGAGAGACGTCTAGATAACCCCACGTGTCGTTAATCTTCCCGATGTCAAAGGAAGAAGAGAAAGGTAATGTTGCAGGGTGGAAGACGAAGGGTCTGCCAGGGAGTGCGTCCCTAATGGAAAGTGTCTGGTGAAGAAATAGCTTTCCTTAGGGTTATTTTATCCTTTTGATTCTAAAGGATAGAATCTAAAGGGTTATTGTGTAGTATAAAAATAATACAGGATGAGTGAATATAGTTCACTTCCATTAGGGTCCTTTCGCAAGATAAAACACGCATCAGTCAACTAACAGTCAACTAACTGCGGCAGCAAGTGTAGGGAGAATTGCGTATCCTTCTCTGGGTTGCGAGTAGAATGCTCTACGAGTGAGCTAAAGGATAGGATGGATTCAGGAGCTGGTTTAGATCACAATTAGATTGACGGGAAGATTCAGAGGAGTCTTCTTGTAAGCTTGAGACAAGGACGTATCCAGTGATCATACAACTCTGTGAAAGTATTGACCGGATCACCTGGACGACGCTAATCTGAATAAGACAATACTGTGATCTTAATCATCTCCGTTGATGGGTCGTATTTTGGAATAATTAAATTAGCAACTGAGACTTCAGGCGAGAAACAAGTCTTCAGTGTAAAAAGCAGAACCAAGGCCGTAGTAAACATCATCTTAGCGGACATCCATTTTTTTGTATTATTAACGTTTCGTGTGCGGCCATCATCCATCTTCAGAATCTAAAAATTGCATTTAAAAAAACATTTCACTTTTTTAAATTAAAATTTAAATTTTAAAGATTTATTAGTCCTAGCTAGCCTTATCTTAGATGTACTGACATCATGTCTAAGATACGTCACTACACATTTTAGATGTGTTGACATCATGTCTAAGCTACGTCACTACACTTCTATTAATACTTTCTACAGTAGTTCAAATATAAATTTTAATTATAATTTTTATGTACTTGTTGTTTTAGTTATGCATTAATGTCATTACTGGACTCTGAAGACGGATGATGTCATGTCCGAAATGTTGATAATGCAGAAACAGGATGCCAGCTGAGATGGTGTCTAGGTTAGGTTAGGTAAAGTTCGTCAGGAAACAGGACAAGTATTTCTTGACGCGGGTCTTAGTCATATGATGACCCACAGCTGCAGCTTTTGGTCATCTGACCGAGGCCTTCCGCTGGCTTACCCCTCCATCCCCTTCAAAAATCATGGCTATGATTATAACCATTTCTTCTCAAGATGGTGTTGATCAGACCCTGATCCACCACCAGGCCTGGTCTCAGACCGGGCCGCGGGGGCGTTGACCCCTGTAACCCTCTCCAGGTCACAGCCTGGGTCATAACTTTTACATTGACTATTCACTTCCCACGTGACACATTAATTGTTTATATGTATATTTTAATAATTATCTTTATTCCTTTATCGTTTCTTTCAAATAAAGTGAGGAGAGTGTCTGGATGCTGGTAGATGGATCTTGATCCATGGAATTGGAGCTGCCCTTTCCTTCATCGGATCAAACCTGATTACCTGCAACAAGGTTAGTTCCAGAGCTCAGGGAAATGTCCTACGAAGAAAGGTTGAGGGAAATCGGACTGACGACACTGGAGGACAGGAGGGTCAGGGGAGACATGATAACGACATACAAAATACTGCGGGGAATAGATAAGGTGGACAGAGACAGGATATTCCAGAGATGGGACACAGAAACAAGGGGTCACAGTTGGAAGCTGAAGGCTCAGACGAGTCACAGGGATGTTAGGAAGTATTTCTTCAGTCATAGAGTCGTCAGGAAGTGGAATAGCCTAGCAAGTGATGTAGTGGAGGCAGGAACCATACATAGCTTTAAGACGAGGTATGACAAAGCTCAGGAAGCAGAGAGAGAGAGAGAGAGAGAGAGAGGAGAGAGAGAGAGAGAGAGAGAGAGAGAGAGAGAAGAGAGGGCCTAGTAGCGATCAGTGAAGAGGCGGGGGCCAGGAGCTGAGTATCGACCCCTGCAACCACAAATAGGTGAGTACACATTTTTTCGCCCGTCACTTGAGTAGAGAGAGGTACATAGTGACGTGTGGGCGCAGGTGTTGGTGGTAGACGAGAGAGGTAGGTAGAAGTGAGGGGAAAGCTGGAGGGAAGGAGGGAGGGAGGGAAGGAGGGAAGGAGGGAGGGAGGGATTTAAATCGTGTAATATATTGTGTTCCATTCAGTAGTATTAGCAGTAGTAGTACTGAAAGTCTTAGTAATAGTAATACAGTAGTACTAATAGTAACATTAGTAGTACTACTAGTAGTAATAGTAGTACTACTAGTAGTAAAAATAGTAGTATTACTAGTAGCAATAATAGTACTAATACGGAACAAGATAAACTATCGGACGCAGTAATAGTTAACAGTCCACTTTTTCCCAGTGATATGAACCAAACAAACAGTAAAGAAATTACTCTGCAGATCATAAAGGACCAAACAAGTGTTATTGTACCAGAGTCAGAAATAAAAGAAGCCAGGTTACTAGGATCCCATGGTAGAAAAAGTGTTATGCTTAGATTCCACTCACATGACAGGAAAAAAGACTTAATTATTGCATCTATTAAAGTAAAGAAAGAGGTATACATAAATGAGTGTCTTACCAAAAAACGTCAGAACCTCCTGTATAGAGTCAGAAAACTTAAGCGAGAGAATAATGACACAATACACCAATGCTTCACACGGGATGGGAAAATTCTAGTTAGGAAAACAAATGTAGGTCAACTGTACACAATCACGAACGAGAATGATCTATCACGATTTCTCAGGGATACTAATCTTACAGAGAATAACTAAAAAATGTCCAACATAAAAAACCTACGTAGTGTAGTGTACGTTTTGCTCCATTATTGTTCAAATTTCATTGTACAATCTCTTAGTAATTAAAAAAATCAACTACCTCATTTTGTGATTTTACTAGTAAGCATAAGTCACCTTATTGATTTTCTTATTTACTATTGTTCGCTTAAACATTGCTGAATTGATACTTTCTCTGTCCATATTTACTACCTCATATTTTTTTAAATACTATCAATTGATATTACTTACTAAAATTAAAATATCATTTTACTAAAATTTTCAATTTACTCTTAACATTTTTTACATTTAATAACCATTACTTGTCTAATTACCTTAACCCGTTTTTTAAAACCACATTTACTATCCTGATTACTCTAATTACCTTGTACTACTGCCATATAACCTCAAGTAAAACTAAACCCGTGCAATATTGAATGAAATAAACATTACTTTTTCACTTTTTTTTATTATTATTACTTACTAAAATTTTATTAAACACCATATTTATACCAGTCAATTTTACTTTTGTACTTTAAACTTTATTTTTTTACTTCCCATAACATTTTGTACCCAAAAATTTCAAGTTTTTATTCAACCCCAACCTTTATATTTTCCCTTGTACCTGTGTACCTGTTACCCTCTTACTATCATATTATAACCAAGACATTCCCATTTTTTTTTTTTTTACAAATTTTTCTTTTGGTACTTTAATTGGAATTTCATTTTGTCAATCTAAATTTAGTTATAATCTTGATCTTGTCAACAACCTATACCAGGCCCTCTAGTGCAATTGCAAGTACCATTTCAAATTGTATTTTTATATTATAAGTTTATTTATATTTCCTACCATCTGTCCTTTTTAACTTTGCTTACCATTTATTTAATTTTAGCCCCTTTATATATTTTCTCTTTTATTTTAGCTTTATATAACTATCCTAGTTTATATATTCACAATTGTTTAAAATAATAAAGGGTTTGCTTTTTCTTAGGTGCTAAAGTAGAATAAATTCACATTTTTGCCATTATATCCAAAGCTCATTTATTGATTACCACTTTTTTATTCACCACAACCCATATTAGTCCTTTTTATTAATAATTTTATACTATAATTCTAACTTTAAAAAATTACCTTTATATACCTACTACCATATTCCCAAGCTCCACTATTTTATCATCACTTTATTTGTATTAGTCCCTTAGCTCATTATTTTACTTTTTTTAAAATCCAGGTGCTATTTTTTAGCTTAAGACTATTTTCTTTGTTTTTATACTTAATTCAAACTTTTAGATTCACTACAAATCTTATGATTACAAGCATTGATCCTGATACCAACCTCTTATCTAATGACTTAAATGAATCAAACAGTTACTGTAATTACTACACTGCAGAACAATCAAAGGCACTTCTCAGTGCCAACAACAACCATAAATATCTTTAACTACAATATCAGATCTTTAAGCAAGCATTACGTTTACCTCATAGCATTACTAAATTCCTTACATGCCAATATGTCCATCATTACACTAACTGAAACCTGGCTAAAGCCTGATAGTACAGATGTCTATGCCATTCCTGGATACACAGCCATACACAACTGTAGGCCAGACCAACAAGGGGGTGGCACAGCCATATACTACTCAGACCAACTACAATGTATCACTAATACTTGCACAAGGGATGAACATGGGGAATATAATAGCTAAATTCAAATCCAAGTACCTACAAAAACCTCTCACATTGATAAACATCTACAGAGTTCCACAGTCAAACATTAGCCAATTTAGTCAAAATCTAGGAAGTATGATAACTGATGCACGCATGAACAAAGATCACTTACTACTCTCAGGTGACTTCAATATAAATCTCCTGCAAGACCAGGACCCACACGTTACTGAATTCACAACACAATGAGTAACTGTATGTTACTACCAACAGTAACAAAACCTACAAGAGTTACAGAGACTAGTGTTTCTCTACTTGACCACATCTGGACCAACACCATATCCCTTTAAAATCAGGCATAATTACAGATAATACCACAGACCACTACCCTACTTTCCTCATAACAACTCTTGGTAAACTACCCCAAGACACTACTAAAGTCACCTTCAGACTTCACAATGAGGCAGCCATTAATAACTTCACAACAGCAATAGCAAACATTGATTGGCACACCGAGCTAGAAACCTATACAGTATTGACGAATGTATTAATAATTTTCTAAAAAAAACCCAATACCTCTATAACAAGCACTGCCCTAAAAAAACTAAACAGATGACAGCAAAGAGACTGAACAGTCCCTGGCTAACACCCAGCATTCTCAAATCCATAAATACAAAACACCAATATGAAAAACAGTACAGAATGGGTCACATAACCAGGACCAAACAAAACGTTACTCGTCAATCCTAACCAGCCTGATAAGAAGGGCAAAAAAATTGTATTATGAGAACAGATTATCCAACTTACGAGGTGATATAAAAAAGACCTGGAAAACCCTATCAGAAATCTGGAACAAAAAAAGATATCACGAAATAGCGAAATAAAAATTAGCAAAATCAGATGAACCCCAACTCCCACCAACAGAAACAGCAAACAGCTCAATGATTTCTTCTCCACTATAGGAAAAAACCTTCCAATAAAACCCAACCCAATACCCACCAAATGACACCTCACCGGAAACTACCCAACCTCGTTCCTAGCCCCGACTAACCCTACGAAGTCCCCCTTATTATCAACGCACAAAAAACAAGGCGGAGTTTTAAAATCCCTTACCACCCTTTTAATACAAAAAATGTCACAATGCTTTCACCAATCATTGCAACACCTTTAACAAATCCATTAAATCCTCCCCCTTTCCCCACATACTAAAAATTTCAAGGGTACCCCTCCACAAAGGAGGAACCAAACGATTTTTGAATAACATGGGCCCAATTTTCCAAATTTACCCCCTCTCTCAAAAATCTTTTAAAAAATTTAATTCATAAACGAATCTACTCCCACCTTTTTTCCCAAAACTACTCAACCCCCGCCAATTTTGGGTTCGGGCCTAATAAAAATACAAGATGTATTTACACATGCTGAAACATTTAACTGCAATAGAGAAAAAAAAGTCCCCCCTGGGGATCTTCATTGCTTCGTAAAGCTTTTTTATACAGTTGACCTGACTTGCTCCACGTAAAAAATTTTCACACTTGGGATAAGGGGCCCCCTAACTACCTCAAGTCTACCTCAGCCCAAAAGAACCAATTTTTCGCAAATGGGGCAAACTCTTCTGCGCAACCAATTACGTTGGGTTCCCCCCAGGGAATGTCCTTGGCCCTCTTCCTTTCCCTATACATAAATGACCCTTTTCCAAATGCTTCGCAATTTCCAAACCCACATATTGCAGATGACCTCATACGTCTTCTCTCACCGGCCCCGTCACGCTACCAATACTGAAATACCGAATTACAGAAAAAATCACCTGATGAGGACTAACAAACTTTAAAAAAAAACATTTAAAAAAACCACTTCATTCAGGGGGTAAAAGAGCAAAAGATGTCCTCCAAAAATAATGAAAACGGGTCACCTATCACAAAAATAACAGAGGGAAAATTCTTAGGAATCCACCTTGGTAATAACCAAAAATTTAACCATAACAACAAATTTCTAAGAAAATTTCCAAGACTGTAGGCTTACTATCGAAGTACGGTACTATGTTCCACAGTCAGCCCTCCTGGCCCTATATCACTCTCTTATTTACCCCTATCTCACCTATGGAATTTGTGCATGGGGCTCAACAACAATTAACCATCTCAGACCACTAATTACTCAACAAAAGGCTGCAGTAGAATGATAACAAATTCTCACTACAGGCAGCACACTCCACCATTATTCAATACACTAAACCTACTCACCATACAAAACATCCATACTTATTACTGCACCTATTACATACATAGAACACTTAACTCTGATATTAACCCTCCCCTCAAACGTCTCCTTGCCAACCTCAACAGAACACATGACCATAACACAAGGCACAGATCACTCTTTGATGTTCCTCGTGTCCATCTCACACTATGCAAAAACTCAATGCACATAAAAGGCCCTAAAATCTGGAATTCATTACCTGTAAATATAAAAGAAACACAACCTGTTTATAAATTCAAGTCTCTTCTAAAAGATCACTTACTCACCCAAAACCAAATAAATACTGAATAACTGAACCTTATAAATTGTATATCTTAATGTTTCTCACAATTATATCACATAAATGTTAAACCTAAAACCGAATCTAACTTTATTATTTTTTTAAATACACTACCTAACAGAATCACTACCTAACTGAATGCAACCATATGACCTGTCTTTGTAATACTCACTTGTGCTTTATAGTAATCTGTTTACATTAATGTTTTATCACTGATTTCATCATTGCTTAGTTAATCTTAAGTTAATTTTAAGCCAGCCCGTAATGCTATGCATAGTATAAGTGGCTTTGGCATACTGCTCTTATCTGTATTTTTTTTTTGTACCTCTGTAAGTGTGCTCAAATTGAAAATAAATAAATAAATAAATAAATAGTACTAATACTAGTAGTAATAATAGTACTAATGCTAGTAGTAATAATAATAGCACTACTAGTATTAATAATAGTACTACTAGTAGTAATAGTAGTACTAGTAGTAATAATAGTACTACTAGTAGCAATAATAGTACTACTAGTAGCAATAATAGTAGTACTACTAGTAGCAATAATAGTACTACTAGTAGCAATAATAGTACTACTACTAGTAGCAATAATAGTACTACTAGTAACAATAATAGTAGTACTACTAGTAGCAATAATAGTACTACTAGTAGCAATAATAGTACTACTAGTAGCAATAATAGTAGTACTACTAGTAGCAATAATAGTAGTACTACTAGTAGCAATAATAGTACTACTAGTAGCAATAATAGTAGTACTACTAGTAGCAATAATAGTACTACTAGTAGCAATAATAGTACTAGTAGCAATAATAGTAGTACTACTAGTAACAATAATAGTACTACTAGTAGCAATAATAGTAGTATTTACTAGTAGCAATAATAGTACTACTAGTAGCAATAATAGTACTACTAGTAGTAATAATAGTACTACTAGTAGCAATAATAGTAGTACTACTAGTAGTAATAATAGTACTACTAGTAGCAATAATAGTAGTACTACTAGTAGCAATAATAGTACTACTAGTAGCAATAATAGTACTACTAGTAGTAATAATAGTACTACTAGTAGCAATAATAGTACTACTAGTAGCAATAATAGTACTACTAGTAGTAATAATAGTACTACTAGTAGCAATAATAGTACTACTAGTAGCAATAATAGTACTACTAGTAGCAATAATAGTACTACTACTAGTAGCAATAATAGTACTAATAGTAGCAATAATAGTACTACTAGGAGTAATAATAGTACTACTAGTAGCAATAATAGTAGTACTACTAGTAGTAATAATAGTAGTACTACTAGTAGCAATAATAGTACTACTAGTAGCAATAATAGTACTACTAGTAGTAATAATAGTACTACTAGTAGCAATAATAGTAGTACTACTAGTAGCAATAATAGTACTACTAGTAGTAATAATAGTACTACTAGTAGCAATAATAGTAGTACTACTAGTAGCAATAATAGTACTACTAGTAGCAATAATAGTACTACTACTAGTAGTAATAATAGTACTACTAGTAGTAATAATAGTACTACTAGTAATAATAGTACTAGTAGCAATAATAGTACTACTAGTAGCAATAATAGTAGTACTACTAGTAGCAATAATAGTACTACTACTAGTAGTAATAGTACTACTACTAGTAGTAATAATAGTACTACTACTAGTAGTAATAATAGTACTACTACTATTAGTAATAATAGTACTACTAGTAGTAATAATAGTACTACTACTAGTAGTAATAATAGTACTACTACTAGTAGTAATAATAGTACTACTAGTAGTAATAATAGTACTACTAGTAGCAATAATAGTAGTACTACTAGTAGCAATAATAGTACTACTAGTAGCAATAATAGTACTACTTCTAGTAGTAATAATAGTACTACTAGTAGTAATAATAGTACTACTAGTAGTAATAATAGTACTACTACTAGTAGTAATAATAGTACTACTACTAGTAGTAATAATAGTACTACTACTAGTAGTAATAATAGTACTACTACTAGTAGTAATAATAGTACTACTACTAGTAGTAATAATAGTACTACTAGTAGTAATAATAGTACTACTAGTAGTAATAATAGTACTACTAGTAGTAATAATAGTACTACTACTAGTAGTAATAATAGTACTACTAGTAGTAATAATAGTACTACTACTAGTAGTAATAATAGTACTACTAGTAGTAATAACAGTACTACTACTAGTAGTAATAATAGTACTACTAGTAGTAATAATAGTACTACTACTAGTAGTAATAATAGTACTACTAGTAGTAATAATAGTACTACTACTAGTAGTAATAATAGTACTACTAGTAGTAATAATAGTACTACTACTAGTAGTAATAATAGTACTACTAGTAGTAATAATAGTACTACTACTAGTAGTAATAATAGTACTACTAGTAGTAATAATAGTACTACTAGTATTACTACTAGTAGTAATAATAGTACTACTACTAGTAGTAATAATAGTACTACTAGTAGTAATAATAGTACTACTACTAGTAGTAATAATAGTACTAGTAGTAATAATAGTACTACTACTAGTAGTAATAATAGTACTACTAGTAGTAATAATAGTACTACTACTAGTAGTAATAATAGTACTACTAGTAGTAATAATAGTACTACTACTAGTAGTAATAATAGTACTACTAGTAGTAATAATAGTACTACTAGTAGTAATAATAGTACTACTAGTAGCAATAATAGTACTTTTTTGTAGTAATAGTACTACTAGTAGTAATAATAGTACTACTAGTAGTAATAATAGTACTACTAGTAGCAATAATAGTACTACTAGTAGTAATAATAGTAGTACTAATAGTAGCAATAATAGTAGTACTACTAGTAGTAATAATAGTACTACTAGTAGCAATAATAGTAGTACTACTAGTAATAATAGTACTACTACTAGTAGTAATGATAGCACTACTAGCAATAATAGTACTACTAGTAGCAATAATAGTAGTACTACTAGTAGTAACAGTACTAGTACTAGTAGCAATAATAGTACTAGTAGCAATAATAGTAGTACTACTAGTAGTACTACTAGTAGTAATAATAGTACTACTAGTAGCAATAATAGTACTACTAGTAGCAATAATAGTACTACTAGTAGCAATAATAGTAGTACTACTAGTAGCAATAATAGTAGTACTACTAGTAGCAATAATAGTACTACTAGTAGCAATAATAGTACTAGTAGCAATAATAGTAGTACTACTAGTAGCAATAATAGTAGTACTACTAGTAGCAATAATAGTAGTACTACTAGTAGCAATAATAGTAGTACTACTAGTAGTAATAATAGTACTACTAGTAGCAATAATAGTACTACTAGTAGCAATAATAGTACTACTAGTAGCAATAATAGTAGTACTACTAGTAGCAATAATAGTAGTACTACTAGTAGCAATAATAGTACTACTAGTAGCAATAATAGTACTAGTAGCAATAATAGTAGTACTACTAGTAGCAATAATAGTACTACTAGTAGCAATAATAGTAGTACTACTAGTAGCAATAATAGTACTACTAGTAGCAATAATAGTACTACTAGTAGCAATAGTAGTACTACTACTAGCAATAATAGTAGTACTGCTAGTAGTAATAATAGCACTACTAGTAGCAGCAATAATACAACTACTAGCAGCAATATTACTACTAGCAGCAATAATAGTACTACTACTAGTAGTAATAATAGTACTACTACTAGCAGCAATAGTAGTACTACTAGTAGCAATAATAGTAGTACTTGTAGCAATAATAGTAGTACTTGTAGCAATAATAGTAGTACTTGTAGCAATAATAGTAGTACTACTAGTAATAGTAGTAGTAATCATCACACAAGTTATTTAACTCAAATAAAACATTCAGTGGTTAGTAAAAACATCATCTTTTTCTTCAACATTTATTGAAATGCAACACAGCGAGTCCAGCATAAAAAAAATATAAACACGTTTCGTCAAGTTATTGATCAGGCGGGGTTGCCAACATGCGGTCCTCGCAGGGCTACCAACTTCAGGGAAGACTTAGGTAGGCTGCCGTCATTAAGGAAATATACACAGGGCTACCAACTACAGGTCAGCACATGGGTACCAACTACAGGTCAGCACAGGGCTATGAACTTAAGGGAACACTTAGGCAGGCTGCCGTCATTAAGGAAATATACACAGGGCTACCAACTACAGGTCAGCACATGGGTACCAACTACAGGTCAACACAGGGCTATGAACTTAAGGGAACACTCAGGCAGGCTGCCGTCATTAAGGGAAATACATGGGCTGCCAACTACAGTTCAACACAGGGCTACCAACTACATGTCAACACAGGACTACCAACTTAAGGGAACACTCAGGCTGCCGTCATTAAGGGGGAATACACAGGGCTACCAACTATAGGTCAACATAGGGCTACAACTACAGGTCAACACAGGGCTACCGACTTAAGGGAAGACCCAGGCGGGCTGTCGTCATTAAGGGAAATACATGGGCTGCCAACTACAGTTCAACACAGGGCTACCAACTACATGTCAACACAGGACTACCAACTTAAGGGAACACTCAGGCAGGCTGCCGTCATTAAAGGGAATACACAGGGCTACCAACACAGGTCAACACAGGGCTACCAATTATAGTTCAGCACAGGGCTACCAACCTCAGGACAACACAGACTTAACAACGAAGCCACATAAGGGCTACCAACATTAGAGGGCTATGCAGGGGTACCATCGTTAAAGAGCTCCGTAGACCTGCCTTCAAGCCCACACAGGGCTACCAACCTCAGGAATTAACAGAGCTGCAATCCCGGGGGGGGGGGAATAAACATATAAACAGGTTTGCCAACTACTACACACGGGGAAAGGGACAAGAGCTTACGTCAGCAGAAGGAAAACAGGGATAGCAACATGATGGACAATACCGAGCTACTGACTCCAGAAATAATCAGATATGACGGTATACAGTTGATAAGTAAAACGTATGTGTAACAAAAGGGTATTTCTAGTCTGGAAACGTTTCGTCTACACGACGGGCGTCTTCAGTCCAATGCGGGAAAAGGTGGAAAATGAGGAGTAGTTTTGAGGTGGTCAGTCCCTCAGCCTGAAGAAGAGTTCAGCTCCATAGTCCAGAACATTGTTCCAGACAATGGAGTTGAAATCTTCTCCAGGCTGAGCCTGAGGGACTGACCACCTCCACACTCCGTCTTCAAGGGTGATGGAATGATTGTATCGTCTTACATCTCTACTGCTTCTGCTGCCTCCTCTGTACTCGACTGAAGAAACCTATTGTGTAGGGCGAAACGTTTCGGAATATACCCAATTGTTATATATGTGTCTTATAAATCATCTAGGATGGTACAATAAGGTACAAGAATAAAATGGAACAGAGTAAAATGTCGACATATCGGTCATACGAAAACTTGATCAAATGGATAGGCTCCTACGTGAGCCATATTATAAAGCATTCCACTTTTTTTTTTCTTATTGTCCATTTTGACAAGTAGTCTTGGTAACAATGATTTGTAGGTACCTAAACCATGATAGTTTGGGAGTAGATAACATACATAAATTTTTTTACTATTTTTAAGCGTTGTTTACAAAATTCTTTGGATATATTTGCATATATATTTTTCTGTTACTACGAAGTTGTTAAGGGAGGGAGAAGAAGATGAAAATAAACAAGATAAAGCCAAACATTAAATTTCTATGCTAAGCTAGCAACAACTGTCTATAAACTCCATGACTACACTTAACGCTACTGGCAACACATTCAGCGAATCTGGATTCCTCGCACAAAAGTCCGTAAAAACGGCTGAAGAAGATGGACTTGTTCGTCACATTATGGCACTTATTCGGAAAGGGATCATATGGCTCAAGCCATTCGGAGCCCTTACAGCCAGGAATGACAACTTCCTCAGGAAGGGATCATTCGGCTCCAGCCGTTCGAAGCCCTTACAGCCAGGAATAACAACTTCCTCAGGAAGGGATCATACGGCTCCAGCCGCTCGAAGCCCTTACAGCCAGCAATAACAACTTCCTCAGGAAGGTATCATACGGCTCCAGCCTTCCGGAGTCCTTACAGCCAGCAATAACAACTTCGCCAGAAAGGGCTCACACGGCTCAAGCCTTTGTAGCCCTCATAACCAGCAACAACAACTTCAGAACGGTTCAAACAGCTCAAGCCGTCGTACCCCTTACAACCAACAATAACAACTATCTCGAGAAATCCTCTATTCTTGGCTTTGATTTAGAGGAACAAGACTTTAAGAGACGAAGATTAATCTTGGCGAAGACAAGACATACGTCGTAGAGCAAGCTGTGTGTGAATGTTGTGTTACAAAGTTCTGTGTTGCATTACGAAGCTATACATAAGAACAAGTGTCCCAGCATGAGCTTGCTCTGCAACCTGAGTGTATTCTTCGTCACTGTTGTCAGTTACGTCATTCGAATCCACGGAAAATGGACGCCATTTTTTTTAACATCAGTCAACAAACATCAATCGGTTTATTAATATACAAAATAATCAACCGGTTAATCATATAACTAATTAATGAATTAGCTAATTAATCAGTTCAGTCGCCCAACCAGTTAATAACATAATCGACTGATCACTCATGTAATCAACTAATAGATAATGACATATCTAATCAATCGATAAGTTAGTTAGTCAACAGGATGATTAACTGAATGAGGTGTATCTACAAAACCTCTGCTAAATCTCTCTTGTTCCTGCCATTATCTATCACCATATATCTTCGTCTACCATTATCTACCTCCATCTGATATCACGGATCATTATCCTTTCAATCTCTCGTAAACTATTATATTATATCATTCGTATCTTTGCTACTACTACTACTACTGCTGCTGCTATCTCATCTACGGTTACTTCTGACACTTAACGACTATTACCTATTATTAACTTTGATCTACCATCTACCATGTATCAAGCCATCCATCTACTCCCTAAAGTTGATTTCGGTCTGACCGAAGTAGCCATTGCTGGTCTCGTAGTGGTTGGGAGAGTCTTCGCAGGGGATGGAGTTCTGGGCGTGGTCGCAGACTAGCGCCACCTGCAAGGAGACCGAAGGTTATATTGATTTTTAACACGAAGAATTAGACACATGTGCAACATCTAGGTAACTTCATTTGTCTTAGACACATGTGCAACATCTGGAAGATACAAATATGATGCAGGTGTCTAAGACTTCATCTTGTCGGTATTGTATATTGTAAGCAAACATGTTGCAATGGGAAGACACGAGTTGTAATTGGGAAGACGTTTTGCTCTATGCAGAGTTTTATCAACGCACGTTTCGCGCTGTCTGTAGAGTTTTATCAAACCATGTTTAGCTTCGTGTAAGGTTTCAAGTTACGTTTCACTCTGTGTAGGCATTTAACAAGTTATGTTTTGCTCTGTGTAGGGATTTATCAAGTTATGTTTTGATCTGTGTAGGGATTTATGAAGCTATCCATGTACTGGGGTGATAGTGAATATAATAAGTTAATTTAAGAGCAAAATATAAAAAATCTTGAAAATGTTTATCAGTCCACAAATAAGTATAGAATAATATATATATTATATATATATATATATATATATATATATATATATATATATATAATATTATATATATATTTATATATATATGTATATATATACTCTTAAAAATATTTGGATTGTTTGACCGCTCTGAGTATGTGCCACGATAGGTATATCATCAGTGTATATTTCTCGTTGAATATACGCTGATGATATACCTGTAGTGTATGTATACTAGGAGATATGTATCTATGTATGTACACTGAAAGGTGTGTATTTCTCTTTATATGTATAATGAGAAGTGAATAACTATGTATAGTGAGGCATGTATATCTCTGTGTATGTATTGTGAGATGTGTGTATTTTTCTATGTACACTGAATGGTGTGTATCATTCTGTGTATGTAAAACAAGGTGTCTGTCTCAATGAGGGGACACTGTATCAACATTCGTGGTCCCGGATTATTCAACATCTTACCAGAATATATCAGAAACACTGCTGGGACAAGTATCTTCACCAGGTGCCAGATCAACCAGGTTGTGATGGATATGTGGGGCTGCAAGCCACCAACGGCAACAGCTTGGTTGACCAGGTAAGCACCAGACGACCCTGGGCCATGGCCGGGCTCAGGGAGTAGAAAAACTCTCGGAACTCATCAAGGGTATATCAAAGATGTATGTTTATTAAGAGTTGTGTATCTACTACACTGTTACCACCTGGCTACAGGGGTTAACATCTTTGTCCAAATCATCATCTCCGCGGGACACCGGCCAGTGAAGGCGCCAGTCGTAAATTAAATCACCTTTTGTTTTTTTTTGTGAAATGGAGACTGAGTGTGGTAGGTGGTAATGACGGTGATTCCTCAGGAGCGGAGTTCTCAGGCCAGAAATTACTTTCTCTCAACACCTGGCCACTGCGTCTTACCTTTCCCTCTCACGCGCGACGCTGCCTCTCACTCGCGGTATTACACAGACGACCTTCTTGAAGATGCTACCTGGCTCCTCTTCCATACGTCCCACTGACCTGACTCTCAGTTGGAACCAGTTTTTTTTTAAACCGCCTCCACCATCACCACCACCATAACCAACACTACAAACACCACCACTACTAACACTATTGCTACCACCATCACCACTACTAACACCAAATTTATCTTAATGTGATCATATTTCGCTTCGCTATCACCTCTTTCTTCGACTACACACATTTACACGTCCACACACACACCACAAGCACACACACAGTGAAGAAGCAGGGACAGGAGCTATGAATCGACCCCTGTAAGCACAACTAGGTAAGTACACACCCACACACACACACACACACACACACACACACACACACACACATTTGCAACATTCTAGACGACATTTAAAAAAAAAAAAATCCACGTACAAAACATCACACTGGAATTCCAATCCCATCCAGACTGCAACATATCATCACCTCTCCAACATGAAGGACTGGTGATGTTTTGTTCGTCAGGAAAACAGGACAATTGTCTCGTGGAACGACACGCGAGTCTCGCCACATAAGCGGAGTTTATGGGTTTACGATTATGAAAAATAATAAAAAAAAAAACAGTTTGGAGATTAGTGAATAAATTTTTTACCACAAAAAAAAAAAAATCGTCCAAATCTTTAATAATACTGGCGAATATCCAGCGGCTTTTCTGTACGACCCGTGTGGGTCTAGCGCTTAGTTATAATAATAATCCAACAGTCTTCAAATATATGGAGTAATTTTTTTTTTTTTTGGACAGCACACACATATACTGAAACCAAAATGGTATATGATTCCGTGGTGTGATGGCCGTAAAAGTCAAAAATAATAGACAAAAATTGTCATTGGGGTTTTTTTGGACCTGAAAATTGATAATTAGGAAGAAAAAATTGAAGAAGATAATGTAATTGTCTTCAGCGGGAGAGACGTGATATATATATATATATATATATATATATATATATATATATATATATATATATATATATATATATATATATATATATATATATGAATTTATCACACTGGCCGATTCCCACCAAGGCAGGGTGGCCCGAAAAAGAAAAACTTTCACCATCATTCACTCCATCACTGTCTTGCCAGAAGGGTGCTTTACACTACAGTTTTTAAACTGCAACATTAACACCCCTCCTTCAGAGTGCAGGCACTGTACTTCCCATCTCCAGGACTCAAGTCCGGCCTGCCGGTTTCCCTGAATCCCTTCATAAATGTTACTTTGCTCACACTCCAACAGCACGTCAAGTATTAAAAACCATTTGTCTCCATTCACTCCTATCAAACACGCTCACGCATGCCTGCTGGAAGTCCAAGCCCCTCGCACACAAAACCTCCTTTACCCCCTCCCTCCAACCTTTCCTAGGCCGACCCCTACCCCGCCTTCCTTCCACTACAGACTGATACACTCTTGAAGTCATTCTGTTTCGCTCCATTCTCTCTACATGTCCGAACCACCTCAACAACCCTTCCTCAGCCCTCTGGACAACAGTTTTGGTAATCCCGCACCTCCTCCTAACTTCCAAACTACGAATTCTCTGCATTATATTCACACCACACATTGCTCTCAGACATGACATCACCACTGCCTCCAGCCTTCTCCTCGCTGCAACATTCATCACCCATACTTCACACCCATATAAGAGCGTTGGTAAAACTATACTCTCATATATTCCCCTCTTTGCCTCCAAGGACAAATATATATATTTGTATATATATATATATATATATATATATATATATATATATATATATATATATATATATATATATATATATATATATATATATTGTTTATATACATTATGCATTAAACACTACCATTCATAATTTACGTTATAAACTATCAGAATGACCGATCTGGTCCAGCATGACCTGGTGGACCGACCTGGCCCAGCATGACCTGGTTTACTGACCTGGTTGAAGACAGTGTCCTGGCCGCAGATGAAGGACCACATGCGGGTCCGGAGGAACTGTTCAGAATCCAGGTACGGGTAACAGACATGGAAGACCCGGCAACCGTTGGCGAGGTCAGCATAGTAACCGTACTTAAGACCATCACAGCTGAGGGAGAGAGAGCTTGCTGAGAGTAGAGGAGCTTACTGAGGGAGAGAGAGAGAGCTTGCTTCTAGGGAGAGGTTTATGAGAGAGGAGGAGGTTGCTGAGAAAGAGAGGGAGCTTGTTCTGTGTGTGTGTGTGAGAGAGAGAGAGAGGAGCTTGAGTGGGAGAAGTAGGTGGGCTGTTGAGAAAAGGGAAAATTAATGGGAGAGAGAGACAGAGGGGGGAGGTTACTTAAACAGTATGGGACAGACAGATGGAACAGGTAGATGGAGTAAATGGAGGGATGCAGTTGGTACTCCATAGATGGAGTGCATCCATTCATTTAAGCAGGCGAAAAACAAAATGCCTTCTAGATTTAAGTAAAAGATTGAGGGAGATACCTACTTGGTTGAAAGGGGGAAGTACATAGATGGTTATAGAAAGAGAGAAGTATCTGCAGGATAAGTTGTGATGGAGGAGGTGGAGGAGGGAGGGAAGACGGGGTTCAAGTGGAGGGGGAAGCAGGGGTTCAAATGGAAGGTTCAAACAGGTGTTCAGTTGGAAGGTTCAAACAGGGGTTCAAATGGAAGGTTTAAACAGGGGTTCAGTTGGAAGGCTCAAACAGGGGTTCAAATGGAAGGTTTAAACAGGGGTTCAGTTGGAAGGTTCAAACAGGGGTTCAAATGGAAGGTTTAAACAGGGGCTCAGTTGGAAGGTTCAAACAGGGGTTCAAATGGAAGGTTTAAACAGGGGTTCAAATGGAAGGTTCAAACAGGGGTTTAAATGGAAGGTTCAAACAGAGGTTCAAATGGAAGGTTCAAACAGGGGTTCAAATGAAAGGTTCAGAGGTTCAAATGGAAGGTTCAAACAGGTATGAAAGGTTCAAGGTTAAATGGAAGGTTTCAAACAGGGGTTCAAATGGAATGTTTAAACAGGGGTTCAATTGGAAGGTTCAAACAGGGGTTCAATGGAAGGTTTAAACAGGGGTTCAAATGGAAGGTTCAACCAGGGGTTTAAATGGAAGATTCAAACAGGTTCAAATGGAAGGTTCAAACAGGGGTTCAAATGAAAGGTTCAGAGGTTCAAATGGAAGGTTTAAACAGGGGTTTAAATGGAAGGTTCAAACAGGGGTTCAAATGGAAGGTTCAAACAGGGGTTTATTTGGAAGGTTCAAACAGGGGTTCAAATGGAAGGTTTAAACGGGTTTAGTTGGAAGGTTCAAACAGGGGTTCAAATGGAAGGTTTAAACAGGGGTTCAAATGGAAGGTTCAAACAGCGGTTCAAATGAAAGGTTCAAACAGGGGTTCAAATGGAAGGTTCACATTAAACAGGAAGGTTCATTCAATGGAAGGTTCAAACAGGGGTTCAAATGAAAGGTTCAGAGGTTCAAATGAAGGTTTAAACAGGGGTTCAAATGGAATGTTCAAACAGGGGTTCAAATGGAACGTTCAAACAGGGGTTCAGTTGAGGTCAACAGGGTTCAAATGAGTAACAGGGGTTCAAATGGAAGGTTCAACCAGGGGTTTAAATGGAAGATTCAAACAGGTTCAAATGGAAGGTTCAAACAGGGGTTCAAATGAAAGGTTCAGAGGTTCAAATGGAAGGTTTAAAGAGAGGTTTAAATGGAAGGTTCAAACAGGGGTTCAAATGGAAGGTTCAAACAGGGGTTTATTTGGAAGGTTCAAACAGGGGTTCAAATGGAAGGTTCAAACAGGGGTTCAAATGGAAGGTTCAAACAGGGGTTCAAATGAAAGGTTCAGAGGTTCAAATGGAAGGTTTAAACAGAGGTTTAAATGGAAGGTTCAAACAGGGGTTCAAATGGAAGGTTCAAACAGGAGTTCAAATGGAAGGTTCAAACAGGGGTTCAAATGAAAGGTTCAGAGGTTCAAATGGAAGGTTTAAACAGAGGTTTAAATGGAAGGTTCAAACAGGGGTTTATTTGGAAGGTTCAAACAGGGGTTCAAATGGAAGGTTCAAACAGGGGTTCAAATGGAAGGTTCAAACAGGGGTTCAAATGGAAGGTTCAAACAGGGGTTCAAATGGAAGGTTCAAACAGGGTTCAAATGGAAGGTTCAAACAGGGGTTCAAATGAAGGTTCAAAGGGTTCAAATGGAAGGTTCAAACAGGGGTTCAAATGGAAGGTTCAAACAGGGGTTCAAATGGAAGGTTCAAACAGGGGTTAAGAATCAACAATTGATCCAGAATATCGAAAAAATGACAAAATTTAAGTTTTTGCTTTAACAATAATGGATACACCACAGTGGGCTGCTACCAATTCAGTGACAGTACGCTGTGGGAACAAGACGGCTGTGTTCATGCCAATTCATGTTATGTAGATGGTTCGCATGAAGTCTTTAAAACGCGTCAGTCTAAACTGGAGACTTTTGCATTCTGGAGCTGGGAGACTCTGTAGTGTCTGAGCTGGGAGACTTCTGTTAGGTCTGAGCTGGGAGACTTCTGTGTGTCTGAATGGAGATTTGAGTGTCTGAGCGGGAGACTTCTGTAGTGTCTCAGCTGGGAGATTTGTAGTGTCATCTGACTGGGAACTTCGTAGTGTCCTGAGCTGGAGATTCGTATGTCTCAGTGGAGAACTTTTAGTTCTGAGCTTGGAGAACTTCTGTAGTGTCTGAGCTGGAGACTTCAGAGTGTGCTGAGCTGGGAGACTTTCTGTAGTGTGAGCTGAGACTTCGAGTGTCTCAGTGGGAACTTTAGAGTGTCTCGCTGGAGATTCTTTGCTCAGCTGGGAGACTTCTGTTATGTCTGAGCTGGGAGCTTCTGTAGTGTCTGAAGCGAGACTTCTGTAGTGTCTCAGCTGGGAGACTTTTGAGTGTCTGAGTGGAGACTTCTGTAGTGTCTGAGCTGGGAGACTTCTGTAGTGTTCAGTGGGACTTTGTAGTGTCTGAGCTGGAGACTTTGTAGTGTCTGAGCTGGTGGACTTTCTGTAGTGTCTGAGCTGGGAGACTTCTGTAGTGTCTCAGCTGGAGACTTTTGAGACTGTCTGCTGAGGATCTGTAGTGTTCAGCTGGGAGACTTCTGTAGTGTCTGAGCTGGGAGACTTCTGTAGTGTCTGAGCTGGGAGACTTCTGTAGTGTCTGAGCTGGGAGACTTCTGTAGTGTCTGAGCTGGGAGACTTCTGTAGTGTCTCAGCTGGGAGACTACTGTAGTGTCTCAGCTGGGAGACTTCTGTAGTGTCAGTCTGAGCTGGGAGACTTCTGTAGTGTCTCAGCTGGGAGACTTCTGTAGTGTCTCAGCTGGGAGACTTTTGTAGTGTCTGAGCTTGGAGAATTCTGTAGTGTCAGTCTGAGCTGGGAGATTTCTGCAGTGTCAGTCTGAGCTGGGAGACTTCTGCAGTGTCAGTCTGAGCTGGGAGACTTCTGCAGTGTCAGTCTGAGCTGGGAGACTTCTGCAGTGTCAGTCTGAGCTGGGAGACTTCTGCAGTGTCATCTGAGCTGGGAGACTTCTGCAGTTCGTCTGAGCTGGGAGACTTCTGTAGTGTCAGTCTGAGCTGGGAGACTTCTGTAGTGTCAGTCTGAGCTGGGAGACTTCTGTAGTGTCAGTCTGAGCTGGGAGACTTCTGTAGTGTCTGAGCTGGGAGACTTCTGTAGTGTCTCAGCTGGGAGACTTTTGTAGTGTCTGAGCTTGGAGAATTCTGTAGTGTCAGTCTGAGCTGGGAGATTTCTGCAGTGTCAGTCTGAGCTGGGAGACTTCTGCAATGTCAGTCTGAGTGGGACTCTGCAGTGTCATCTGGCTGGAGACTTCTGCAGTGTCAGTCTGAGCTGGGAGACTTCTGCAGTGTCAGTCTGAGCTGGGAGACTTCTGTAGTGTCAGTCTGAGCTGGGAGACTTCTGTAGTGTCAGTCTGAGCTGGGAGACTTCTGCAGTGTCAGTCTGAGCTGGGAGACTTCTGTAGTTCAGTCTGGCTGGGAGACTTCTGTAGTGTCAGTCTGAGCTGGGAGACTTCTGCAGTGTCAGTCTGAGCTGGGAGACTTAAGTAAGACAATAAGAATATCACCAAGTATTTACTTAAGGCTCATCATCTACGACAGCTTCAAAAATTTCCTTCCAAACTAGATAGGGAGAGAAGACAGGAAGGGATGGATGAAGGTGGGGAGGGAGGGGGTGAGGGAGGGAGGGAGGAGGGAGGGAGGGAGAGAGGGAGGGAGAGAGGGAGGAAGAGAGAGAGAAGGATGAGGAGAGGGAGAGAGATGAATAATGAGTGTACTCGGTCACTGTCTGCCTGTAGGAGGGTGTATTACGAGGGTGGAATTATGGGACCATTGGAATTGAAATGTGCAAGGACATGCTGAAGGAAATGGTGCAGGTGATGGTGATGGGTGATGGTGATGGGTGGTGGTGATGGGTGTGTGATGGTGGTGTGATGGGTGGTGGTGATAGGTATGGTGTGGTGATAGTGGTGGATAGGGTGGTGGTGGTGGTGTGATAGGGGTGGTGGTGTGATAGGTGGTTGGATGGACTGTACTGGGATGATGATACGAGTGCTGAAAAACAACAATGACAGCTCCCTATGTGGTAATTGTGGCTAACCACAGACGCACACATAGTGTATAATATAGTATATATATAATATATATAAATATATATATATATATATATATATATATATATATTTATATATATATATATATATATATATATATATATATAACAACTGTCACTGTGTTAAAAATACAACCACTACTCACTAGAACACTATATTGGTGATTTGGTTATTATGATAGGTTTAAAGCCTATCGACTACAAGAGGGTCATTAAGCTACTAATCACCTATACCCCACCTGTCAACATTACTCTAGTACCTAACGTAGGTATGAAACATTACATACACTGCTGCTCTCAGCGCATGACCCATCAAGGGAGGTTCCTTGATGCTGGTGAGGAGCTCTTGATCAAGGGAATTGGATCTGTGCTCCAGTTCCCTGAATTGAGCCTGAATGCCTTCCATCCCCCCCCCACATGCACTGTATAATCCTCTGGGTTTAGCGCTCTCCCATGATTATAATAATCTCAGCGCACGACATACTCTTCGGAATACAGACAAAATAGTCAGGGGTGTTTGTATGATACAGTCATACAGTATGTATGATACAGTCATACAATATGTATGATACAGTCATACAGTATGTATGATACAGTCATACAATATGTATGATACAGTCATACAGTATGTATAGTCATACTACTTACTAGAATGCTTATAATGTCTCAGACGTTAATTTTTCTTTCCATCTTGAAGACTGGAGGTCATCCTTCACTCGTTTAATGCATTAACTCTGTTCTAATATCGTCTTTTACTTTGAATCGCGTTTTCACGTGTTAATCGTCGTTTTAAGGGGTGTTTTCTGTATGCGTTTTCCTGTCAGTCGTCGAGTTTGGTTGGTCAGAGGTCGTGGAGTCGTCCCAGGAGTCGAGCGCAACAGAATAAGGTCAGCAATGAAACTGTAAAAAAGGCATAAGGACATAATAGACCAAATTCGCACAAAAGAAAGTTTAGATAAAAAGTTTGAGAAATATCTCATTTTTGGAATGAAGGGAAAATAAGGGATTAAATTAAATAAAAGTTAGTTCAGGAAATCTGATGTGTCTTTTAAATAATCTGTTCACGTCTTCAAGACAACTCAAATTGCCAAAAAAAGGAGCCTCGGGCGATTTTAACCCTTATGTAATTCCGATACTATGTACAGATTACCATGTTCACCCTGAACGAGTGTTTGTAGCACTCTCTTGCCAACTACATGTCATTGTGGGGTCAGACGAGTGAAAAAAAATTTGTGTGAGTGTGAATAGTGGTAATGAGGTTGTTGTGTGACTAATCAAGAACGGCATATGTTGTGCCCATAGGTGTATCTCATATGTTATCATGGAAAAAATAAACTTATGTTGTTCTTATAGTTTTTTAAAGTATCTATGGTTATTCTTATTTTTTTTAATATTCTTGTATGTGTCTGGGCCCAAACACAGCACAGACCTTCGGATCACCTGCCCATCAGCACAGAACAAGAAGTCAAATCACCCGTACCAGCACAGTGCAAGCATCCGACCCAAGAGCTTCCTGCAGCCACTGACCTGAATCCCGTAGCGATGGGTCCTCCGTTGATGACGGTAGCGTTGGAGGGGAGTTCGTAGAGTGTCGGAGAGGAGTCAGCGATGACGGTGTGGAGGAGACAGGAGGCCAACACAACCAACACCACACCTGCAGAGACGGAGACACATCGGTGGTCAGCGATAGACAACGATTATCAACGATTATCATTGTATATTTTTACGTAGAGACGAGGTAGAGACAGTCACGAGACATGGAGTAATGGGACTCTTGGAAGGGTCGAAGATTCCAGGTATAGTGTTAAAGTGAAAGGAATTCCCAGCATGACAAACATTCCTGCTTGAAATGCACAGCAAGTAAACTACATTTTTGTTTGCTGCAGAAAAAGAAATAAAATGATTTTGTATTGGTATCCCAGTGCCCGAGTCTGAGACCTTACCAGAGTTGCAGGTATGTGTGAAGACGCGGGTAATAAACCTTTTACAAGGTCCACGCTCATGCAGATGACGTGATGAGCACAAGACCTGAAGATCTGTCGGGGTCCACATGAATAATTCAACGGTTGAAAGTGAAAACTAGTAATACTGTAAATTCAGAAGCTCTACCAAGATGGGCAACAGAAAACGAGGTGTAACAAGCTTTTCTGTATAAATGAACGATTCAGGTCTTTCTGACTGGCTGACATTTGAGAATGTGTGATCCTGTTTTCCTGACCACTGTTGGTTCCACATAGTCACCACGTTCCTGCGGACCGCTGAATGAAATTACGAAGCGTTTTGAAATTAAACAAATTTGGCATATAATGCAATCTTCATAACCTGCAGTAACAGCCTGGTTGACCAGGCCCTGATTCACCGGGAGGCCTGGTCATGGACCGGGCCGCGGGGGCGTTGATCCCCGGAATAACCTCCAGGTAACCTCCAGGTAGCCTAAATAAATTACATACAGCAGAACAGCGTTTAGCTGATAATCTGATAAAACGTTGAAAAAGTGATGTGTCTAAACAGGATGTATACACTGACAGTTGTATCTCAGCATACACACGCTGATAGTTTTCTTCAATCCTATTTTAGGGATTAAAGTATCCTTGTCAGGTGGCAGAAAAGGTTTTGTGTAACCCTAAATTACCCAAGTGTAGTCAACAGGCTTTAAATCTTATTAACCAGCCTGGTGTCCCAAATTCGAATATCCTGTTTACGTGTATCTGTAATACAAAATTCCACATATAGATTGCTATATTTTAAATGAAAACAAAGATGCTGGAAACCTAACTTACTCTTGACAGGCTGAAAGACGAAGGACCGTCAAGCAGTGTGCTCGTGCTGGATGTCTTACTTTAAATAACGGTACCAAACAAAGCCGAAAAAAGCAAATGAAAGTAAAGAAACCAGGAGTAGCAGTAGCAAGGTAGCAGCACACTGACGCAGTAATAATCTGAAGCAAAGTAGACAATGAAACGTGGTAATGCAGTGAAGCAATATACTCAGGCTGTGTAGTGAGGCAGGGTGCTGAGGCAGTGCACTAGGCTCTGTAGTGAAGCAATACATTGAGACTTTGCCGAGACAGTATACAGACGCTGGGCACTGAGGCAGTAAACTGAGACTGTACAGAGGCAGTACACAAATACTGTAATGAGGCAGCAAAATAAACGTAACTAGTTGACCATTCAAGTGTTTATGCTAGAGAACAGTGTTCTCACTACCCAACTAATCGAAGCGTCCTGTTCTAGGACACTGTCACCATGTTCCAGAAAAGGACGTCGTCAGACTACGATATAGGTGTCGTCTAGCACCTCACGAAGAATTTTAACAGGCCTAAGAAAGAATGAAAAAAAAATCACAACACTTGAACAATACACAAATAACCCACATTCAGGAGAGTGAAACTTATAATGACAACGTTTCGGTTCGACTTGGACTATGACGAAACCCTCTACGTGAGCTCGGTGTGTTGCAAGAGGATGATTGAAAGGTTACCAAGACGGGCGCATAAAACAGCCGAAGGCCATGACAAACTCGATTCCATAAATGTATTTTAATTTTACCCAGTCGGACATGGCAAAGGATTTTTTTTTTTTAAGTTACAGACGAATGGTTTTTCTCCATTTTTTCGCCCTCCGTCCGTTGCGGGACGGATGGAAACATCGTCTAAAGTTTGCTTTCTAAATAAAGTGAGCTGGATTCGAATGCTCTGAGCCATGGAATAGTAAGGTGTCTCTTCTTCCCTCCCATAATTGAACAGCTGTTGAAGACAGGCCCGGTGGCCTGGTGGCTAAAGCTCCCGCTTCACACACGGAGGGCCCGGGTTCGATTCCCGGCGGGTGGAAACATTCGACACGTTTCCTTACACCTGTTGTCCTGTTCACCCAGCAGCAAATAGGTACCTGGGTGTTAGTCGACTGGTGTGGGTCGCATCCTGGGGGACAAGATTAAGGACCCCAATGGAAATAAGTTAGACAGTCCTCGATGACGCACCGACTTTCTTGGGTTATCCTGGGTGGCTAACCCTCCGGGGTTAAAAATCCGAACGAAATCTTATCTTATCTTATCTAACTGTGTCAAAACTGTCAGTGGTGACAATAAGGCAGGAAAAGGTGCATTTCCTTCTTAAATCGCTTGACCAAGAAAAAGCTGTGGGCCCCAGACAAGTTGAACCCAAGATTGCTGAGAAGATGTGCAGACCAGCTAGCAGCACCTCTAACTCGCATCTTTCAGCACTGCCTAGTACAGTGTAAATGGCCTTCTCTGTGGAAAGAGGCAAATGTAGTCCCTGTTCACAAAACGAAGAGCAGAGCAGAAATCAGCAACTACAGACCAGTGTCACTCCTGTCAATCACTGGCAAGCTCCTTGAGACAATAATCATATAGACAAATGACAGAATTTTTTGACTACCACTCACTACTTTGTGACCGTCAATATGGTTTCAGCAAAGGTTACTCTGCTGCTGATCTGTTGTTAAACCTCTCCACTAAGTGGCACCGGTCACTGGATGAATCTAAAGTCAGCTGTGTGGTAGCACTGGACAATGCTGGTGCTTTCTACCGAGTATGGCACCAGGGCCTCTTAGCAAAACTGCAAGCTCTGGGACTTGCAGAATCTACGCTATGTCTCCTTAGTGATTGCCTTCATGGTAGATCTCTAAGGGTAGTTCTCAAAGGAACAGAATCAGCAAGACATCCTATTGGGGCAAGTGTTCCACAAGGAAGTGTTCTGGGGCCATTGTTATGGAATGTCTACTTCAATGACCTTCTTCATCTCATCCCAGAATCACATGCATATGCAGACGACTGTACACTGACATTCACTTATCCAAGAGAAGAAATGCCAGCTGCTCTAAGCTACATCAATCACCAGGTAAGAGCTATATCAGCTTGGGGAAATAGATGGCAAGTAACATTTGCACCTGAGAAAACACAAATAATGATGATCTCTAGGCACCATGATGGTATTGCCGGTGCAGTAGTAAGGATGAATGGGAGGGTGTTGGCACCTAGGGAAGAAGTTGATATTCTTGGGGTAAAATTTGACTCCAAACTGACCATGAAAAATCACGTTGTAAATCTTGCAAACAAGGCAGCCAGAAAGCTTACAGCACTTCCCAGTATCTAGCATCTGCTTGACAGTAGGGGTTGCAAGATTTTGTACGATTCACACTCTGAGTATGCTCCACTTTCTTGGTTCGCCTGCCCCCCTTCTCATCTGCGACTGCTTGACAGAGTAGAGAACAGAGCAAGACGTCTCATCTCTCGCCTGGACCAACCCTGGATAGATCTGTCATTTCAGCAGAATCTTCAACACAGGAGGGATGTGGGTGGTCTTACAGTTATGTACAAGGCCAATATATTCAAAGTACCACTATACCACTTGGTATAGAAGCAAGCTTCTGTACCACAAGACGAGCAGAAAGCAGCAACTTCACTCAGGCTGTAACCTTCTCCAGAACATCACTTCATCTGAGATCATTTATCCCCAGGATGACTCCAGTATGGAACACATTCGTACAGCATTATATCAACGAGATAAAGTCAGTTGATCAGATGAAAATGCTGGCCCACAGATGGCTCCAACTTCATCCTGTCCCCTACCTGTATGTTTCATAACAATAAAAATGCTTTCAAATGAGCTGATGTAGGTAACAGCTCTTAGCTTGCCAATAAAGTTAGGAATCCTTAACCTGTAAATAACTTGTCAATAAAGCTAGGGATCCTTAACCTAACCTTGTCAAACCTTGTGTTAGAAAAAAAAGGAGAGAGAAATTACCTACACCTTGCAGACCTCCCTCCCTACCCATCACAAATACTGCAGAGATGGAAGGGAGTAGAGGGGTGATAGGGGGAGGGGAGAGGGGGAGGGAGAGGGGGGAGGGAAGAAGGGGGTAAATTAAGGTAATAAAACAGCATCGCCGGAGGTCACAAGCTCCCAGGAAAGGGTCAAAGGTCAGCGGCGGCGGTAATACGACGGGTTACGACTCCCGCTGTTTCTATTTTTTTTTCTTTTTGCAATATGCAACAGTGAGGCAGGAGGGGAGGGGGAAGGGGTAAAGGGTTTGAAGCTTATCCACTAGACCAGTCAAGAATACGATATAATTTTTTAATCTATTTTCCGAACTCAGCAGCAAATAAACGACTCGGTGTTTCCTGTCTAATTATCGACCCTCCTCAGGCACTAATGACTAATTGAAGACGACCTTATATATACAGATAAGTCACAAGAAACCCATTAAATTACAGGGCAGACACACACACACACACACACACACACACACACACACACACACACACACACACACACACACACACACACAAATAATGAACGAGTCATTAAGGCTGGAACCAATTAGTAATCGTCCCACTAACCTTGTGATGATTTAATTAGGAAAAAATATGATAATTACCCCTTAAAGAAAACGGGATCCTTGGGAAGGATTTTTGTTCCAAGGAATAGGAGTTATCCCCTTATTTTGTTAAGATATCTTTGCTTGCCATTTCCCTCGTGTGATTCAGTCTACCTCAAGCCTCGTATGAGTCAGTCTACCTCAAGCCTCATATGAGTCAGTCTACCTCAAGCCTCGTATGAGTCAGTCTACCTCAAGCCTCGTATCAGTCTACCTCAAGCCTCGTATGAGTCAGTCTACCTCAAGCCTCGTATGAGTCAGTCTACCTCAAGCCTCTTATGAGTCAGTCTACCTCAAGACTCGTATGAGTCAGTCTACCTCAAGCCTCGTATGAGTCAGTCTACCTCAAGCCTCGTATGAGTCAGTCTACCTCAAACCTCATATGAGTCAGTCTACCTCAAGCCTCGTATGAGTCAGTCTACCTCAAGCCTCATATGAGTCAGTCTACCTCAAGCCTCATATGAGTCAGTCTACCTCAAGACTCGTATGAGTCAGTCTACCTCAAGCCTCATATGAGTCAGTCTACCCCAATACTCGTATGAGTCAGTCTACCTCAAGCCTCATATGAGTCAGTCTACCTCAAGACTCGTATGAGTCAGTCTACCTCAAGCCTCGTATGAGTCAGTCTACCTCAAGCCTCATATGAGTCAGTCTACCTCAAGACTCGTATGAGTCAGTCTACCTCAAGCCTCATATGAGTCAGTCTACCCCAAGACTCGTATGAGTCAGTCTACCTCAAGCCTCATATGAGTCAGTCTACCAAAAGACTCGTATGAGTCAGTCTACCTCAAGCCTCGATGAGTCAGTCTATCTCAAGCCTCGTATAAGTCAGTCTACCTCAAGCCTCGATGAGTCAGTCTACCTCAAGCCTCGTATAAGTCAGTTTACCTCAAGCCTCGATGAGTCAGTCTACCTCAAGCCTCGATGAGTCTGTCTACCTCAAGCCTCGTATAAGTCAGTCTACCTCAAGCCTCGTATAAGTCAGTCTACCTCAAGCCTAGTATAAGTCAGTCTACCTCAAGCCTCGTATAAGTCAGTCTGCCTCAAGCCTCGCATGAGTCAGTCTACCTCAAGCTTCGTATGAGTCAGTCTACCTCAAGCCTCGTATAAGTCAGTCTACCTCAAGCCTCGTATGAGTCAGTCTACCTCAAGCCTCATATGAGTCAGTCTACCAAAAGACTCGTATGAGTCAGTCTACCTCAAGCCTCGATGAGTCAGTCTATCTCAAGCCTCGTATAAGTCAGTCTACCTCAAGCCTCGATGAGTCAGTCTACCTCAAGCCTCGTATAAGTCAGTTTACCTCAAGCCTCGATGAGTCAGTCTACCTCAAGCCTCGATGAGTCTGTCTACCTCAAGCCTCGTATAAGTCAGTCTACCTCAAGCCTCGTATAAGTCAGTCTACCTCAAGCCTAGTATAAGTCAGTCTACCTCAAGCCTCGTATAAGTCAGTCTGCCTCAAGCCTCGCATGAGTCAGTCTACCTCAAGCTTCGTATGAGTCAGTCTACCTCAAGCCTCGTATAAGTCAGTCTACCTCAAGCCTCGTATGAGTCAGTCTACCTCAAGCCTCGTATGAGTCAGTCTACTTCAAGCCTCGTATAAGCCAGTCTACCTCATGACTCGTATGAGTCAGTCTACCTCAAGCCTCATATGAGTCAGTCTACCTCAAGCCTCATATGAGTCAGTCTACCTCAAGCCTCATATGAGTCAGTCTACCTCAAGCCTCATATGAGTCAGTCTACTTCAAGACTCGTATGAGTCAGTCTACCTCAGCCTCGTGTGAATCAGTCTACTTCAAGCCTCGTATGAGTCAGTTTATCTCAAGTCTCATATGAGTCAGTCTACCTCAAAGATCGTATGAGTCAGTCTACCCCAAGACTTGTAAGATTCAGTCTATTTCAAGCTTCGTATGATTCAGTCTACCTCAAGGCTCGTATGATTCATTTCATACCAGCCTTCAACCGCTGGCCTTTCACGTTTAATATAATATTTTCCGAGAGAGGAGAGAGAGAGAGAGAGAGAGAGAGAGAGAGAGAGAGAGAGAGAGAGAGAGAGAGAGAGAGAGAGAGAGAGAGAGAGAGAGAGAGAGAGAGAGAGAGATGACCAATTATAACTGCCTCTCCTCCACCTCCGTTTTTTCTCTCTTTAGGTCTTCCCCCCCTCTCTCTCCCTCCTCTCTCTCTCCCTCCCACCTGAGTAAAGGAAGGCTGCGTCACCCTGGCCCTCCCTCCCACCTTCCCCATCCGTCTGGCAGATGGAATGGGGCTTTCCAGTTTTTTTTTGGGGAGGGAGACGACGACCTTGTTCAAGGTCCTCGACCACTGTGCTCCTGTGAGCAGATGACACCAGAACCATTAGCGGGTCTATCATTCTCTTTCTCTCTCTTTCTCTCTCTCTTACAATGCAGGAATTTATAGTCCAAGTATTATATATATATATATATATATATATATATATATATATATATATATATATATATATATATATATATATATATGTCGTGCGGAATATGTAAAACTGGTCAATTAGCAAGAACTCATTTAAAATTAAGTCCTTTCTAAAATTTTCTCTTATACTTTTAAAGATATATTTTTTTTCATTAATGTTAATGTAAAAATTTATAATTTTGCACTAAAAGAATCTTAGAAAACTTACCTAACCTTATTATAACAAGAACAATTTATTTTAGCCTAACCCAACTAAATATATTTTAGATTTGTTTACAATAATTTAATTTACTAAACAAACACAGTGAAATATATTTTTTTTCGTTAGGTTCAGAATGATTTTGGCGAAATTATTCCAAACACAAATTTTCACTTGTCCTATATGGCAAGATGAGCGTTGCTATTTAAGCCAAGATCGCAAGTTCTGCCTATTCGGCACGACATATATATATATATATATATATATATATATATATAATATAATATATATATATAATATATATATATATATATAATATATATATATATATATATATATATATATATATAAAAATAATTGACAAATTGGTACCTACACACTCAAGTAACAATCACAATCACCTTCCAAGTAGGACACACCAGTGTTGAAAGTTTGAAGCCGATCAACCGAGCCATTCTCAAGTTATCGCACGGAAATTGTACCCACGTGAAACTTTCCTTCAGTACACCAGTCTTGAAAATGTCAAGCCGATCGGTTGAGGCGTTCTCAAGGTATAAACGACAGCATCGCAGCCAGTAGAAAAAATCGGCAGCCATGTAAAACTATCCCGTCGTGGATACCTAAAAAAATACTTTATCGTTTAATTTTTATTTTAACCACATCGTCGCTTTCCAAAGTCGAACACATTCACCATCACTCAGTCACTAGCTGTCTTTTCCAGATGTGCTTGGACATCACGATTTAAAAAAAAAATACTGATTGAAGTGCAATATACCACCAAAGTCTTTCAAAGAGCCAGCACCAAAATTCCCAGTACTTCCCAGTACTTCCCAGTACTTCCCAGTACTTCCCAGTACTTCCCAGTACTTCCCAGTAATTCCCAGTACTTCCCAGTACTTCCCAGTACTTCCCAGTACTTCCCAGTAATTCCCAGTACTTCCCAGTACTTCCCAGTACTTCCCAGTACTTCCCAGTACTTCCCAGTACTTCCCAGTAACTGTCCAGGACGACAGTGATGCGGAAATCTGTTTAACATTCCGGTACTCTGGAAGAATTTCTTTTTTTTTTTTGGACAGCGGGTAAATCTTACAAACATGTACTTACGTTCCAGTTTATTCTCCAGTTCAAGCTTCTCCTTCGTCCGTTTCAATTCACCCGATTTTTTTCAGAAATTTCATGATTTTTTCATCCTCCGTTAGGCTAGGTCAAGATAAATTAATCTTCATTGACCTAAAATCGAGAAAGAGAAGTGAATACCATAATATTTTTTTAACGTGTGTTCTCACCTGGGTGAGAGCACACGGATGAATTGTTCATTCATTATCCATCTATACATTTTTCACTTTATACCTTGTTTTAATGTTTCTCAATAGTCTTTCTTCTTGTGGTTCTCCTGGCAAGTGGGTTTCAATCCTTCTCCTGTAAGTCAACTCTGTTACACAAGGCGACTGAAATACCGATCGTAAGGCGATGGTTGTACCAGATTCTGGATGCTGCCGTGAGAAAAACAGGTAATGGGAATTATGGGATGACTTCGACATAAGTCAATATAATCCATGGGATAAATACAGCCCTAGCTTGATGCACATTGTGCCAGGAAGAATCTTGTGTGTGTGTGTGTATGTGTGTGTGTGTGTGTGTGTGTGTGTGTGTGTGTGTTGTGTGTGTGTGTGTGTGTTTGTGTTCTGTGTGTGATTTATTTGTGTCTCACTCTGGACGTAGAGCGTGCTCTCAACACGTCTGTCACTTTTTATGTCTTAGCAAACTATACTTAAGCGTGGCCCTCTAAAAAACCCTTGACTCGTGGATCGTCTACGCAAAATGCCCGACTGTGACCCTTAAATCCTTGCCTCGTGGATCACAGTGCCTGACCTCGTGGAGCGCTCACAAGCTGCCCTGACCTCGTGGAGCGCTCACAAGCTGCCCTGACCTCGTGGAGCGCTCACAAGCTGGCCTGACCTCGTGGAGCGCTCACAAGCTGCCCTGACCTCGTGGAGCGCTCACAAGCTGCACTGACCTCGTGGAGCGCTCACAAAACTGCCCTGACCTCGTGGAGCGCTCACAAGCTGGCCTGACCTCGTGAGCGCTCACAAGCTGCCTGACCTCGTGGAGCGCTCACAAGCTGGCCCTGACCTCGTGGAGCGCTCACCAAGCTGCCCTGACCTCGTGGAGCGCTCACAAGCTGGCCTGACCTCGTGGAGCGCTCACAAGCTGCCCTGACCTCGTGGAGCGCTCACAAGCTGCCCTGACCTCGTGGAGCGCTCACAAGCTGCCCTGACCTCGTGGAGCGCTCACAAGCTGCCCTGACCTCGTGGAGCGCTCACAAGCTGCCCTGACCTCGTGGAGCGCTCACAAGCTGCCCTGACCTGGTGGAGCGCTCAACCCCACCACCCCCAAGCTGCCCTGACCTCGTGGAGCGCTCACAAGCTGCCCTGACCTCGTGAAGGACTCACAAGCTGCCCTGACCTCGTGAAGGACTCACAAGCTGCCCTGACCTCGTGAAGGACTCACAAGCTGCCCTGACCTCGTGAGGCTCACAAGCTTTCCCTGACCTGTGAAGCGCTCACAAGCTGCCCTAGACCCTCGTGGAGCGCTCACAAGCTGCCCTGACCTCGTGAAGGACTCACAAGCTGCCCTAACCTCGTGAAGGACTCACAAGCTGCCCTGACCTCGTGAAGGACTCACAAGCTGCCCTGACCTCGGAGGACTCACAAGCTGCCCTGACCTCGGGGGAGGCTCACAAGCTGCCTGACCTCGTGGAGGGGCTCACAAGCTGCCCTGACCTCGTGAGGCTCACAAGCTGCCTGACCTCGTGAAGGCTCACAAGCTGCCCTGACCTCGTGAAGGACTCACAAGCTGCCCTGACCTCGTGAAGGACTCACAAGCTGCCCTGACCTCGTGAAGGACTCACAAGCTGCCCTGACCTCGTGAAGGACTCACAAGCTGCCCTAACCTCGTGAAGGACTCACAAGCTGCCATGACCTCGTGAAGGACTCACAAGCTGCCCTGACCTCGTGAAGGACTCACAAGCTGCCCTAACCTCGTGAAGGACTCACAAGCTGCCCTGACCTCGTGGAGGACTCACAAGCTTCCCTGCCCTCGTGAAGGACTCACAAGCTGCCCTAACCTCGTGAAGGACTCACAAGGGTCCCAGAACCCGAAGGACATCAAGCTTACTCTCGGGAAAGGATCACAAGCTGCCTGAGCCCGGATGGCTACCAAGCTGCTAAACCTCCCTGTAGCACCACAAGCCCTACTCAAGGACTCACAGCGCTCCTGACCTCGGAAAAACAGTCACATAGAAAAAAACCTGATCATTTAGATGTTTTTTTCAGGGGGCTACATTATGAGTTTAAACAACTCCGAAGTAGGTAACCATCAACACAGGAAGGAGAGGGCAAAAAGCGCCGCTGAGGTCGGGGAGGACTATGAAAACCCCATTAATTTTTTTCAATAATATAACAACACACGATATTATAAAATAATAGCAAAGATACATAATAGCGAATAAAGGGGGGGATATATATTATAAATTTTATACAACAACTACAAACACTACACAAAATATATAATATATATAATAAATATATTAAAATATAATAAAAAAAAAATAAAATATGCAATAACATCACAGTAAACAGGTGATATCACAATATGCAAAACAAGAACTGTGAGAAAATAGCGAAATTACAAGCGCTTTCGTGACTTCTCACATTATAAAGGAACTATAAAAACAAAACATCAACAGGAAGGCATATAAAGATTCAAGACTACACCTCACAGTCACGTCACAACAACAAGACTACACCTCACAGTCACGTCACAACAACAAGACTACACCTCACAGTCACGTCACAACAACAAGACTACACCTCACAGTCACGTGATAACATAAGACTGTGTGAAACACACCTGATTCTCTACCCAAGTAGTATTAAGATTTTTTACTTGTTTAATGTATCATTAATTTTTTTCCAAATTTATAATGTATATAATATATATATATAATATATATATAAAATATATATATAAAATATATATATATATATATATATATATATATATATAAAAATATATATATATATATATATATATATCCATCTGCCTTATCCAAAATGAAAAACAGAATGACCAGGAAATTTACTGGTGGCCACGAGAGCATGACATGTATGGCAAGGTCTTCCCCACCCACGGCAGGAATGTGCTCCAGTTTAAATTAGACCGGCTCCAAAAAAAAAGAAAAAACCTGGTCAGACTCACCAGGGGTTTACTGGTGATATACGTCACCAGCTTCCTGGTGACGACAAGGCTGGTGGTGCTGCAGGAGGCGGCGGTGACCCTCGGGTAAATACAGGGATGGGGGGGAGAGGGGGAGGTAATTGTCTTCCTATAATATTATTAAACCATTCTCAAGTAAACTTTGTTTATTTTTCTCTTTCTGCTATGATATTAACCTTCATTATTAACCTCATTATCCTGCTAACTTAGCTATGATATTAACCTTCATTATTAACCTCATTATCCTGCTACCTCAGCTATGATATTAACCTTCATTATTAACCTCATTATCCTGCTAACTCAGCTATGATATTAACCTTCATTATTAACCTCATTATCCTGCTAACTTAGCTATGATATTAACCTTCATTATTAACCTCATTATCCTGCTAACTCAGCTATAATATTAACCTTCATTATTAACCTCATTATCCTGCTAACTCAGCTGTAATATTAACCTTCATTATTAACCTCATTATCCTGCTAACTCAGCTATGATATTAACCTTCATTATAAACCTCATTATCCTGCTAACTCAGCTATGATATTAACCTTCATTATTAACCTCATTATCCTGCTAACTTAGCTATAATATTAACCTTCATTATTAACCTCATTATCCTGCTAACTCAGCTATAATATTAACCTTCATTATTAACCTCATTATCCTGCTAACTCAGCTATAATATTAACCTTCATTATTAACCTCATTATCCTGCTAACTCAGCTATAATATTAACCTTCATTATTAACCTCATTATCCTGCTAACTCAGCTATAATATTAACCTTCATTATTAACCTCATTATCCTGCTAACTCAGCTATGATATTAACCTTCATTATTAACCTCATTATCCTGCTAACTCAGCTATGATATTAACCTTCATTATTAACCTCATTATCCTGCTAACTCAGCTATGATATTAACCTTCATTATTAACCTCATTATCCTGCTAACTCAGCTATGATTATTAACCTTCATTATTAACCTCATTATCCTGCTAACTCAGCTATGATATTAACCTTCATTATTAACCTCATTATCCTGCTAACTCAGCTATAATATTAACCTTCATTATTAACCTCATTATCCTGCTAACTCAGCTATAATATTAACCTTCATTTTTTAACCTCATTATCCTGCTAACTCAGCTATGATATTAACCTTCATTATTAACCTCATTATCCTGCTAACTCAGCTATGATATTAACCTTCATTATTAACCTCATTATCCTGCTAACTCAGCTATAATATCAACCTTCATTATTAACCTCATTATCCTGCTAACTCAGCTATAATATTAACCTTCATTATTAACCTCATTATCCTGCTAACTCAGCTATAATATCAACCTTCATTATAAACCTCATTATCCTGCTAACTCAGCTATAATATTAACCTTCATTATTAACCTCATTATCCTGCTAACTCAGCTATATATTAACCTTCATTATTAACCTCATTATCCTGCTAACTCAGCTATGATATTAACCTTCATTATTAACCTCATTATCCTGCTAACTCAGCTATAATATTAACCTTCATTATTAACCTCATTATCCTGCTAACTCAGCATATAATATTAACCTTCATTATAAACCTCATTATCCTGCTAACTCAGCTATGATATTAACCTTCATTATAACCTCATTATCCTGCTAACTCAGCTATAATATTAACCTTCATTATTATACCTCATTATCCTGCTAACTCAGCTGTAATATTAACCTTCATTATTAACCTCATTATCCTGCTAACTCAGCTATGATATTAACCTTCATTATAAACCTCATTATCCTGCTAACTCAGCTATGATATTAACCTTCATTATTAACCTCATTATCCTGCTAACTTAGCTATAATATTAACCTTCATTATTAACCTCATTATCCTGCTAACTCAGCTATAATATTAACCTTCATTATTAACCTCATTATCCTGCTAACTCAGCTATAATATTAACCTTCATTATTAACCTCATTATCCTGCTAACTCAGCTATAATATTAACCTTCATTATTAACCTCATTATCCTGCTAACTCAGCTATAATATTAACCTTCATTATTAACCTCATTATCCTGCTAACTCAGCTTTTGATATTAACCTTCATTATTAACCTCATTATCCTGCTAACTCAGCTATGATATTAACCTTCATTATTAACCTCATTATCCTGCTAACTCAGCTATGATATTAACCTTCATTATTAACCTCATTATCCTGCTAACTCAGCTATGATATTAACCTTCATTATTAACCTCATTATCCTGCTAACTCAGCTATGATATTAACCTTCATTATTAACCTCATTATCCTGCTAACTCAGCTATAATATTAACCTTCATTATTAACCTCATTATCCTGCTAACTCAGGTATGATATTAAACCTTCATTATTAACCTCATTATCCTGCTAACTCAGCTATAATATTAACCTTCATTTTTAAAACCTCATTATCCTGCTAACTCAGCTATAATATTAACCTTCATTATAAACCTCATTATCCTGCTAACTCAGCTATAATATTAACCTTCATTTATTAACCTCATTATCCTGCTAACTCAGCTATAATATTAACCTTCATTATTAACCTCATTATCCTGCTAACTCAGCTATAATATTAACCTTCATTATTAACCTCATTATCCTGCTAACTCAGCTATGATATTAACCTTCATTATTAACCTCATTATCCTGCTAACTCAGGTATGATTTTAAAACCTTCATTATTAACCTCATTATCCTGCTAACTCAGCTATAATATTAACCTTCATTATTAACCTCATTATCCTGCTAACTCAGCTATAATATTAACCTTCATTATTAACCTCATTATCCTGCTAACTCAGCTATGATATTAACCTTCATTATTAACCTCATTATCCTGCTAACTCAGGTATGATATTAACCTTCATTATTAACCTCATTATCCTGCTAACTCAGCTATAATATTAACCTTCATTATTAACCTCATTATCCTGCTAACTCAGCTATAATATTAAAACCTTCATTATTAACCTCATTATCCTGCTAACTCAGCTATAATATTAACCTTCATTATAAACCTCATTATCCTGCTAACTCAGCTATAATATTAACCTTCATTATTAACCTCATTATCCTGCTAACTCAGCTATAATATTAACCTTCATTATAAACCTCATTATCCTGCTAACTCAGCTATAATTTTAAAACCTTCATTATTAACCTCATTATCCTGCTAACTCAGCTATAATATTAACCTTCATTATTAACCTCATTATCCTGCTAACTCAGCTATAATATTAACCTTCATTATTAACCTCATTATCCTGCTAACTCAGCTATGATATTAACCTTCATTATTAACCTCATTATCCTGCTAACTCAGCTATGATATTAACCTTCATTATTAACCTCATTACCTGCTAACTCAGCTATAATAATTAACCTTCATTATTAACCTCATTATCCTGCTAACTCAGCTATAATATTAACCTTCATTATTAACCTCATTATCCTGCAAACTCAGCTATGATATTAACCTTCATTATTAACCTCATTATCCTGCTAACTCAGGTATGATATTAACCTTCATTATTAACCTCATTATCCTGCTGGGCTCTGGTGGCCTGGTGGTTAACGCTCTCGCTTCACACGGTGATGGCCTGGGTTCGATTCCCAGCCAGAGTAGAAGCACTGGACGTGTTTCTTTCCACCTGTTGTCTATGTTCCCCATCAGTAAAATGGGTACCTGGGTGTTAGTCGACTGGTGTGGGTCGCATCCTGGGACAATGACCTAAGGAGGCCTGGTCACAGACCGGGCCGCGGGGGCGTTGACCCCCGGAACTCTCTCCAGATAAACTCCAGATATAATATTAACCTTCATTATTAACCTCATTATCCTGCTAACTCAGCTATAATATTAACCTTCATTATTAACCTCATTATCCTGCTAACTCAGCTATAATTTTTAACCTTCATTATTAACCTCATTATCCTGCTAACTCAGCTATAATATTAACCTTCATTATTAACCTCATTATCCTGCTAACTCAGCTATAATATTAACCTTCATTATTAACCTCATTATCCTGCTAACTCAGCTATAATATTAACCTTCATTATTAACCTCATTATCCTGCTAACTCAGCTATAATATTAACCTTCATTATAAACCTCATTATCCTGCTAACTCAGCTATAAATATTAACCTTCATTATTAACCTCATTATCCTGCTAACTCAGCTATAATATTAACCTTCATTATTAACCTCATTATCCTGCTAACTCAGCTATGATATTAACCTTCATTATTAACCTCATTATCCTGCTAACTCAGCTATATTAACCTTCATTATTAACCTCATTATCCTCATCTTTCTCCCATAAATTCAAAGTAAGTCCTAGACCACATTTCGACCAGTGGGTCGAAACGTATTACATTTATATACTTGCTGGTAATGTTTCGGTCCTTGAGGGACCATTATCAAGCCGTTGCTTGATAAATATAATAAAAATTGAGCGAAACGTTGCCTCGTCCCAGTTTTTTTTTATTCGTCAGAAATGAGCATTTTTGCAAATTTATTAATTATTAATTATTTTATTATTATTATTATTATTATTATTATTATTATTATTATTATTATTATTATTATTATTATTATTATAATAATAAAAAATATTATTATTCTTTTTATTATTAAATACTATTATTATTAGTGAAAAATATTTTTTTTCGTTTTAGTAAAGAGGGTGACGCCAGTTCCCTGGATCAAGAGCCCTTCAGTAGCATCAAGGCAACCCCCCCTCCCTCCCCTGAAGTTTTATTGGCAATAAAATAAATGAAATAAAAATCTTTGTTTAAAGTGTCAGTCGTATTTAATGGACAAAAATCAAGGGAAGAATTTTTTTCTTGTATTAATATGTAATAAAATTTGAAATAAAGAAAACGGTTTACGAGGGGGAAAACAATAGAAAACGGGAATTTGTGTTTTTAATTTAAATTTATTATTGATGATTATATGGAGAGGAATAAACTGATGTTGTCTCAAGCGAACGTTAAGTTTATTCTGGTACACACACACAGGCCAGGAGCTATGACTCGACCACTGCAACCACAGCTAGGTGAGTACGCACACACACACACACATACACATACATACACATATACGCCTGTGACGAGCGGGGTCCCACAGGGGTCAGTTCTAGGACCAGTGCTATTTCTGATATATGTGAATGACATGATGGAAGGAATAGACTCTGAAGTGTTCCTGATCGCAGATGATGTGAAGTTGATGAGAAGAATTAAATCGGATGAGGATGAGGCAGGACTACAAAGAGGCCTGGACAGGCTGGACATGTGGTCCAGCAACTGGCTTCTCGAATTCAACCCTGCCAAATGCAAAGTCATGAAGATTGGGGAAGGGCAAAGAAGACCACAAACAGAGTATAGGCTAGGTGGACAAAGACTACAAACCTCACTCAAGGAGAAAGATCTTAGGGAGACCATAACACCGAGCATGTCTCCGGAGGCACACATCAACCAGATAACTGCTGCAGCATATGGGCGCCTGGCAAACCTGATAATGGCGTTCCGATACCTTAATAAGGAATCGTTCAAGACACTGTACACTGTGTATGTTAGGTCCATACTGGAGTATGCAGCACCAGTTTGGAACCCACACCTGGTCAAGCACGTCAAGAAGTTAGAGAAAGTACAAAGGTTTGCAACAAGGCTAGTTCCGGAGCTCAGGGGAATGTCCTACGATGAAAGGTTGAGGGAAATCGAACTGACGACGCTGAAGGACAGGAGGGTCAGGGGAGACATGATAACGACATACTAGATACTGCGTGGAATAGATAAGGTGGAAAGAGACAGGATGTCCCAGAGGGGGGACACATAAACAAGGGATCACAATTGGAAGCTGAAGGCTCAGACGAGTCACAGGGACGTTAGGAAGTATTTCTTCAGTCATGAAGTCGTCAGGAAGTGGAATAGCCTAGCAAGTGACGTAGTGGAGGCAGGAACCATACATAGCTTTAAGACGAGGTATGACAAAGCTTAGGAAGCAGAGAGAGAAGACCTAATAGCGATCAGTGAAGAGGCGGGGCCAGGAGCTGAGTCTCGACCCCTGCACCCACAATTAGGTGAGTGCAATTAGGTGACTACACACACACACACACACACACACACACACACACACACACACACACACGCGCACACACACACGCGCACACACACACACACACACACACACACACCCCACACACACACACACACAGGATGAGCCAAAGGTGCAGGGAGGCCAAAACCAAGTGTGCTAGAGAATGGAAGAAGTATAGAAGGCAATGGACTCAGGAGAATAAGGAGAGCAGTCGTAGAGCCAGAAATGAATATGCACAGGTAAGAAGGGAGGCCCAAAGACAATACCAAAATGACATGGCAGCGAAAGCCAAATCTGACCAGAAGCTGTTGTACAGCCACATCAGGAGGAAAACAACAGTCACGGACTAGGTAATCAGGCTGAGGAAGGAAGGAGAAGAGATCACAGGAAACGACCGCGACGTATGTGATGAATTCAACATGAGATTCAAAAAAGTGTTCACAGAGAGATGGAGAGGTGGGGTACACCATCAAGTGTTGGACACAATACATACAACCGAGGAAGAAGCGAAGAGGCTGCTAAGCGAGCTAGATACCTCATAGGCGATGGTCCCGGATAACATCTATCCATGGGTCCTGAGAGAGGGAGCAGAGGCACTAAGTGTACCACTAACAACAATCTTCAACACATCTATCAAAACAGGGCGACTACTGAGGTATGGAAGACAGCAAATGTAGTCCCAGTTTTTAAAAACAGAAGACAGACACGAAGCATTAAACTACAGACCAGTTTCACTGACATGTATAATATGGAAAGTCATGGACAAGATTATCAGGAGAAGAGTGGTGGAACACCTAGAAAGGAATGAGCTTATCAACGACAATCAGCACGGTTTCAGGGACGGGATATCCTGTGTCACAAACCTACTGGAGTTCTATGACAGGGTTTGACACAGTTCCACACAAGAGATTGATGTAAAAGCTGAGGACCAGGCAGGGATAAAAGGGAAGGCACCACAATGGATCAGGGAATACCTATCAGGAAGACAACAGCGAGTCATGGAACGTGGCGAGGTGTCAGAGTGGGCGCCTGTGACGAGCGGGGTTCCACAGGGGTCAGTCTTAGGACCGGTGCTGTTTCTGGTATTTGTGAACAACTTGAAGGAAGGAATAGACTCTGAAGTGTCCCTGTTTGCAGATGATGTGAAATCGGACGAGGGCCAGGCAGAACTACAAGGGGATCTGGACAGGTGGTGGTTCAGCATCTGGCTCCTGGAATTCAACCCCACCAAGTGCAAAGTCATGAAGATTGGGGAAGGTCAAAAGAAGACACCAGACGGAGTACAGTCTAGGGGCCAGAGACTACAAACCTCACTCTAGGAAAAGGATCTTAGGGTGTGTATAACACCGGGCACATCTCCTGAAGCTGCACATCAACCAAATAACTGCTGCAGCATATGGGCGCCTAGCAAACCTAAGAACATCATTCCAACATCTTAATAAGGAATCGCTCAGGACCCTGTACACCGTGTACGTTAGGCCCATACTGGAGTATGCAGCACCAGTTTCGAACCCACACCTAGCCAAGCACGTAAGGAAACTAGAGAAAGTGCAGAGGTTTGCAACAAGACTAGTCCCGGAGCTAAGGGGCATGTATTTCGAGGAAAGGTTAAGGGAAATCAACCTGACGACACTGGAGGACAGGAGAGATAGGGGAGATATCATAACGACACATAAAAAGTGAGAGGAATCGACAAGGTGGACAGAGACAGGATGTTCCAGAGATGGGACACAGCAACAAGGGGACACAGTTGGAAGTTGAAGACTCTGGATGAACCACAGGGATGTTAATAAGTATTTCTTCAGTCACAGAGTTGTCAGGAAGTGGAAAAGTCTGGGAAGTGATGTAGTGGAAGCAGGATCCATACATAGTTTTAAGAAGAGGTATGATAAAGCTCATAAAGCAGGAAGAGTGACCCAGTAGCGGCCAGTGAAAGGGTAGGGCCAGGAGCTGTAACTCAATCCCTGCAACCACAACTAGGTGAGTGCACACACACACACACCACACACACACACAACAACACACACACACACACACACACACACACACAGTGAAGAGGCGGGGCTAGGAGCTTGGACTCGACCCCTGCAACCTCAACTAGGTGAGTACACCGAGCACGTCACCGGAGGCACACATCAACCAGATAACTGCTGCAGCATATGGGCGCCTGGCATACCTGAGAATAGCGTTCCGATACCTTGATAAGGAATCGTTCAAGACACTGTACACTGTGTATGTTAGGCCCATACTGGAGTATGCAGCACCAGTTTGGAACCCACACCTGGTCAAGCACGTCAAGAAGTTAGAGAAAGTACAAAGGTTTGCAACAAGGCTGGATCCGGAGCTCAGGGAAATGTCCTATGTTGAAAGGTTGAGGGAAATCGGACTGACGACACTGGAGGACAGAAGGGTCAGGGGAGACATGATGACGACATACAAGATACTGCGTGGAATAGTTAAGGTAGACAGAGACAGGATGTTCCAGAGAGGGGACACAGAAATAAGGGGTCACAAATAGAAGCTGAAGACTCAGACGAGTCACAGGGATGTTAGGAAGTATTTCTTCAGTCACAGAGTCGTCAGGAAGTGGAATAGCCTAGCAAGTGACATAGTGGAGGCAGGAACCATACATAGCTTTAAGACGAGGTATGACAATGCTGAGGAAGCAGAGAGAGGATCTAGTAGCGATCAGTGAAGAGGCGGGGCCAGGAGCTGAGTCTCGGCCCCTGCAACCACAATTAGGCGAGTACAATTAGGTGAGTACAGACACACACACACAGACAGAACAAAAAGACACCACACACACACACACACACACACACACACACACACACACACACACACACACACACACATATACACACACACAGACACACAGACACACAGACACAACAGACACACAGACAGACACAGCCATACAGACACAAACATACAGACACACAGACACAGACAAACAGACAGACAGACAGACAGACAGACAGACAGACAGACAGACAACCACACACACACACACACACATACCACACACAGACACAGACACACAGACACAGACATACAGACACACAGACACACAGACACAGACACACAGACACAGACATACAGACACACAGACACACAGACACAGACACACAGACACAGACATACAGATACACAGACACACAGACACACAGGCACAGACACACAGACACAGACATACAGACACACAGACACAGACACACAGGCACAGACACACAGACACAGACATACAGACACACAGACACAGACACACAGACACAGACACACAGACACACAGACTCACAGACACACAGGCACAGACACAGACATACAGACACACAGACACAGACGTATTTCTTCAGCCACAGAGTAGTCAGTAAGTGGAATAGTTTGGGAAGCGATGTAGTGGAGGCAGGATCCATACATAGCTTTAAGCAGAGGTATGATAAAGCTCACGGCTCAGGGAGAGTGACCTAGTAGCGATCAGTGAAGAGGCGGGGCCCAGGAGCTCGGACTCGACCCCCGCAACCTCAACTAGGTGAGTACAACTAGGTGAGTACACAGACACAGACATACAGACACACAGACACACAGGCACAGACACACAGACACAGACATACAGACACACAGACACAGACACACAGACACAGACATACAGACACACAGACACACAGGCACAGACACACAGAAACAGACACAGACATACAGACACACAGACACAGACACAGACACAGACATACAGACACACAGACACAGACATACAGACACACTGACACACAGACACAGACACAGACATACAGACACACAGACACACAGGCACAGACACACAGACAGACACACAGACACAGACACATACCACACAAATCAAAATAAAAAAGAAATCAAGTCTAATATTCATGAATTTCTTGAGAAGCGCTAAACTCGTAGGGTTGGAGGAGGGTCATACAACACCTGAGTAATGGGAGGTAATGAGATGTGATGCAAGGAAGGGGAGGATAATTCCTGTTCCTCGGATCAAAGTGAAAAAATGACTGAGCAACGACAAGACAACAGCTCGCTGTTCTTGATTTCGGGAAGAACAGCTGGAAGAACAGCTGGAAGAACAGCTGGAAGAACAGCTGGAAGAACAGCTGGAAGAACAGCTGGAAGAACAGCTGGAAGAACAGCTGGAAGAACAGCTGGAATAACAGCTGGAAGAACGACTGAAACGATTAATATAAACCACAGATGTAAACGACAGATATAAATGACAGATATAAACGACTGATATAAACGACTGATATAAACGACTGATATAAACGACTGATACAAATGACTGATATAAACGATTGATATAAACGACAGTTATTAACGACACTTATTAACGACTAAAATAAACGACAGATATAAACAACAGATATAAACGACTAATATAAACGACTAATATAAAGGATAGATATAGTCACTTGGCACAAGGAAACACGAGAGGCTGTAATTTCTTTACCTATGACGACAAGGTTCGTGCTATGACGACAAGGTTCGTGCTATGACGACAAGGTTCGTGCTTTGACGACAAGGTTCGTGCTATGACGACAAGGTTCGTGCTATGACGACAAGGTTCGTGCTATGACGACAAGGTTCGTGCTATGACGACAAGGTTCGTGCTATGACGACAAGGTTCGTGCTATGACGACAAGGTTCGTGCTATGACGACAAGGTTCGTGCTATTCAATTCAATTCAAGTTTATTCTCTATAAGGGTTACAATGTGGGGTTTACAGGTTTTGGGTATTGTGTGGTTTACATGTTATAAAATACTAATTACAGAGGGGGCCACTAGAGCACCTAGCATGGCTAGGCATTTCGAGCAGACTTAAATTAATTCTTAACATTAAATCCTTACAGATTATGGTATTAAGGCTAAGTGACTACATAATAATTTGTGAGTTTAGCAATGTGAATGCTTTTGTTTTGGCACAATACAAGGTGTCTATATTGGAGTATCATAGGCAAACTTATGACTAGTTAGGATTTATTATTTTAAGATTAAGATTAGTATTTCTGGGTTTATAGTCAGTGGGTGAGTGAGTGTAAGTGTGAACCACCAGGTGGTTATCATGTAGTTAGTTGACGGGGTGAATCAGGGAGATAAGATGTTTTCTAACTGTAGTTTTGAAAGTGATGAATGTGTCTGCAGTTCTAGAGTTTTCAGGTAGGGTGTTCCAGATTTTAGGTCCTTTGAAATACATTGAATTTTTTTTAAAGGTTTAGTCGGACAAGGCTCGTGCTATGACGACAAGGTTCGTGCTATGACGACAGGGTTGGTGCTACCACAATTATACATGAAGGAATGGAAGGTAGGTCGGAGTCTGGTACCTGAGGGAGCGACTAAAACGACTCAAATACGTTGAAAGGGCGACTAAAACGACTAATATGCGTTGAAAGGGCGGTTAAAACGACACATATACGTTGAAAGGCGACTAAGAGAACCAAAATTCGTTGAAAGAGCGACTCAAATAATGGAGGGGAGGGGAAGATTAGGGAGGGGAACAGCCAGCAGCCAAGGCTGGATGTCCAGCACCTCCCTCTCTCTTCTCCCTGCCTCTCTCTCTCTCTCTCTCTCTCTCTCTCTCTCTCTCTCTCTCTCTCTCTCATCTCTCCTCTCTCTCTCATCTCTCTCCTTCTCTCCTCTACTCCTCTCCTCTGACTCTACAGTACAGTAGCACATGTCCAACGACACACTCCCCTTCCCCCTATAATAACAACCCTTCCCTATATAAAGCAGGCCCACTCTCTCTGTAATCACAACCCCCTTCTATAAGCAGAACCCCCCCTCCTTCTATACTCACAACCCCTCCTTTTAGAATCACAACCCCCTCTACAAACAACCATGACCACAACCTGAGAGAGAGAGAGAGAGAGAGAGAGAGAGAGAGAGAGAGAGAGAGAGAGAGAGAGAGAGAGAGAGAGAGAGAGAGAGAGAGAGAGAGAGAGAGAGAGAACTATTCACTCAGAATAACCAAATTTCCCAAAATGAGTAAATATTCCAGAGTGCATCACAATTGTAACTTAATATGCCAGAGTGTAAGCTAGTATTACGGAGTGTATTTTAGTATTCCGAAGTGTTAGTTAACTCTCCTAAGTGCAAGTTAATATTCCAGAGAAAGTAAATATTCCATTTTGGGGAATATTCTTAATTGCGAGTATCATTCTGAGTGTGGGTTAATATTCCTGAGTGTGGGTTAACATTCCTGAGTGTGGTTAATATTCCTGAGTGTGGGTTAATATTCCTGAGTGTGGGTTAATATTCCTGAGTGTGGGTTAACATTCCTGAGTGTGGTTAATATTCCTGAGTGTGGGTTAATATTCCTGAGTGTGGGTTAATATTCCTGAGTGTGGGTTAATATTCCTGAGTGTGGGTTAATATTCCTGAGTGTGGGTTAATATTCCTGAGTGTGGGTTAACATTCCTGAGTGTGGTTAATATTCCTGAGTGTGGGTTAATATTCCTGAGTGTGGGTTAATATTCCTGAGTGTGGGTTTAATATTCCTGAGTGTGGGTTAACATTCCTGAGTGTGGGTTAATATTCCTGAGTGTGGGTTAATATTCCTGAGTGTGGGTTAATATTCCTGAGTGTGGGTTAATATTCCTGAGTGTGGGTTAATATTCCTGAGTGTGGGTTAATATTCCTGAGTGTGGGTTAATATTCCTGAGTGTGGGTTAATATTCCTGAGTGTGGGTTAATATTCCTGAGTGTGGGTTAATATTCCTGAATGTGGGTTAATATTCCTGAGTGTGGTTAATATTCCTGAGTGTGGGTTAATATTCCTGAGTGTGGGTTAACATTCCTGAGTGTGGGTTAATATTCCTGAGTGTGGGTTAATATTCCTGAGTGTGGGTTAATATTCCTGAATGTGGGTTAATATTCCTGAGTGTGGTTAATATTCCTGAGTGTGGGTTAATATTCCTGAGTGTGGGTTAATATTCCTGAGTGTGGGTTAATATTCCTGAGTGTGGGTTAATATTCCTGAGTGTGGGTTAATATTCCTGACGAGTTAATATTTTAGTGTGAGCAAATACTCTAAATTTTAGTGAATATTCCAGCGTGTGAGTTAATATTCCTGAGTATGAGTTAATATTCCTGAGTATGAGTTAATATTCCAACGACATTTGGGCTAATATTCCATCATCAGCCTATAAATATTCCGTTAAAAAAAATGCAGTAGTGGTGAAACTAATGTAATAGGCCGATAAAAAATATTATAGGTTTGAGTAACCGTCAATAACTCTGGGCGAAGAACTTTTAGCACTAAGAGTTCTGTGTTCTAATCCTCTCTTTTGTTAACATCACTTGTAAAGTCGGACTTAACACTCACTTGCACAGTCAGTCTTGGCCATCGTTGTCGCAGAAGTGTCGCCGGGGGTGGGGAAGGAGGGACACCAGGGGAGACAGTATTTACAAGTAAAAATAAAGAAGCGTTCCCGTGAATCCTTATGGAAGTGGTCGCGTCACGGGCCCTCCGGTTCTTGCACGAGCGCCGGGACCAGAAGAATCCACCCCGCGACCTCAACTGTCTGGTTTTGCGGCGTTGTTGTAACTCCGCGTTCGCACTGTTTCGTGAAGGGCTGCAGGAGGCGGAGGTGGTCGTCGGTAATGGTGGTGGTGGTGTTGGACTCCTGATGTTGATGCTGACTCGGCGAAGGTTACAATCGGACTGATGCACGGAAGGTCGCCCGCACCACCATTTATATACTCCCCTTCACCTGGGCTGACGCGGGCTGGCTCTATCCTCCTTTCATCCCAATTCCTGCTCCTCCTGCTTTCTACAGCCTCCCGAGCTCCAGCCTCCGGCTACTCCCAAACCTGCCTATCTGGCTAGGGCAAAAGCCACCCCGAAAGACCAATTCATGGCTTGAAATGAGGTTTTCTTTCTTGTGGTTCCCCGAGGCGAGTCTTGTGTCACCTTAAAGCCTTCCTCATGAGGCCTGCCGGGCCGCGCCTCCACTTAAGAATGAATGAGAACCAACCACCCTTTTACGGAACGAACCATCCATCATCCCACAAGAAAGAATGGGCAGTGCAGCAGGCCCACTGGCCCATACTAATCAAGGGCCTCCATCCAACCATTCCACGAAGAACAAGAGTCGCAATACCGAAGCTGGGATGTAATTTACGCTAGCCCAATAACACTCTAAAACCATCATCAATTCTAATATTTCTCTATCCCACTTGAAGTATATCAAAACATTAGGAACCAGATCTTGTAAATCTACCATTCTTTCGTATGTGTAGAAAACATCTGTACATTGTGCCATCAGGCTAGGAAGACTCTCGCCAGGCCAGCTGGAATATGTTGCCAGGCCAGCTGGAATATGTTGCCAGGCCAGCTGGAATATGTTGCCAGGCCAGCTGGAATATGTTGCCAGGCCAGCTGGAATATGTTGCCAGGCCAGCTGGAATATGTTGCCAGGCCAGCTGGAATATAATCAGCCGGGAACTATAAAGCAAGAAGAGTGCCACTATAATTCTTTTTCAAATTATTATTATTATTATTAGCATGATAATAATTAACATTATCATTATTATTAACATTTTTTTTTTCTTCTTCTTCTTCTTCTTCTTCTTCTTCTTCTTCTTCTTCTTCTTATTATTATTATTATTATTATTATTATTATTATTATTATTATTATTATTATTCTTTCTTTCAACCCACCGGCCGTATCCCACCGAGGCAGGGGGGGCCCCAAAAAGGAAAAAAAACAAAATGTTTCTCCTTTTACATTTGTAATATATACAGAAGAAGGGGTCACTAGCCCCTTGCACCTGGCATTTTAGTCACCTCCTACAACACGCATGGTTACGGAGGAAGAATTCTGATCCATTTCCCATGGAGGTAAACAAGAAATAAACAAGAACAAGAACTAGTAAGAAAATAGAAGAAACCAAAGGGGTGTACATATATATATTTTTTAATAAAATATATTATTTATATATTATATATATATTTATATATATATATATATTATAATATATATTTAATATATATATATATATATATATATATATAAATATATATATATATATATATATATATTTTATATATATATATATATATATATTTTTTTTTTTTATTATCACACTGCCGATTCCCACCAAGGCAGGGTGGCCCCGAAAAAGAAAAAACTTTCACCATCATTCACTCCTTCACTGTCTTGCCAGAAGGGTGCTTACACTACAGTTTTTAAACTGCAACATTAAAACCCCTCCTTCAGAGTGCAGGCACTGTACTTCCCATGTTTCCAGGGGCTCAAGTCCGGCTGCCGGTTTCCTGAACACCTTCATAAATGTTACTTTGCTCACACTCCAACAGCACGTCAAGTATTAAAAACCATTTGTCTCCATTACTCCTATCAAACACGCTCATGCATACCTGCTGGAAGTCCAAGCCCCTCGCACACAAAACCTCCTTTACCCCCTCTCTCCAACCTTTCCTAGGCCGACCCCTACCCCGCCTTCCTTCCACTACAGATGATTACCTCTTGAAGTCATTCTGTTTCGCTTCCAATTCTCTCTACATGTCCGAACCCCCTCAACAACCCTTCCTCAGCCCTCTGGACAACAGTTTTTGGTAATCCGCACATCCTCCTAACTTCAAAACTACGGAATCTCTGAATTATATTCACACCACACATTTGCCCTAGACATGACATCTCCACTGCCTCCAGCTTCTCCTCGCTGCAAACTTTTCATCAAACCTGCTTCACACCCATTATGAGCGTTGGTAATACGGATACTCTCATACTCACTCTTTGCCTCCAAGGACAAAGTTCTTTGTCTCCACAGACTCCTAAGTGCACACTCACTCTTTTTCCCTCATCCAATTCCATGATTCACCTCTTCTTTCATAGACCATCCGCTGACAGTCCACTCCCAAATTATCTGAATACATTCATCCTCTCCTTACTACTCTACCTCCAATCTGATTTCAATCTTTCATCACTACTCTTTTTGTTATCCTCATAAACTTACTCTTTCCTGTATTACCCTTTAATTTTCTCTCTTTTGCACACCCTTTCCAAATTCATCCACCCAATCTCTGCAACTTCCTCTTCAGAATCTCCCAAGAGCACAGTGTCAGCAGCAAAGGCAACTTTGACAACTCCACTTTGTGTGTGATTCTTTCTTTTAACTCCACGCCTCTTGCCAAGACCCTCGATTTACTTCTCTTACAACCCCATCTATTATATTATTAAACAACCGGTGACATCACACATCCTTGTCTAAGGCCTACTTTTTACTGGGGAATAATTTTCCCTACTTCCTACATACTCTAACTTGAGCCTCACTATCCTCGTAAAAAACTCTTCCTCTGCTTTCACGTAAAACCTACCTCCTACACCTACACTTGCAACATCTGCCACATTTGCCCCCATATCCACCCTGTCAACGCATTTCCAAATCCATAAATATGCACAAAGACATCTTTAGCCTGATATAAATACTGTTCACTTATATGTTCACTGTAAAACACCTGGTCCACAACCACTCACTTTCCTAACAGCCTCACTTGTTCATCTGCTTTTCCTATTCTCCCGTTTCGTACTCTTTATTCTTTCAATAATAATCTAACATACACTTTACCAGGTTACTCAGCAGACTTATCCCCTATAATTTTTGCACTCTTTTATCATTGACTTTTTACAAAGGAACTCATGCATGCTCTTGCCAATCCCCTGGGACCTTACCCCTCTCCATACATTTATTTAAATTTATAGCACCAACACTCCAAAAACTATATCCCCCCCAAAAAAACTGCTTTTAACATTTATATCTTTATCCCATCATTCCCGGCTGCCTTACCCCTTTTCATTTTACCTAATGCCTCACGACACTTCCCCCACACTCACATCTGCTCTTCATCAATCCTACAAGATGTTATTCCCTCCTTACCATATACACGAAATCACAAGCTTCCCTATCTTCATCATACATGTAACAATTCCTCAAAATATTCCCTCATTTACCAAATACCACTTATACCTCTCCATTTAATAAATCTCCTCTCCTATTTTTAACTGTTCAAAATCCATTTGTTATCTAGACAGTTTCTTAACTGTTAATCTCACTCTAAATTTTTCTTATTTTCAAAAAAAATAGTTGATTAACATCTCACCCACTCTTCATTGCTGTCTTTTTCTAACATTGCTTCACCCTACTTCTCGTAACCTCTCTCTTTTCTTCTCCATATACTCTTCCCTCCTTGCAAATCAATTCTACTTTGGTAAAAACTTCTCATATGCTATCTTTTTCTCCTTTCTCTCTCTTTACATCTTAATTCCACCATCGCTCTCTTCCCTCCCGCACCACTTGCCTGTCAACCACAATTACTTATGCTGAATCACATAACACTACATTTTATAAACCTACACATACTCTTCGACCCCATTGCCTATGCTTATCATTAGGCCCATCTATCCTCCAATAGCTGTTTATATCTTACCTAAATGCTCCTTTTTAGTTATAAAACCTTCACTCTCTCTTCCCGTTGCTTCTATTCTTTCATTGTATCCATCTACCTTTTACTCTCAGTGTAGCTACAACTAGAAAAGTGATCTGATAGATCTGTGGCCCCTCTATTAACATGTTACATCCTGAAGTCTACTTCAACAGTCTTTTATCTACCTATACATAATCCAACAACTTACTGTCATTTCGCCCTACTTCATATCTTGTATACTTTTTATTCTCTTTTTCTTAAAATATGTATTACCTATAACTAAACACTTTCTATACAAAGTTCAATTAAAGGCCCATTATCATTTACACCTGGTACCCCCTACACTTACCTACCACACCTCTCTTAAAAGTTTCTCCTACTTTAGCATTCATGGTCCCTACCACAATTAATCTCTCACTTGGTTCAAAGGCTTCCTATTCATTCACTTAACATCGCTCCCAAAATCTCTCTTCTCCTCTTGCATTCCTTATTCCTCAAGGTGCATACAGGCGTATTAATGACCCACTTCTCGCATCCAACCTTTTCTTTAATCCAACATAATTCTTGAATTTTTACACATTCATATTTCTCTTTTCTCCTTCCATAACTGACATTTAACATTACTGCTACCCCTTTTCCTTTGCTCTAAATCTATCAGATAAATCCAGATTTAATCCACATTTATTGCCCCCACCTGGAAACCTTTCTCCTATCCCCTTCAGCTTTGTTTCGCTTAGGCACGGAACATCCAACTTCTTTTCATTCATAACATCAAGCAATCATTGTTCTTTTCATCCGCACTACATCCACGCACATTTAAGCATCCCAGGTTTTATAAGTTTTTCTTCTTCTCTTTTTTAGTAAGTTGTCTACAGGAATAGGGGTTTACTGCCATTGCTCGGCATTTGAGTCAGCATCATACGACAGCATGGCTTACGGTAGGAAGTATTCTTTTCCTACTTCAACATGGCCAATAGAAGAAATAAAGAAGAACAAGACTATTAGAAAAAGGGAGAAAAACTAGAGGTATGTATTTATATATATGAATGTGCGTGTCTGTGTACTGTGTGACCAAAGTGTTAGTAGGGAGTTGCAAGATACTCCCGTTATCTAGTTGTTTATGAGACAGAAAAAACCAGCAATCTACCATTTCATGCAAAACAGTTACTGGTTTCTTTTCACAGTCTTCTGGCAGGACGGTAGTACTTCCCGGCGTGGTTGCTGTCTACCCAACCTACTACCTATACTCATATATATTTGTATATAATATATACTATATTTATTTATATATATTATATATATATATACCATATATATTTATAATATAAATATATACTATACTATATATATATTATTTTACATATATATTTATATATATATATATATATATATATTTTATATTATATATATATATATATATAAATTTTATATTATATATTATATATTTATACATATATTTTTTTTTCAACATGTCGGCCGTCTCCACGATGCAGGGTGACCCAAAAAGAAAGAAAATCCCAAAAAAGAAAATGCTTTCAGCACCATTATCACTTTCACCACACTCAACATGATCACTGTTTTTTGCTGAGGTGCTCAGAATACTCAACAGGTTTTAGAAGCATATACGTATAAAAGAACAACAACATATCCCTCCAAAACTGCCAATATCCAAAACCCCTCCTTTAAAGTGCAGGCATTGTACTTCACATTTCCAGGATCAAGTACGACTATATGAAAATACCGGTTTCACCGAATCATTTCACTAAAATATTACCCTGCTCACCACTCCAAACAGATCGTAAGGTCCCAAGTACCATTCGTCTCTATTCACTCTAAATAAACACGCTCACGCACGCTTGCGGAAGTCAAGCCCTTGCCCACAAAACCTTCCTTTTCCCCCCTCTTCTGCAAAACCTTTCGGAGGACGACCCCTACCATCGCCTTCCTTCCCTATAGATTTATTGCTTTCCATGTCATTCTACTTTGATCCATTCTCTCTAATGACCAAACCCACCTCAACAACCCTCTTCTGCTCTCTGACTAATACTTTTATGTACTCAACACCTTTCTAATTCCACACTCCGATTTTTCGGCATAATATTTAAACCAAACTTGCCCTTAGACAGGACATCTCTCCACTGCCTCCTAACCGTCTCTTGCTGCTGCATTTACCACCAAGCTTCACACCCATTTAATGAGTGTTGTACTACTATTACTTTCCATACATTCCCTTCTTAGCCCTTCCATAGGATAACATTTTGACTACACATATACTCATCGCCAAAATTCACCTTTTTTACCTCATCAATTCTATGATTAAACCTCATCCTTCATAATTTCCATCCCACCGGACATCGTCAACCCCAAGTATCTGAAAACATTCAACTTCATGCCCATTCTCCTCCTCCCAATTTGATATACCAATTTTTCTTTGATCCTAAATCATTTGACACCCTCATCACTACTATTTTTCTATGTTCACTTTCAACTTTCTACATTTCCAACATTCCCTAACTCTCCACTATACTTAGCAATTTTTCTTAGGTATCTCCCATTAGGCACAGTTCATCAGGCAAAGAGTAACTGTGTTAATTCCATTTTTGAATTTGATTCCCCATAAATTAATCCCACCCCTCTCCGTCACCCTAGCATTTATTCTTTACAACACCATCTATAAATTATTAAACATACCTTGGTAGACATTACACTTCACTGTCTATAGACCTTCTTTTACCGGGAGTTTCTCCCTCTCTTCTACTTACCCCTAGCCTGAAGCCTCAACTATCCTAATAAAAAACTCTTTACAGCATTTAGTAAACTCCCCCCCCACCCCTAACACCTAATATTTTTTTTTTTTTCCATATACTTAGCTTACATCTGCCACATTGCTCCCTTTCCACTCTATCATATGCCTTTTCTAAATCCATAAATGCAATAAAAACTTCCCTACCTTTATTAAATACTTTCACATATATGCTCAACATAAACAATTGATCTTACTCATCCCTACCACTCTGAAAACTTGCTCAACCGCATTCATACTTTTGTCTTTCCTCTAATTCTGTCAATTATAACCCTACCATACACTTTCGTGGTATACTCAGTAAATCTTATTTTCCTCTTTAATTTTTACAATCTCTTTTGTTCCCCTTCCCTTTATATAACGGGGACTATACACGCTCATCCGCAAATCCCTAGGTACCTTCCCCTCCTTCATACATTTATTAAACAAATGTACAAACCACTCCAATCACTATATCCCCCCCTGCTTTTAACATTTCTGTCATGATCCCATTGTTCCAGCGCTTTTCACCCCCTTCTTTCTACGTAATGGCCTCGCGTACCTCACCACACTTACATTCTGCTCTTCTTCACTCTAAAAGATGGGTGTTCCTCCCTGACCAGTGCATGATATTTACCGCCTCCCTTTCTTCCTTAAACATTTATAAGTTCCTCAAAATCTTTTCCGCCATCTACCCAAATACCTCCCTCTCCCATCTACTTACTCGCTACTCTGTTTTTAACTGACCAAATCCATACTTTCCTTGCGCTTTCTTAACTTGTTTAAATCACTCCAAGATTTATTTCTTATTTTCATTAGAGAATTTTTGACAGTGCCTCTTCCACTCTTTCAATCTGCTCTCACTTTTGCACTCTCTCACCCACTTCTCTTCACAATTCTTTTACTTCTCCATATATATACTCTGCTCCTTCTTATAACAACTTCTGCTTTGTTAAAACTCCATAAGCTACTTTTTCTCTTTTATCACACCCTTTACTTCTTTCATTCACCAAATCACTCCTCTTCCCTCCTGCCCCCACTATCTAAAAAAACACACCAAACTTCTGCCCCACATTCTAATAATGCATTTTTTTAAAAAACTTTTCCAACACTCTTCTACCCCCCTCACTACTCATGTCTTTGCCACTAGCCCACCTTTCTGCCAATTGTTCGCTCATATCTCACCGAACTTCCTCCTCCCTTAGTTTTACACTTTCACATCCCATTAACTTGTTGTGGCCACCTTACTCTTTTCCCATCTACCTCTTACTCTAACTGTAGCTACAACTAATTAAATGTTCCGATTTTCAGTTGCCCCTCTATATAACAATGTACTGAGACATGGAAGCCTACCCATCAACCTTTTATCACCATACATAATCTAAACAAACTACTTTCATTACTGGTACATCATACCTTGCTATATTATTTATCCTCTATTTCATAAAATATTGTTTTATATTACCAAATTTCTTTCTACACACAGCTACTATTAAAGGCTCCCCATTTAACATTACCCTGGCACCCCTAATTTACATTCTACTCCCTCCATAACATTTTTACCACTTTGCATGAAATCCCAACCACCATTACTCTCTCACTTGATTCAAATACTCCCACGCATTCTCTCTCATCCTCTACAATTCTCTCTTCTCCAGGGGCATACACGCTTACTATACCCACTTTTCACATCCCAATCTTTATTTTCTCCTCATAATCCTTGATATTATTCATTTATACTCCCTCTTTCCTGCCTGAGCTTATCTTCAACTCTATTGCTACTCCTCTCTTTAGCGCTTAACTCCCATTTGTATACACCTGCTCTAATCCCATTTATTCCTCTCCACTGAAAATCTCTACCCACCCCCTTTCAGTTTTGTTTCACTTAAGCCAAGACATCAGCGTTTCTCTTTCATGATCATACTCTATCATATCTATCTTATCTCTGCACATAACAGCCACGCACATTCAGAACTTCCTCCCCAACTTTGACTATTTTCTTTCTTCTTTTCTTTTAGTAATTAGTACAGGAAAAGGGTTACTAGCCCATTGTTCCCGGCATTTTAGTTGTCTTTTTTACACACACGCATGGCTTAAGGAGGATAGATTTCTTATTCCACGTCCCATGGATATGAAAGAAGTAATAAGAACCCAGAACTATTAAGTTAAAATCAAAGAAAACCTCAGAGGAGTGTGGTTATAAATGAACATGTACAGTATGTGTTGTGTGCCTAAGTGGTAAGTTGTTGTAGCAAGAAAATCCTGTATCTTTGCATATTTTATGAGAAAGTACAAAAGCACAAAAGCTATCACCTCCTTCTTGTAAACAATTACTGGTCTTTCGTTTTACACTCACTTGGCAGGACGGTAGTACACTCCCTGGGTGGTTGATGTCTACCTTCCTGATACCGTTGGAAAAAAGATTATTACAATGAAGCAAACTTTCCAATTAGCTTTTAACAGTGAAATGTAGATCACAATATACAGATGTACACACTGATAATCCCTTTTGTGGCCTAGTTCTTAGGCCTTTGTGTATCCATTCGCTTTGCACTACCGTCAACAGGATGCCTAGTTTTATTTATTTTTTAAAATATTACTACACACTACTAGCTACTACAACACTATTTACACACTACTATCCCTACACAACTACTCTACTACTACTAAAATAAAAATAAATAAAAATAAAAAATAATAATAATTTTATTAATTTTTTCCCCCGGGAAAGGTATTTCACTCGTATTGGTATCTGTCTTTTGGGGGTTTTTTTTCTTGACCCACGATATGGGTTTGTAAAAATTCTTTTGGGGTTAAAAAAAAATATTTCCATCGGTTGGGTTTTTTTATAATGGGCCAAACTCCGGGATATTTTAAATTGGAAATTTTTTATTATAATATTTTTAGAAGGATGAAATATTCAGATAATTTTTGACATTCGTGAAGAATTTGTCCAAAAATTCCTGATTTTTTGCTTACATTTATATTCGGATTAAAAGTAAGTGGGAATTAGAAGAAAAGGGGTTTTAAAGACCAGGCCCTTTGATTCACTTCCTTAAGACCTTCTTCTTAAGCCTTTTCTTGACTCTCTTCTTAAAAAACCTTTTTCTTAAACCTCCTCCTTGACTCTCTTCTTAAGACCTTCTTAAGACCCCTCCTTGACCTCTTTTTAAAGACCTTCTTGAGACTTAATTGACTTATTTTCTTTAAGGCTCCCCCTTGACAACCCCAAAAACCCCCCCCCCTCCCCTTGACTGACCCTCAAGACCCCTCCTCCTCCTTGACTGACCCCTCAAGACCTCCCCTTCCTCCTCCTTGACTAAACCTCAAACCCCTCCTCCTCCTCCTTTTGACTAACACCTCAAGACCTCCTCCTCCCCTTGACACAACCCTCAAACCCCTCCTCCTCCTTGATAAAAACCTCAAGACCCCCTCCCCTCCTTTTTTTAAACATTTTAAAGCCCTCCTTTTCCTCCTTGACTAACCTCCTCAAGCCCCCTTCCCCTCCTTGACTAACACCTCAAACCCTCCTCCTCCCCCTTGCAACACCTCAAGACCACCTCCTCCTCCTTGACAACACCTCAAGCCCCTCCTCCCCCTTGACTAACACCTAAAGCCCCTCCCCTCCCCCCTCCTTGCAAAACATCAAAAACCTCCTTCCTTCCTCCTTGACTAACACCCTCAAGACCTCCCCCCCCTCCTTGATAACACCTAAAAAGACCCCCTTTTTCCTTTTCCTCCGACTAACACCCAAGACCTCCCCTCTTTTCTTGACTAACCTTCAAACCTCCTCCTCCTCCTTGACTAAAACCTCAGACCTCCTCCTCCCCCCCCCCCGGGGCTAACACCTCAAAACCTCACCTCCTCCTACTAACACCTCAGCCTCCCCCTCCTTGACTAACCCCTCAAGACCCCCCTCCTCCCCTTGCTAACACCTAAAGACCCCCTCCTCCCCTTGATAACACCTCAAGACCTCCTCCTCCTCCTTGACTAACACCTCAAGACCTCCTCCTCCTCCTTGACTAACACCTCAAGACCTCCTCCTCCTCCTTGACTAAAACCCTCAAACCTCCTCCTCCCCTTGACTAACACCTCAAGACCCCTCCCCTCCCCCCTTGACTAAAAACCTAAAGACCTCCTCCTCCTTACTAACACCTAAAACCCCCTCCTCCCCCTTTTTGACTAACCCTCAAGCCCTTTCCTCCCCCCTCCTCCTCCTTCCCCTTGACAAAAAACCTCAAGACCTCCTCCTCCTCCTTGACAAACCCCCAAGACCCCTCCTCCTCCTCCTTGACTAACATCCCAAAAGACCTCCTCCCCTTCCCCCCTAAACCTCCCCTTTACAAAACCCCTAAAGCCCTCCTTTTCCTCCATATAAACCTAAAGGGACCCCCTCCTCCCCCCCCCACCCCCAAGCCCCCCCCTTTCCCCTTGCTAACACCTGAAGACCCCCCCCTCCTCCTTGACTAACACAGAAACCTCCCTTTCCTCCTCCTTTGACTAACACCTAAAGCCCTTCTCCCCCCCCTTGACTAAAACCTCAAGACCTCCTCCCCTCCTTGACAAAACCCAAGACCTCCTCCCCCCCTTTGACTAACCCTCAAGGGGACCCCTTTCCTCCTCCTTAAATAACACCTCAAGCCCCCCTTCCTCCTCCTTGCTAACACCTCAAGACCTCCTCCTCCCCTTGCCCCCGACCCCCCCCCCCCCCCCCTTTTGACTAACACCTCAAGAACTCCTCCTCCTCCTCTCCTCCTTTGCCCTAACACCTAAAGACCTCCTCCTCCCCCTTTGACTAACATCCAAGCCTCCTCCTCCTCCTTGACAAACACCTCAAGACCTCCTTTTTTCCCCCCCTTGAAAAAACCCTCAAGACCTCCTCCTCCTCCTTGACTAACACCTCAAGACCTCCTCCTCCCTTCCCCCCCTTTTTGATAACACCTCAAGACCTTCTCCTCCTCCTTGACAAACACCTCAAGACCTCCCCCCCCCCCCTTGACAACACCTCAAGACCTTCCCCCCTCCGCCCCTCCTTGACAACCCCTAAAGCCTTTCCTCCCCCCTTGACAAACATCTCATGACCTCCTCCTCCCCCTTGCAACACCTAAAACCCCTTTTTTTTTCCTCCTTAAAAACAACTAAACCTCCTCCTCCCCTTGACAAAACACGTCAAGCCTCCTCCCCCCCTTGACTAACCCCAAACCTCCTTCCCCCCCTTGACAAACACCCAAACCCCCTTTCCCCCTCCTTGACTAACCCTCAAGCCTCCTCCTCCTCCTTTTGACAACCCACTCATGACCTCCCCTCCCCCCCTTACTAACCCTCAAGACCTCCTTTTCCTCCAAAAACTAAACCTAAAGGGGACCTCCCCTCCCCTTGCTAACACTTTCAAGATCCCCCTCCTCCTGACAAACACCTCAAGACCCCTCCTCCTCCTTGACTAACATCCTGACCTCCTCCCCCCCTTGACTAAACCTCAAGACCTCCTTTTTCCTCCTTAACTAACACCTCAAGACCTCCTCCTCCTCCTTGACTAACACCTCAAGACCTCCTCCTCCTCCTTGACTAACACCTCAGACCCCCTTTCTCCTCCTTGACAAAAACACCTAAAAGACCCCTCCTCCCCTTGACTAACACCTCAAGACCTACTTTCCCCCTTGACAAACACCTCAAGACCTCCTCCTCCCCCTTGACAAAACATCTCATGCCCTCCCCTCCTCCTTGACTAACACCTAAGACCTCCTTTCCTCCTTAACTAACACCTCGGGGACCTCCCCCTCCCCTTGACTAACACCTCAAGACCTCCTCCCCTCCTGACAACACCTCAAGACCTCCCTCCTCCTCCTTGCTAACACCTAAAACCTCCTTCTCCTCCTTGACTAACACCTCAAGACCTCCCCCCCTCCTCCTTGGGACTAACACCTAAAGACCTCCTCCTCCTCCTTGACTAACCCCAAGATCCTCCTCCTCCGACAAACACCTCAAGACCCCTTCCCTCCTTGCTAACCCCTCAGACCCCCTCCTCCTCCTTGACTAACACCTCAAGACCTCCTCCTCCTCCTTAACAACACCTCAAGAACCTCCCCTCCTCCTTGCTAACACGCAAACTCCTCCTCCTCCTTTGATAAAACCCCCAAAGACCTCCCCCTCCTCCTTGGACTAACATCTCATGACCTCCCCCCTCCTTGCTAACCCCTAAAGACCTCCTTTTCCTCCTTAACTAACACCTCAAGGGGACCCCTCCCCCCCTCTTGACTAACACCCAGCCCTCCTTCCTCCTTGACTAACACCTCAAGACCCCTTCTCCCCCTTTGCAAAACCCCCCTCAAGACCTCTCCTCCCCCTTGACAAACACCTCAAGACCTACTTCTCCCCCTTGACAACACCTCAAGACCTCCCCTCCCCTTTGACTAACATTCATGCCCTCCTCCCCCTCCTTGACAACACCTCAAGACCCCCTTTTCCCTTAAACTAAACCTCAAGACCTCCCCTCCTTGACTAACACCTCAAGACCCCCCCTCCTCCTCCTTGACTAACCCCTCAAGACCTCCTCCTCCTTTTTTGCTAACCCCTCAAGACCTCCCCTCCCCCTGAAAAACCCTCAAGCCCCTTTTTCCCCTCCCCCTTGACTCCACCCAAGCCTCTCCCCTCCTTGACTAACCCCCAAAGACCCCTCTCCTCCCCTTAAAACTAACATCTCATACCTCCTCCTCCCCCTTGACAACCCACCTCAAGACCTCCTTTTCCTCCTTAACAAACACCTAAAAAGACCTCCTCCCCTCCTTGACAAAACACCCAAGACCTCCTCCTCCTCCTTGAAACACCTCAAGACCTCCTCCTCCTCCTTGACTAACACCTCAAGACCTCCTCCTCCTCCTTGACTAACACCTCAAGACCTCCTCCTCCTCCTTGACTAACACCTCAAGACCCCCCTCCTCCTTGACTAACACCTCAAGCCTCCTCCTCCCTTGATAACACCTCAAGACCTCCCCCCCTCCTCCTTGCCCCCAACACCTCAAGACCCCCCTCCCCCTCCGACAAACACCTCAAGACCTCCCCCTCCTCCCCCTTGACTAACACCTCAAGACCTCCTCCTCCTCCTTGACTAACACCTCAAGACCTCGTCCTTGACTATCCTGCAGTTCAAGGTTGACCTTGTAATTAACGTTCAAAACTATGTTAACAATTATATAGCCTTCATTATCATATTCAACTGGAAGCGCTAGATCCGCATGGTTCATAGAGCGCCTCGGAGTGAATGACAGGCAATCAGGGTTTGATCCAAGGATATTAATCCATCAACCTTCTCCACCTCCGTGGATCAAACTCACACGAAGTGTGGAGCATAATTACTTTTTTAAAAGGGGGAGTTGTTACTGACCTAGGGCTCACATCTGAAAACCCGGGATCGATCCCGGAGCAGGCGGAAACATTAGGTGTGTTTCCGTACACCTGCTGCCCCTCTCTTCACCTAGCAGTAAGTAGGTACCCGGGGGATAGCGACTCGTAGGGGCCCAAAAGCTTCTGTCCACCAAATTCCACCAGTGGGGGATATATTTTGTTATTTCCCCAACCCCGGGTCCAGCGACCCCCGGGGCCAGCAGACCCCCCCGGGGCCAGCAGACCCCCCGGGGTCAGCGAACCCCCGGGGTCCAGCAGACCCCGGGTCCAGCAGACCCCCCGGGGGGCCCGCAGACCCCCGGTCCAGCAGACCCCCCCGGGGCCCAGCAACCCCCGGGGGGCCAGCAGAACCCGGGGGGGCCAGCAACCCCCGGGTTCCCCAGACCCCCCCGGTCCAGCAACCCCGGTCCCCAACCCCCGGTCCGCAGACCCCCGGGCCACAGACCCCCTGGGCCCCCGGACCCCCGGTCCAGCAACCCCCGGTTCCCGCAAAAACCCCCGGTCCAGCAGACCCCCCGGCCACAGACCCCGGGTCCGCGACCCCCGGTCCGCAGAACCCCGGGGTCCAGCAGACCCCCCCCGGTCCAGCAGACCCCGGGTCCACAGACCCCCCCTCCAGCAGACCCCCGGCCAGCAGCCCCGGCCAGCAGACCCCGGTCCAGCAACCCCCGTCCCGCAGACCCCCGGTCCAGCAACCCCGGGGGGCCAGCAACCCCCGGTCCACAACCCCCGGTCCAGCAGACCCCCCCGGTCCGCAGACCCCGGGTCCAGCAACCCCCCCCTTTCCCGCAGACCCCGGGTCCACAGACCCCCGGTCCCAGCAAAACCCCGGGTCCAGCAACCCCCGGCCAGCAGACCCCCCGGGTCCCGCGAACCCCCGGGCCACAACCCCGGGTCCAGCAACCCCGGGGCCAGCAGACCCCGGGGTCCAGCAGACCCCGGGGCCAGCAGACCCCGGGGTCCAGCAGACCCCGGGTCCGCAGCCCCGGGTCCAGCAGAACCCCCCCCCCAGCAGACCCCCGGTCCAGCAGACCCCCGGGTCCAGCAGACCCCCGGGTCCAGCAGACCCCGGGTCCAGCAGACCCCGGGTCCAGCAGACCCCCGGTCCAGCAGACCCCGGGTCCAGCAGACCCCCGGTCCAGCAGACCCCCGGTCCAGCAGACCCCGGGTCCAGAAGACCCCGGGTCCAGCAGACCCCCGGTCCAGCAGACCCCCGGGTCCAGCAGACCCCCGGGTCCAGCAGACCCCCGGTCCAGCAGACCCCGGGTCCAGCAGACGCCGGGTCCAGCAGACCCCCGGTCCAGCAGACCCCCGGGTCCAGCAGACCCCCGGTCCAGCAGACCCCCGGGTCCAGCAGACCCCCGGGTCCAGCAGACCCCCGGTCCAGCAGACCCCCGGGTCCAGCAGACCCCCGGGTCCAGCAGACCCCGGGTCCAGCAGACCCCGGGTCCAGCAGACGCCGGGTCCAGCAGACCCCGGGTCCAGCAGACCCCGGGTCCAGCAGACCCCGGGTCCAGCAGACCCCGGGTCCAGCAGACCCCGGGTCCAGCAGACCCCGGGGTCTGCAGGATATCGTATTCTAGTCGGAGTCACTCCCTTGAACTAATCTACCTGGACTTCCTACTCATTTTTGCAACATTGCAAACTCCTGAAGATGTGTTGATTGCAACACGAAAGGCCTAGAGCTATCATTCAACCCCCTACCCGTGGCTGTTTTGCTTCTCGTATCGCATGTTCACAACTATTACGCACTGAATGTGTCGTTCATGTCGAGTATGGAAGTCGTCGCACGACCCACCCATCACACCATGTTTACAACGTGTATTCAACCAACAATAAGAAATTCATAGATACTGGTCGTGTTACGTCTGGCAACGAGGCCGCCAAGGTAAAATAAAAATTGGAAACGTACAAATATGAACGTTTATGACTCACGAAGTCGTAATAACACGATCACAAACGGACCATGGAACGGACAGGGACTGAGCCCATGGCGGGTGAAACTCCAGCCAGTGCGTAAACCACCAGACCAGCTGGCAAAGATGCTGACGTACTGACCTAGTGTTTTAAAACACCCGCCGTGAGTTCAGTCCCCGCCCGTTTCCTGGTTTATGAACGTTTGTCATCAGTCTTGCCGCGAGAATGGGACGATTTTTTTATTGTCAATAAATTGAATTTTTGGGCCAGTCTCCAACAGTAATTTCGGTACTGGTGAAATTTATCTATAATAAACCCCCCCCCCTCCTGTGCGTGTTAATATTCACCACATTTCGAATTTTTCGGTTTTGTGGTACGAGTGAAAAAAAAAATATGACAGGTTGTTAAAAGTTATACACTCTGACAGGATTGCTAGTAAGCCTTAAAATATTCATTATTAACTTAATGTAAAAAATCCTGAGTGTTTTAATAATAATAATAATTATAATTATTATGATTATTATAATCATAACTAAGCGCTAAACCCACAGGGGAGGTTGGATTTTTAGATTTGGAAAGAGGTGGATAAGATCAGTCGACAAGAATGAAGGACAGGAAGTGAGAATGAAGGAAGTCAAGAAGATAGAAGGTTAAATGTAGGAACAAGAGCAAGAATGATGACATTAAGAATTACATGTAAATATAAGAGAGAATGTTGCAGTGGATGAAGGATTTAATCAATGTTTATATGTTTATATGAGGGAAGTGAAGGTCCTTAAGGAGTGGTTGATAACATCTGTGGTTCTGATGTACGAATGGAAGAGAAAGAGAGAGAGAGAGAGAGAGAGAGAGAGAGAGAGAGAGAGAGAGAGAGAGAGAGAGAGAGAGAGAGAGAGAGAGAGAGAGAGAGAGAGAGAGAGAGAAAGAGAGAGAGAATAAGCAGTACGTGGAGTGGATTACGTAGACTGGGCAAAGAATTTGGGATAATTGTAATTGCTAAAGTGACTGGAAAGAAAGTATGATTGCGGGAGGAGAGAGAGAGAGAGAGAGAGGAGAGAGAGAGAGGAGAGAGAGAGAGAGAGAGAGAGAGGGGAGAGAGAGAGAGAGAGAGAGAGAGAGAGAGAGAGAGAGAGAGAGAAAGAGAGAGAGAATAAGCAGTACGTGGAGTGGATTACGTAGACTGGGCAAAGAATTTGGGATAATTGTAATTGCTAAAGTGACTGGAAAGAAAGTATGATTGCGGGAGAGAGAGAGAGAGAGAGAGAGAGGGGAGAGAGAGAGAGAGAGAGAGAGAGAGAGAGAGAGGGGAGAGAGAGAGAATAAGCAGTACGTGGAGTGGATTACGTAGATTGGGCAAAGAATCTGGGATAATTGTAATTGCTAAAGTGACTGGAAAGAAAGTATGATTGCGGGAGAGAGAGAGAGAGAGAGAGAGAGAGAGAGAGAGAGAGAGAGAGAGAAATAGATTCAGGAAGCAGAATACCTGGTTCAAAGAATATCATTAAACCACATACATAAAAATAATTTAGGCCACGGGAAAGGAACTCCCATGTACTTACAAACTCGTAAATCACACACGAGAGAAGCTGTGTTGAACAATGTTGCTGATGATGATAATGATGAAGTAAACACCTGAGAAACACAATAAAGATACACAGGTGTTGCGCAAGTGTTTAATTCATCATCCTGTCGGTTCTCTGAACCACTTATCTGCATTCGGTGTAACTGGTGTTGTTGCTGATAGGGAATACCTGGGGTATACCTGGAGGGGGCTTCGGGGGGTTCAACGCCCCAGCGGCCAGATCCGTCAACAAGTGATAAGTTGTCCAAAACTTTGGATTATCTTGAGGAGGAGAGTGAGGGCCAAGTTAAGGTGTGTAGGAAAGAAGAAGAATTTTTTCCTGTACAAGTGAGTCTCAGACGAGGCTGTGTGATGTTACAGTAATTGTTTAATGTGTTTATAGATGAGGTTATTAAAGGTGTGAATGCCACGGTGTGAGGAGAGGCGCGGGCTTAGACGATAATGAATCTTATGTGAAGTCTGACTTGCTGTTTGCCGATGACGCAGTGTTATTGTAAAACCAGGAAGAAAATACGCAGAGGCTGGTGGAGCAGTTAGAAAGTGTGTATAAACAGGAAGTTTACGGGAATGCAGAAGAGAAAATGGTGACGAGAGTAAGTGGAAGTATAGAGATCAGACTGGATCAGAATAACATATCAAAATTTGCATTTCTTCGCCTAATATACAGTGTGTAGTTTACGTGTAATTAAATACTGTTAATCACAAAGAAAGCCATTAGCATGTATGAGGATTTCGGACAGACATAAACACTTCGGAGAATATAAGGAATGAATTTTGATACATAGGACTGCACGCAACAGCAGATTAATCTGTGTGGAATGAAGGTGAAACATTCAGAGAGCAGATGAGAGTTACGAACGCCCTGCGGAATTACTAAAAGGAGATGTGTTAAGAGAAGCGAAAATGAAAAGTAGCAGAGTACAGTGGTTTAAAATGCTTTTTCGAAGATCTGAAGCAACATTTTTGCATATTGCACGAGGGAGGAGGCCGTAGATCGTGACGTCGTATTCAAGAATATTTGTTGTGAACTTAGAGAGTGAATAGGGAGTGTTGAAGTTAGTAGTAGTATTAATAGGGGAATTGAGGGAGCACAAGTTGACCTGTGAAGACGTCTTTATCATAAAGGATAAAACATGTGCAATATATGGGTATCCTTATTATGGACGTTTCGCCTACCAGTGGCTTTATCAGTACAAATTCAGGTTGATAATGGGAAGTCTGTAGAAGTATATTCAAAAGACTAGGTAAACAGTCCCCCAGCCTTGGAGTTGGTGATCTTGAAGAACCTGACGCACATGCATGTGCTTCAGGCTCGAAATGTAATACAGAAAGAATTACCTCAGAATCCTGGGCCTGGGTTAGCCTAGACGGTAGAGCGTCCGACTGTCAGTTTACGGACCGCGATCCGAGCCTCTCGTCCACCTTTCTGTTTAATAATAATAATAATAATAATAATAATAATGATAAATCTTTATTTACTACAAGTACAACACATACAGACCATAGCTGACATCAATGACATACTACTATATAGAAAGCTGTCTTATGCTGAGTATTTCGGGCAAATTAGGTCAGTTTTGTTCCAGGATGCGACCCACACCAGTCGACGAACACCCAGGATGCGACCCACACCAGTCGACTAACACCCAGGTACCCATTTTACTGATGGGTGAACATAAACAAGCAGTGTAAGGAAACACGTCCAATGTTTCCACCCTTCACCGGGAATTGAACCCGGACCCTCACCGTGTGAAGCGAGAGCTTTTGCCACCAGGCCACGGAGCACCGTATTCATTGACTGTTTATTACAATTTAATATGAATATATATATTTATATATATATATTATATATATATATATTATATATATATATATATATATATATATATACATATATATATATATATATATGTATATATATATATATATATATATATATATATATATAATATATATATATATATATATATATATATATTATATATATATATATATATATATATATATATATGTATATATATATATATTACCGATAGGCATATTTTATTACATAATTTGGTACACAAGACTTAAAAGATACATTGACTGTATAAAGATGTAATATACATGAGGTATAAGGGATACATTTCAAGTACATATTGCTACGTGTTTATCGCAGAATACAATTTGTAAATCTCATCCAGATCCTCAGAGCTGGGGCGCGTACCCAAGATACAGCAGGCGTTACCCCTTTGAACCGCAGCGCTGAGTCGCTGGAATAGAAAACTAGCCGCCAGGAACTTCTTTCCTCATGGACCCAGGGTCTCTGAGCCTTTGGGAACAAGCATATAATGAAATGCAAGTTCACCATATTTTCTAGACTTTTGGGAGTTCCTGAAGGTGGCCCCTGCCCCTCCTTCCTCCCTGGTGTACTGGAGATACGTATCAACCAATGTGGACGCACATGTGTAATTCCACACTACCTGGTTGCCGTCTTTCCAGGCTTGAAGGGTGATACTATCTGGAAGCTCTTGGTTATCATCAGATCTACATAGGGTGGCTCCCTTATTGCTGGGCATCCAGTTGTTGTGAGGCTCCTCTTGATGTTATTAACCTCTTCATGCCTTGCAATCTTTCCCTCGGATCTCTTTCTCTCTCTCTCTCTCTTATTCTCTCTCTCTCTCTCTTATTCTCTTATTCTCTCTCTCTCTCTCTCTCTCTCTCTCTCTCTCTCTCTCTCTCTCTCTCTCTCTCTCTCTCTCTCTCTCTCTCTCTCTCTCTCTCTCTCTCTCTTTCTCTCTCTCTCTATCTATATATCTATATATCTATATATATCTATCTATATAAATATCTATCTAAATATTTATCTATATATATATATATATATATATATATATATATATATATATATATATATATATAATATTATATATATATGTCTTGCCGAATAGGTAAAACTTGCGATTTTGGCTTAAATAGCAACGCTCTTCTTGCTGAATAAGGCAAGCAAAAAATTTGTGTATCCAAAAATTTCGCACAAATCATTCTGAGCTTAACGAAAAAATTTATATTTCATTGTGTTTGATTATTATTAAATTATTGTAAAGTTACCTTGGCTAAATTAAATTGCGCTTGTTATAATAAGGTTAGGTAAGTTTTCTAAGATTCTTTTGGTACAAAACTATTAATTTTTACATGAAATAAATGAAAAAAATATATATCTTTAAATACATAAGAGAAAATCTTAGTACTTAATTTTAAATGAGTTCTTGCTAATTGATCCTTTAAGCCTCTGGATTTCCTTATAGTACAGACAAGTTATTATGCCAGTTATCTCACCATCTAAGTCACTACAGAACATCACTTAACAAGGCACCTGGGTTAAGGTCGTTGCTTCAGTTTTACGCTCGCGTCGTGTAAGGTCAAGCCTTGATGGATGACTGAAAAAAAAAGAATCGCAAGAACGAGAAAAAGGCAGAGAGGGTGGGAGGAGGGGGATAGGGAGGGATGGTAGGTCAAATTATTACCCTTCCCCCTAACCCCCCCCTTCCCCCGTGTACTCATCTGGCTGCACTTCCGTGTGCTCACCTGGCTGCACTTCCGTGTACTCACCTGGCTGCACTTTCGTGTGCTCACCTGGCTGCACTTCCGTGTACTCACCTGGCTGCACTTCCGTGTGCTCACCTGGCTGCACTTCCGTGTACTCACCTGGCTGCACTTCCGTGTGCTCACCTGGTTGTACTTTCCTGTACACACCCTCCCCTCCAAGGGTGTTCCCTCAACGTACTCACCTACACCTGCTGCATCACCTCACCCTTCATCTAGGCGTCCGTCTTGTGGTTGCCCACTTACTAGACAGTCCGTCTTGTGGTTGCCCACTTACTAGACAGTCCGTCTTGTGGTTGCCCACTTACTAGACAGTCCGTCTTGTGGTTGCCCACTTACTAGACAGTCCGTCTTGTGGTTGCCCACTTACTAGACAGTCCGTCTTGTGGTTGCCCACTTACTAGACAGTCCGTCTTGTGGTTGCCCACTTACTAGACAGTCCATCTTGTGGTTGCCCACTTACTAGACACTCCGTCTTGTGGTTGCCCACTTACTAGACAGTCCGTCTTGTGGTTGCCCACTTACTAGACAGTCCGTCTTGTGGTTGCCCACTTACTAGACACTCCGTCTTGTGGTTGCCCACTTACTAGACAGTCCGTGTTGTGGTTGCCCACTTACTAGACAGTCCGTCTTGTGGTTGCCCACTTACTAGACAGTCCGTCTTGTGGTTGCCCACTTACTAGACAGTCCGTCTTGTGGTTGCCCACTTACTAGACAGTCCGTGTTGTGGTTGCCCACTTACTAGACAGTCCGTCTTGTGGTTGCCCACTTACTAGACAGTCCGTGTTGTGGTTGCCCACTTACTAGACAGTCCGTCTTGTGGTTGCCCACTTACTAGACAGTCCATCTTGTGGTTGCCCACTTACTAGACACTCCGTCTTGTGGTTGCCCACTTACTAGACAGTCCGTCTTGTGGTTGCCCACTTACTAGACAGTCCGTCTTGTGGTTGCCCACTTACTAGACACTCCGTCTTGTGGTTGCCCACTTACTAGACAGTCCGTGTTGTGGTTGCCCACTTACTAGACAGTCCGTCTTGTGGTTGCCCACTTACTAGACAGTCCGTCTTGTGGTTGCCCACTTACTAGACAGTCCGTGTTGTGGTTGCCCACTTACTAGACAGTCCGTCTTGTGGTTGCCCACTTACTAGACAGTCCGTGTTGTGGTTGCCCACTTACTAGACACTCCGTCTTGTGGTTGCCCACTTACTAGACAGTCCGTCTTGTGGTTGCCCACTTACTAGACAGTCCGTCTTGTGGTTGCCCACTTACTAGACAGTCCGTCTTGTACACCTGTTCACACAGCTTCTATGTTCCTTGACACTTGGTCCAATTATATTAATCATCAACGTTTCCTTCTATTTTGGTTCATTATCATTGTTTCCTCTTCACTGTTGTGACTTCGTTTTCTCCAGGTCATTCTTTTCCCTTCTCCTTCGTTGTGTTTCCGTCTTCTTCACGTCCTCAATGGCTGAAGTTGAAAGCCTATCTACCGCACGAGGGTCGTCAAGGCTGCAACTGTCACCTGTCCACCACAATACAAGAATACTACAATCCATGTATACACCGAGGCTCATACATCAGTGTATACATCAAATAAATGACATTTACGTCTGTCATCTTATGATGTCAATTTGCACTCGAATATTTTCATTATTATTCGAAAAAAAAAAATGGCCGTAAATTGCTGAGGCCTAAATTCTTGTCTAAGTTAAAATTGTATTTTCTTTTTCTATAAAGCCTAAATTTTTTAAGAGTTCTTTCGGTATTCATTTTTTTTAAATCAACCTGAGAGTGTAATTAATATTTTTTATTTTTATTTTTAATTATTATTAATTTTAGCTTCTTCAGTTCTGCAATTTTTTTTTTCGTTTCTATAACTTTTTTCTGGCTACCATAATCCACTTTTTTTTCCATTCTTTGTTATTCTCAATTTATCTACTGACTTTCTGTAAACACTTAAATTAATAATTCATTAATTATTATTATTATTATTATTATTATTATTATTATTATTATTATTATTATCATTTACTACAATCTATTTTTTTTATTTTCGTCCGAAAGTTCCATTTTCTTGCCAAAATTTCAACCATCGCCTTTCGGCTATTAAGAATTATATATCACAGGATATACACACCCATAGGTGTATTTCCGCTCATGGTATACATGCTAAAAGTTTACTTTAAATCATATTTTCGGTCTTAAAGAATGTTTGAGTGCCGGTGCAAAGGTTAAGTGCAGACTTAATGAGCCTAGTGCAGTGTAGTTAATAGGCTTTGAACCCCCATTAACCAATTTCATTAATTCATTCTCTCATTCGTATAATTCAACGCTTTCTTTTGCTTAATTTCTATCTTCTGAGTCCTTGTTTCGTTCTCCCATATGATGGATTTCGTTGTTTAACTCTTATCTCTTTCAAAAGCCTCTGGTTGCAGCTGCTCAACACTGCAGACATATCAACATATCTGGACATTTCCACTCTTTTCAAAACCCAAGAAATTTGCATCTAAACTCCCTGGATCTTGAATTATGACGCTAGTTTTGTCTCGGGGTCCTGGGTAGGTGGTCAGCACAGGCCATCATCGCCAATTACCCTTCAGATACCTGGTTACCTTCCATGCTGTTTATATTAACTGTCTGTCTTCGCCAACCACCATGATAACACTTTTTACGGTCTTTGTAACAGTATTTAAATACGTACGAGAAGGCGTTGATGCTTTTGAAGTTCCGAAGATTTTCCTCTCAAGACGTTCAGCGTAAAGTGTGTGTGTGTACTCACCTAATTGTACTCACCTAATTGTGAGTGCAGGCGTCGAGGCTCAGCTCCTGGCCCCGCCTCTTCACTGAACGATATTAGGTCCTCTCTCTCCCTGCTCCATGAACTTTATCATACCTCGTCTTAAAGCTATGTATGGTTCCTGCCTCCACTACATCACTTGCCAGACTGTTCCACTTCCTGACTACTCTATAAGTGAAAAAATACTTCCGAACATCCCTTTGACTCATCTGAGTCTTCAACTTCCAAGCGTGACCCCTTGTTTCTGTGTCCCCTCTCTGGAACATCCTGTCTCTGTCCACTTTGTCTATTCCACGTAGTATTTTGTATGTCGTTATCATGTCTCCCCTAACCCTCCTGTCCTCCAGTATCGTCAGGCCGATTACCCTTAACCTTTCTTCGCAGGACATACCTCTTAGCTCTGGAACTAGCCTTGTTGCAAACCTTTGCATTTTTTTCTAATTTCTTGACGTGCTTGACCAGGTGTGGGTTACAAACTGGTGCTACATACTCCAGTATGGGCCTGGTGTAAACGGTGTACAGAGTCTTGAACGATTCCTTACTGAGGTATTGGAACGCTATTCTCAGGTTTGCCAGGCGCCCATATGCTGCAGCAGTTATCTGGTTGATGTGTGCTTCTGGCGATGTACTCGGTGTTATACTCACCCCAAGATCTTTCTCCTTGAGTGGGGTTTGTAGTCTTTGGCCACCTAACCTATACTCTGTCTGCGGTCTCCTGTGCCCTTCCCCGATCTTCATGACTTTGCATTTGGCCGGGTTAAATTCGAGAAGCCAGTTTCTGGACCAGGTGTCGAGCCTGTCCAGGTCTCTTTGAGACCTGGGCAGGCTGGACACCTTCCATCACGTCATGTGTGTGTGTACTCACCTAGTTGTGGTTGCAGGGGTGGAGTCATAGCTATTGGCCCCGCCTCTTCACTGGTCGCTACTAGGTCACTCTCCCTGAACCATGACCTTTATCATACCTCTGCTTAAAGCTATGTATGGAGCCTGCCTCCACTACATCGTTTCCCAAACTATTCCACTTCCTGACAACTGTGTGACTGAAGAAATACTTCCTAAATCCCTGTGATTCATCTGTGTCTTCAATTTCCAGCTGTGTCCCTTGTTGCTGTGTCCATCTCTGGAACATTCTGACTCTGTTCACCTGTGTGTGTGTGTACTCACCTAGTTGAGGTTGTGGGGGTCGAGTCCGAGCTCTGGCCCCGAGTCCGAGCTCCTGTGTGTGTGTGTGTGTGTGTGTGTGTGTGTGTGTGTGTGTGTGTGTGTACACCTAGTTGAGGTTGCGGGGGTCGAGTCCGAGCTCTGGCCCCGCCTCTTCACTGATCGTACTAGGTCACTCTCCTGAGCCGTGAGCTTTATCATACTCTGCTTAAAGCTATGTATGGATCCTGCCTCCACTACATCGCTTCCCAAACTATTCCACTTACTGACTACTCTGTGGCTGAAGAAATACTTCCTAACATCCCTGTGATTCATCTGTGTCTTCAGCTTCCAACTGTGTCCCCTTGTTACTGTGTCCATCTCTGGAACATCTGTCTTTGTCCACCTTGTCAATTCCTCTCAGTATTTTGTATGTCGTTATCATGTCCCCCCTATCTCTCCTGTTCCCCCCGTGCGTCAGGCTGTTTTCCCCTTAACCTCCCCGTGGACAACCCTTAGCTCTGGGACTAGTCTTTTGCAAACCTTTTGCACTTTCTCTATTTTTTCAGGGGTTTGGGCTAGTGGGGTTCCAAACTGGTGCCGCATACTCCAATTGGGCCTAACATAACGGTTACAGGGCCTGAATGATTCCTTATTAAGATGTGGGAATGCTGTTCGAGGTTTCGGGGCCCCTTGCTGCGCATTTTTTGGTTGATGTGCGCTTCGGGAATGTGCCTGGTTTTTATACCTCCCCCAAGACTTTTTCCTTGAGTGGGGTTTGTAGCCCTTGACCCCCTAGACTGTACCCGCTCGGCCTTCTTTGCCCTTCCCCAATCTTCAGATTTTTGCATTTGGGGGGATTGAACTCCGGGGAGCCAATTGCTGCCCGGGTTCTGCACCTGTCCAATCCCTTTTTGTTTGCCTGGTCTTCGATCGAGTGAATTCTTCCATCAACTTCACGTACTGCAAACAGGGGACACCTCGGTTATTCCTTCGTCATGTCGTTCACAAAACCAAAACAGACTGGTCCGGGACTGACCCTGGGGGCCCCGCTGGCCCACGGGTGCCCACTCTGGACACCTCGCCACGTACCATGACTCGCTGCTTCTTCCTACAATTTTCCCTAAACCTTTGTATGCCTTCCCTTTTATCCCTGTTTGGCCTCCAGTTTTTGCACCAATCCTTGTGTGGAACGGGTTCAAACGCCTCTTGCATCCAAAAAATGCAACCCCACCCACCCCTCTCTCTCTTGTCTTACTGCTGTCACCATGTCAAGAACCCAGTAGGTTTGTGCACGGATTTCCCGTCCCTGAAACCATGTTGGCTGCTGTTGAGAGTCATTTCCTTTTCTAGGTGTTCCACCACTCTTCTCCTGATAATCTTCTCCATGATTTTGCATACTATACAGTCATGACCGGTCGTTTTTAAGTTTCTGTCTGTCTTTTTTTTTTAAAAGTTGGGACTACATTTGCTGTTTCCACCTCAGGAAATCCCCCTTTTTTTTTCGATAGATGATTAAATATTTTGTTAGGGGACAATAGCCTCTGCTCCCTCTCCAATACCATGGGGATGTTACGGCCCCTTTGCCTTTGGGGTATCAGCCACTAAAAAGCCCTTCACTTCTTCCTCGGTTGTGTGCACTGTGTCCACATTTGGGTGGTGTGCCCACCTCCCCGTTTTTTGGGAGCCCCTTTCTGTCTCCTCTGTGAACACTTTTTTGAATCTCTTGTTGAGTTTTTCCCAAATTTCAGGGTCATTTCTTTTTTCTCCCCCTTTCCTTCCCTTAGCCTGATTACCTGGTCCTTGACTGTTTTTTTTCCCCCCTGAGGGCTGTAAAACATTTGGGGTCAGATTTGGCTTTCGCTCTTGTGTGTGTGTTTGTATTTTGTTTTTGTATGTTGGTGTGGTGTGTGTGTGTGTTTTGGTGTGTGTTGTGTGTGTTGTGTTGTGTGTGTGTGTGTGTGGTGGTGTGAATGTGTGTGTGTGTGTGTGGTGTGTGTGTGGTGTGTGTGTGTTTTGGGGTGTGGTGGTGTTTTTATGGTGAAGAAAGGGGGGAAGAAAATAAAAGCAATGGGGAAATGAAGAAAAAGAGGAAGGGTTGTGGAGAAGGAAAAGGGAAAAGGGAAGAGGCGTAAGATACCCAGAAAAAAAGAAGAAAGGAGGAAGGGGGGAAATAAATAAGGAGAACGGAGAGAGGAAGAAAAAATGGGAAACAGAGGAGAAGAAGATGGAAAGGAAAAAAAGTAAAAAGAGAACGGGAGAAGAAGAAGGGGAGGAAAAAGGGAACGGAAAAAAGAGGAGTGTGGGAAAGGCAAAAAACACAGCTTCTCACACCGTACAAGGTCCCCATAATTAGTACATATATCAATTTAGGGCCGGGCCCTGTATTGTTCTATGGCCACCCTACCCACGCCCACGCCCGCCCAACCAGCGCCCACACACACACACACACACACACACACAACATAGGGAACAACATACACACGCATGCACATACAACAGGCCTTTGTAATCGCCCATGGGCCAGGACCAAAGGTTAAACACACACACACACACAAGTTAGGGGATATATAACGCTATAAAATACTGAGGGGTAAGACAAGGGGGAAACTGAGACAATGTTCCGGGGGGACACAGCAAAAAGGGGGACACAGTTGAAGCTGAAGACTCAAGAATCACAGGAGTTAGGAATATTTCTTCAGCACAGAGTTTTCAGGGAATGGAATAACCTGGTATGAGTGTGGCAAAACCAACATACTTAAGAAGAGGTATGAAAAGCTTTCGGGGCGGGGAAAGGAAAAGGGAAACGCCCGGTGAAGGGCGGGGCAGGGGCTGTGCTCACCCCCCCCAACCATAAAGGTGAAACACACCCAAATGCAAAAACCAAAAAAATTTTTCAAGCTTAACATAATCAAATTCAAACGTGTTAACACAACACTTTTAACACGGCAAGAAAGTTAACAGTTAAGTTTTTGCACTCCCGGGGCAGCATCAACACCACACAGTCATGCAACACCACTGACAGCATGCAAAACCACGACAGTCATGCAACACCACTGGACATCATGCAACACCACTGCGTCTGCAAAACCACTGACATCTGCAAAACACCACTGACAGTCTGCAACACCTTGACAGCAGCAACAACCACGACATCATGCACACCACGCATCATGCAAAAAACACCACGACAGCAAATTACACCACGGCAGTCATATTCCCCCACTGACGTCAATCCACCCTGGCAGTCATATTTACACCACGACACTATTCACACCCGGCAGTCATATTACACACTGGGAGTCAATTTACACCACTCATTTATATTTTACACCCCTGGCAGCTATTCCACCCCTGCAGTCATAATCACACCATGACATCATATTCACACCACTGGGATCATATTTCACACCACTACATCATATTCACACCACTGGGAGTCATATTTCACACCCCTACAGTCAATTACACCATGGCAGTATATTACACCATGGGGGTCAATTCCACCATGAATCAATTCACACCACTGCAGTCATATTCACACCCCTGACAGTTTTATTCACACCACTGCAGTCAGCAAAACACCACTGACAGTCATATTCACACCCCTGGGAGTCATATTCACACCCCGGCAGTCAATTTTCCCCCATGACAGTCATATTCACACCACTGACGTCATCAAAACACCCCTGACAGTCATATTCACACCACTGCGCATGCAAAACCCACGACAGTCATATTCACACCCCCTGAAATCAGAACAAACCCCCAAAGACAGCATATTCACACCATGAATCAATTTTACACCACTGCAGTCAAAATTCACACCCTGACAGTCATGCAACACAAAACCCCGACAGTATTTCACACCACTGGCATCAATTCACACCCCCTGGGCACAAAACACACCACGCAGTCTATTTACAAACCCCTGACATCATGCAAAAACACCATGACAGTCTTTCACCCACTACAGTCATGTAACACCACTGACAGTCAGCCAACACACCAGACAGTCATATTCACACCACGACAGTCATGCCCCCCACGACACGTTCACACCACTAAGCAGCAACACCCACTGGCAGTCAATTTACACCCCTGACGTCATATTCACACCCCGACAGTATATTCACAAACCCCGACAGTCAATTCCACCACTGACACATGCAACACACCCCTGACTCTATTCACACCCCTGACGTATATCCACCACTGCATCATGCAAAAACCACTGAAAGTCAAAAATATTCACACCACGACAGTCATGCAACACACCACTGGCATCATGCAACACACCACTGGCTTTATGCAACACACCACGGGAGACACGTCATGCAACCCACTGGCATCATGCAACACACCACTGACATCATGCAACCCCACCACTACAGTCATGCCACACCCCGGGATCAGCAACACACCATGGCGTCATGCAACACACCTGGCACGGCAAAACCCCTGGGGATCAGCAACACACACGGGAGACAGTACAACAACCACTGGCATCAGGACACACCCCTGGCAGTCATGCAACACACCATGGCATCGTCATCAAAAACTAGACATCATCAACAACCACTTTCAGACAAGTCATCAACACCACTTTCAGGCACGTCATGCAACACCACTGGCAGACAGTCAGCAAAACGGTCTGAACAAATTGCTCGTGTGTGGACAGTTACCTGTAGGGTTTCCATATCTCTTCCGGGGTCACCGCTTTCCCCGGGGCCGTCCCAACCCCACCTCCCGGTTACTGGCTTATCGTACACTGTGGTGCCCGCCGCCCCAGTCAACGTACGCCCCAGCCCGGTTGATCAGGAAACCCAAAAAAAACATGTCGATTTCCTTCGCAAGCCGGGCGGGGTCGTTGGTAATTTCCTGGGCACAGTGGGGGGGCGTTGAAAATTCAGGTTTTCTTCACCCATTTAGTTCCTCAGGTTCATCTCTCCTTGCTTTTAATTTTTGGGATCCAGCACAGACTGCCAAGTTTTAAATTTTGGTGTGCGGGTTTGGGACCCAAAACCCCCTCCGGGAATCTGCAGGTGTAGGTCACATTTATGGAGTACAGTTTTAGGGGTTTCGTTGCTTTTAGTAATTAGGGTTTGGCTGAGGTTTTTTGAGCTGTAAAAGGTTCTCTTATATTCTCCAGGGGCGCAGTTTCACCTGTCTTCAACCCGGAAATTAGTATCAGCAAAATTCCTGCCGAGAAAGGGCAAGTGACCTGAAGGTATTTTTCACTGGTTTTTCCCTGTCTTTATTGAAATTTCTCGTTATCCAAAAAAAAGTAGATCTTCTGACATTACTTCCACTTCTTTACATCAGACTCCGCTCTACTGAGTGATTTGAGTTTTTCCTGTACTCTAAAACATTTTAAAAATTTCCCTTTAAATTTTAAATTCGTAAGGTATTTAATTTGGGAAATTTGTGCTCTTTGAACATCAGTGGCCCCACTGAAAGATTTGGGGTTTATATCAGCCTGGGGGTTCATTGTTTTCTATGGTGCCACACTCTTACCATTCTTGTATCGTCTGCAAAAGATGATTACGGTGTATGGTTTCGTCACTGTCTATTTTAGCATATGTTTATTTTAAAAGAGAAATGGGGCGAGAAACTGTGGTTGGGGAAACAGGCTTTTTCCGAGGCAGCTTCCGTTTTCATTCTGTTTACTTTTTACTTTTGGGTTCTTTTTTTTTTTTTTGTTAGGAGGTTAAAAAAACCCGCCAAGGGTTTCTGGTTTTTCCCTTTTTGCACGCTTTTTGTGTAAAATTTCACCATGGTTTAAAATGTAAAAGGCTTTCGAAAAAGTAGTGTACATCGCATCAGTATTATGCTAGTTTCCCGGTAACCAAGACGAATCGAACAGTCCCGCAAAATTTGTGAGGAGGAGCGAAAGTTTTGTTTTTAAACCTGGTTGCACGGGTTGTGTAAGGGGTGCGGGTTCCTCGTGATGGCAATAGCTTTTTTAAAAAACCTTTACAGATTTTTAAAAATTTTGGAAAAATTTTGGGCCCATTGGGTTTTCAGTTTTTTTGCCTAGCTTTTTTGCTACCTTTTTTCGAGTGGGCAATATGTCAGGGGTTTTTTAATGGGTGTTTTGGGGTGACTCTGTGTCCAGGATCTATCAAGAATACAGTTTTGAAGGCAGGTGGGTTGTGGGTTTCCCTTTCAAATTTTTGACAGGGAATTCCACGGTCTGTGGGTCGGTACGCTCCCCTAAATACGTTAAAAGGGGTGGGGTCTATTAGTTTTTCTTCCTCCCTTCTCTTTATCCTTTTTTTCTTTTGTCTCCTCCTTTCCCCCTCTCGTCCCTTCTTTTTTCTCCTCCTTCCTCCTGTCTTCCCCTTTTTCCCTTTCCTACTCCTATTCTCCCTTTCTTTTCTTCGACTTCCCTTTAAACCCCCGTATTTTCCCAGCCCCCTTTTCTACTCCTTCACTAGGTGACCCCTTCACTGTGACCCCTTCACCAGGTGACCCAAATTTACTTGACCCATTACCCGGGGGCCCATTCCCCTGTGACTTTTCACCGTTGACCCGTTCACTTTTGACCCATTCAAAAATGGGGGACTCATTCAATTTGGTGAACCCTTCACTAGGGGAACCATTTTACTAGGTGAACCATTCACTAGGTGAACCATTCACTAGGTGAACCCTTTACTAGGTGACCATTCACTAGGGAACCATTCACTTGGTGAACCATTCACTAGGTGACCATTCACTAGGTGAACCATTCACTAGGTGAACCATTCACTAGGTGAACCATTCACTAGGTGAACCATTTCACTAGGTAAACCCCATTCACTAGGTGACCATTCACTAGGTGAACCATTCACAGGACCATTCACTAGGTGAACCATTCACTATCTTACATCACCTTCACTGGGTTAGCCTATTTCATTGGGGGAACCACCCCACTAGTTGACCCTTACCAGGGTCATTACCCAATTTTCCTCTTCAATGTGAATTCACTTCTTACATCATGACTGAGGACTAATAGCACTAGTTAATGAGTAACTACCCTCCACTATTTTAATAAGTATTAATAATATTCATCTTTAATAATATTAATAAGGTCATATAATAATAATAATAATTAATAATATAATAATAATAATAATAATAATAATAATAATAATAATAATAATAATTTTAATAACTATAATAATAATAATAATAATAATAATAATAATAATAATAAATAATTTTAATAACTATAATAATAATAATAATAATAATAATAATTAATAAAATTTAATAATAATAATAATTTTAATAACTATAATAATAATAATAATAATTTAATAACTATAATAATATAATAATAAAATAATAATTAATAATAAAATAATAATAATAATAATAAATAATATTTTAATAACTATAATAATAATAATAAAAATTAATAATAATAATAATAATAATTAATTTTATTTTAGTACAGGGTGACCAGAGAAAGAAGAAACGCTTCCACCATCATTCACTCCATATGTTTGCCCGAGGCGGGGTCTACACTCAGTTTTAAAAAGCGACATATCAACAAAAGGAAGGCCCCCTTGCTCCCGAGCTCTTACTGGACAACGTTTCTCTCGTGTGAACTTGACAGACGTTTCGCCCTAGAGCAAGTTGATCTGCAACCCGGGCTGCCCCCGCGTTCCGGCAGCATCGCCCGGGACGGACTCCTACCCCAGGGTGGGCTCACTTTTTTTGCATGACAATTCTCCTCGCAGGCGATTAAGCCTCACTGGGGGCGAGGGATGGGAAATTTTACCTAGGAAACTGTTGCATTAAACCTAGGGAATTTAAAACCCGGGGTTTTAATTCAGCGGGGCAGGGGTGGGCAATTAAAACCCAGGCCTAATTACTGTTAGGCGGCAGGGGGAGCAATGTTTTGATGCACAAGTCCCAGCTCCCGGTGAAGGGGGATTTTCGAATTATTTTTTGGAGGAGGGAAGGGAAAAAAGGGGGGGAGGGAAAAAAATTTAGGAAAAAAAAAATAAAAACGGAGGGGAAAAAAAATTTAAAAAAAAATAAGACAAAAAAAAAAAATTTTTTTAAAAAAAAAAAAACAAAAAAAAATTTTTTTTTTTTTAAAAAAAAATGGGGGGGGTTTTGGGGGGGGGGGGGGGGTTTTTGGGGGGGGGGTTTTTTTGGATGGAAGGGGGGGGGTCCGGTTTGGGGGGGGGGCAACTGCGCAGGAACCCAAAACAACAGAACAAAAACAAAAAGCAGCAGTTACAAACAAAAGCAACAACATTAAAAAAACAGCAGTACCCGCACAGTAAAAATAATAATAGAGCAGCACGCAATTGGGCTCAGCGAAAAACAACAGCAGCAGCGCACTACCAACAATAACAGCCCGCAACAAAAACAGCAGCACTGGCAAGGGAAAAACAGAACAACAGCAGCAACAAAAAACAACAGCAAGAAAAACAGCAGCAACGCGGGGACCTTTGGGGCAGCAACAGTAACAGCAGCGAAACAGAGCAGCAACAACAGCAAAAGCAACAACAACAGCAGCAGCAGTAGCAGAGCAGCAGCAACAACAAAACACAGCGCAGAGCAGCGAAACAACAGCAAGCAACAAAAAACAGCAGCAGCAGTAGCAGCAGCGAGCAGAACAAAAACAAAAAAACAAAAAGACAGCGCAGCAAACAGCAGCGAGCGAAAAGCAGCGCAGCAATGCGCAGCAGCAGAGCGCAGCAGAGCAGCAGCAGCAGAAACAGCAGCAGCACAAATGCAGAACAACAGCAGCGCAGCGAGCAGAACAAAACAAAAACAAAAACAACAACAACATAACAGCAGCAGCAGCAGCAGCGCAGCAGCAGCAGCAACAAAAGCGCAGAGCAGCGGCGCACAACAACAACAACAACAACAAAACAAAACCAACAGCAGCAGCAGAGCAGCGCAGCGCAGCAGCAGCAAAACGAGCAGCAGCAAAAGCGCAGCAGCAGCGCAGCACAGCAGCGCGAGCGCGCGAAACAGCAGCAGCAGCAAAACAGCGCGCAGCAACAACAGCGCAGCAACAGCAGCAGCGAGCAGCAGCAGCAGCAGAGCAGGGAGCAGCAGCAGCAAAAAAGCAGCGCCACAACCAGCAACAACAAAAACCCAAAAACAAAAAAACAACAACAATAACAGCGCGCAACAGCAGCAGCAGCGCAGAGAGCAACAACAGCGCAGCGCAGAGCAGCAGCAACAACAACAACACAACAAAAAAAAACAAAAAATAACGAGCAGAACAGCAGCATAACAACAGCGCAGCAGCGCAACAGCGCAGCAGCAGCGCGAGCAGAGAAAGCAGCAGCAGCAACAGCAGCAGCAGCAAAGCACAGCGGCCCGTCAGCACAGCAGCAAACAAACAGCCAGCAGCAGCAGCGCAGCGGCGCAGCAGCAGCAGCGCAGCGCAAAAACAGCAGCAGCAACAACAACAGCAGCAGAAAAACAACAGCCCCCCAACGCACCCAAAACCGGCAACCCAAACACAGCGCACAGCAGCAACAAAGCAGCGCAGCAACAACAAACCCGGGGCCCAAAAAGCAGCAGCACAACAGAGCAGGGAGCAGCAGCACAAATCGCGCAAGAAAAGCAGCAGCAACAACAGCGCAAAAAAAGCAGCAGCAACAAAAACAGGCAACAACAACGCAGCCCCAACAAAGCAGCAACAAAAGCAGCAACAACGCAGCAACAACAGCAGCGGGGCGCAACAAGCAGAGCAGCAGCAACAACATCAGCAGCGCAGCAACAGCAGCAAAAACGCAGCAGCAACACAGAGCAACGCAGCAGCAACAAAATCAGCGCAGCAGAACAAAGCAGCAGCCAAAAAGCACCAACAAAAAAAAACAAACAAAGGGAGCAGCAACAAAAAGCAGAGCAGCAGCAGCAGCAACAAACCCAGAGCAAGAACGCAGCAGCAACAAAGCAGCAAAAAACAAAACAGCAGCGAACAAAAGAGCAGCAACAACCAGCAGCAGCAAACAACAGCAGCAGCAACAACAGCAGCAACCCGCCAAAACACACACAGCAGCAGAAAACAGCAGCGCGCAGCGCAGCGAGAGCAGCAGCAGAGCAGCAGCAGCAGAGCAGAAAAAGCGCGCGAACAGCAGCAGAGCAGCACAGCGCACAGCAGGGAAACAGCAGCAGCGCGCAGCAGCGAAACGGCAGCAGCAAACCCACAGCGCAGCGGGGGAGCAGCAAACAAACAACAACAACAACAACAACAACAATAACCGCGCAGAAAGCCAGCAGCGCAGCAGCAGCCCAGCAGCAGCAGCGCAGCCCAGCAAAAGCAGCAGCAAAAAACGCAGCAGCCCCAAGCAGCACCAACAGCAGCGCCGCGAAAAAACGCAGCAGCAGCAGCAACAACAAAAAGCAGCAGCGCAAAACAAAAACGCAGCAACAAGCGCGCAACAACAGCAGCGAGCAGGAACAACATCAGCAGCAAGAACAGCGCAGCAAAACGCAGCAACCAACAACAGCAGCAGCAACAAAAGCAGCAGCAACAAAACAGCAGCAGCAACAACAGCAGCGACAAAGCGAAAAACGCAGCAAAAACAGCAGCAAAACAGCAGCGGCAGCAACAACAGCAGCAGCAACAGCGAACAAAAACAGCAGCAAAACAAAAGCGCAACACGCAGCAACAACAACAGTTTGCAACAACAACAGCAGCAAAAACAAGGCAGCGCAGCAAAAAGCGAACAACAGAGCGCAACCGCCAGGGAACAACGCAGCAACAACAGCAGAACAAAAAACAGCAACAGCAAAAAGCAGCAACAACATCGTAGCAACAGCGCAACAAAAAAGCAAAAACGCAACAAAAGCAAAACAACAGCAGCCAAAAAAAGCAACAACAAAAAACAGCGCAAAAACCCGCAGAAAAAACGCAGCAAAAAAACAGCAACAAAAAAAACAGCAGCAACAAAGCAGCGCAAAACAAAAAGAAAACCCAGCAGCAGCAAAACAGCAGCAGCAAAAACGCGCAGCAAAACAGCAGGAAAAAAGCAAAACAGCAGTAGCAACAAAGCAGCAACAACAGTAGCAACAGGCAGCAACAGAGAGCAGGAGAGCGCAGCAGCGCAGCAGCAACAGCAGCAGCAAAACAGCGGCAACAACAACAGCAGCGAACAACAACAAAACAGCGCAGAACAAAAGGGAACAGCAAAGCACAACAACGCAGCAACAACAGCGCAAAAACAAAAGAGCAACAACAAAAGCAGCGCAACAAAACCAGCAGAACAACAGCAAAAAACAACAAAAAGCGCAGCAAAAAACAACGCGAACAACCACCACCACCACAACCCCACAACAAAAACACACACAAAAAAAACCCAAACCCCCCCCCCCCCCCCCCCCCCCCCCCCCCAAAAACCAAAACCCCCCCCCCCCCCACCAACCCCCAACACACCCCCCCCCCCCACAAACAAACCCCCCCCCCCCAAAAAAAAAAAAAAAGCGCA
>NC_069400.1:115437505-115443696 GCF_026875155.1 Cherax quadricarinatus | reverse complement strand
TTTTTTTTTTTCGTCAAAAATGGTTTTTTTGCAAAATTATTAATTTTTAATTATTTTATTATTTTTATTATTATTATTATTAATTATTATTATTATTATATTATTTATTATTAAATAATAAAAATATTATTATTCTTTTTATTATTAAATACTATTATTATTAGTGAAAAATATTTTTTTTCGTTTTAGTAAAGAGGGTGACGCCAGTTCCCTGGATCAAGAGCCCTTCAGTAGCATCAAGGCAAACCCCCCTCCCCCCCTTGAAGTTTTATTGGCAATAAAATAAATGAAATAAAAATCTTTGTTTAAAGTGTCAGAATATGTAATAAAATTTGAAATAAAGAAAACGGTTTACGGGGGGAAACAGAAGGACAATAGAAAACGGGAATGTGTGTTTTTTTAATTTAAATTTATTATTGATGATTATATGGAGAGGAATAAACTGATGTTGTCTCAAGCGAACGTTAAGTTTATTCTGGTACACACACACAGGCCAGGAGCTATGACTCGACCACTGCAACCACAGCTAGGTGAGTACGCACACACACACACATACACATACACACACATATACGCCTGTTACGAGCGGGGTCCCACAGGGGTCAGTTCTTGGACCAGTGCTATTTCTGATATATGTGAACGACATGATGGAAGGGATAGTCTCTGAAGTGTTCCTGATCGCAGATGATGTGAAGTTGATGAGAAGAATTAAATCGGATGAGGATGAGGCAGGACTAAAAGAGACCTGGACAGGCTGGACATGTGGTCCAGCAACTGGCTTCTCGAATTCAACCCTGCCAAATGCAAAGTCATGAAGATTGGGGAAGGGCAAAGAAGACCACAGACAGAGTATAGGCTAGGTGGACAAAGACTGCAAACCTCACTCAAGGAGAAAGATCTTAGGGTGACCATAACACCGAGCATGTCTCCGGAGGCACACATCAACCAGATAACTGCTGCAGCATATGGGCGCCTGGCAAACCTGAGAATGGCGTTCCGATACCTTAATAAGGAATCGTTCAAGACACTGTACACTGTGTATGTCAGGCCCATACTGGAGTATGCAGCACCAGTTTGGAACCCCACACCTGGTCAAGCACGTCAAGAAGTTAGAGAAAGTACAAAGGTTTGCAACAAGGTTAGTTCCGGAGCTCAGGGGAATGTCCTACGATGAAAGGTTGAGGGAAATCGAACTGACGACATTGGAGGACAGGAGGGTCAGGGGAGACATGATAACGACATACGAGATACTGCGTGGAATAGATAAGGTGGAAAGAGACAGGATGTCCCAGAGGGGGACAACATAACAAGGGATCACAATTGGAAGCTGAAGGCTCAGACGAGTCACAGGGATGTTAGGAAGTATTTCTTCAGTCATGAAGTCGTCAGGAAGTGGAATAGCCTAGCAATGACGTAGTGGAGGCAGGAACCATACATAGCTTTAAGACGAGGTATGCCAAAGCTCAGGAAGCAGAGAGAGAAGACCTAATAGCGATCAGTGAAGAGGCGGGGCCAGGAGCTGAGTCTCGACCCTGCACCACAATTAGCGTGAGTGCAAAATTTAGGTGGTGAAACACTCACACACACACACACACACACACACACCACACACACACACACACACAACACACACACACACGGCGCGCGCAGGCGCGAGCACTCACCACACACCACACACACACCGCACGGGGCGCGGCCGCCCGCGAAGGGCACACCAACAACACACACCACACAACACAGGATGAGCCAAAGGTATGCAGGGAGGCCAAAACCAATTGTGCTAGAGAATGGAACGAAGTATAGTTTTTAAAAGGGGGAAAAAAAAAAAAAAAAGGCAATTGGGAACTCAGCGAGAATAAGAAGGAAGAGCAGTCGTAAGAGCCAGAAAAGAATATGCACAGATAAGAAGGGTACCTAGGCCCAAAAGACAAATACCAAAAATGAACCATGGCAGCGACGAAAGCCGGGGAAAAAAGGGGAAGGAAAGAAAGCCCAAATCTAGACCGAAGCTGTTGTTTTTTTTTGTTTTGTACAGCCACATCAGGGGAGGGGGGGAAGGGGAAAAAGAAAAAGGGAAGGGGGGGTGAAAAACAACAGTTAACGGACCTAGGGGTAATCAGGCTTGAGGGAAGGAAGTGAAGGAGGAGGAAGAAGATCACAGGGAAACGGACCGCGAGTTTTGTGGATTGATGAATTCAACATTGGAGATTCGAAAAGTGTTCACAGACGAGATGGAGAGGTGGGCGTACACCATTCAAGTTGTTGACACATACATACAACCGAGAAAGAAGCGAAGGAAGAGGCTGCTCATCTAAGCGAGCTAGAATTACCTCATAGGCGATATGGTCCGGATAACATCTATCATGGGTTTTCCTGAGAGAGGGGAGCAGAAGAGGCACTAAGTTGTACCACCTAACAACTAATCTTCAACCAACATCTATCAAACAGGGGCGACTTCCTGAGGTTATGGAAGACAGCAAAATGTAGTCCAAGTAGTTTTCTTTTTTTATAAAACGATGACGAAGAAAGACAGACACGAAGCAATTAAACTACAGCCAAGTTTCACTGGACATGTATAATATGGAAAAGTCATGGACCAAGTATTTCAGGAGAAGAGTGGTGGAACACCTAGAAAGGAATGAGCTTATCTAACGAACAATCAGCACGGTTTCAGGGACGGGATATCTGTGTCACCCCAAAACCACTGGAGTTCTATGACAGGGTTTGACACAGTAGTTTCCACACAAAGAGATTGATTGCAAAAGCTGAAGGACAGGCAGGGATTATATATAAAAGGGGAAGGCACCACAATGGATTCAGGGAAAATACTATCAGGAGAAGACAACAGCGGAGTAATTGGAAATCGTTGGGTGGCCGAGGTTTTGTCAGACGTGTAGTGGGCGCCTGTGACCGAGCGGACGGGGGTTCCACAGGAGGGGCGGTCAGTCTTAGGACCGGTTGCTGTTTCTGGTATTTGTTGAAAAAGCCTTGAAGGAGGAAGGAATTAGGACGCAGAAAGGTCCCTGTTTTGCAGATGATGTGAAATACGGGACACGAGGGCAGGCGAACTACAGGGGATCTGGACAGGTTGTGGTTCAGCATCTGGCTCCTGGAAATTCAACCCACCAAGAGTGCTCCAAAAAGGGTCATGAGATTGGGGAAGAGGAAGGTCAAAAGGAAGACCAAGAAGGACACCAGGACGGAAGTACAGTCTAGGGGCCAGAGACTAACAATCCTCACTCTAGGGAAAGGGGAATATCTTCGGGGTTGTGTTATAACACCGGGCCACATCCTCCTGATGGCGCACAATCAACCAAAATAACTGCTTTGCAGGCATATGGGCGCCTAGCAACCTAAGAACATCATTCCAACATCTTAATAAGGAATCGCTCTGGAACCCTGTACACCGTGTACGTTAGTGCCATCATGGAGTTATTGCCAGCACCAAGTTTCGAACCCCACACCTAGCAAAGCTCACGTAAGGAAAACAGAGGAAAGTGCAGGAGGTTGTTTGCAACAAGGACTAGTTTCCCCGGGAGCTAAGGGGCATTGTATTTCGACGAAAGGTTAAGGGAATCAACCTGACGGGACACTGGAGGACAGGAGGGAGATAGGGCGAGTATCATAACGACACATAAAAGTCGAAGAGAGGGAATCGACAAGGTGGACAGGAGACAGGATTTGACCGAGGATGGGACACAGCAACAATGGGGGACACAAGTTGGGAAGTTGAGGACTTGGATGAACCACAGGGGATGTTAATTAAGTAATTTCTTCAGTTACCGGATTGTTGTCAGTCCTATTCAAAAAAAAAGTCTGGGAAAGCTAGATTTTGTAGTGGTAAGCAGGATCCATACATAGTTTTAGAAGAGGTAGGATTATAAAGCTCATAAAGCAGGGAAGAGTGACCCTGTAGCGGCCAGTGAAAGGAGGTATAGGGCCCTGGTAGCTGTAACTCATTCCCTGCAAAACACAACTAGGAGTGAGTGCACACACACACGCACACACACAACACACACCACACCACACACACACACACACCAGTGAAGAGGCGGGCGCTCTAGGGAGCTGGAAACTCGACCCCTGCAAACCTCAACTAGGGTGATGTACACCGAGCAACGTCACAGGAGGCACACATCAACCAGATAACTGCCTGCAGCAATATTGGGCGCCCTGGCCATTACATGAGAAGTAGCGTTCCGATACCTTGATAAGGAAATCGTTTCACAAGACACGTACACTGTGTTTGTTAGGCCCATAATGGAGTGTATGCCAGCACAGTTTGAACCCACACCTGGTCAAGCACCGTCAAGTGAAGGTGTTAGGAGAAAGAGAAAGTACAAAGGTTTGCAACAGGCTGGGATCCGGAGCTCAGGGGCGGAAATGTCCTATGTTGAAAGGGTTGAGGAAATCGGACTGACGACACTGGAGGACAGAAAAGGGTCAGGTGGAAGGACTGTTGGTGGCGACATACAGATTACTGCGTGGAATAGTTAAGGTAGACAGAGGACAGGGATTGTTTCCAGAGAGGGGACACAGAAATAAGGTGGTCACAAATGGAAGCTGGAAGACCTAGACGAGGTCACAGGGGGATGTTAGGAAAGTATTTCTTCAGTTCTCCAGAAGTCGTCTGGGAGTGGAGAAAAGCCTAGGGCAAGTGACATAGTGGAGGGCAAGGAAGAGGGAACATTTACATAGCTTTATGACGAGTTATTAATGACAATGCTGAGGAAGGCAGGAGAGAATGGATCTAGTAGCGAATCAGTGAAAGAGGCGGGCCAGGATGCTGAGTCTCGGCCCCTGCAACCACAATTAGGCGTAGTTCAATTAGGTGAGAGTACAGACACACACACACAGAACAGACAAAAGACCCCGCAACAGACCACACACACACTCACACACACACACCACCCCCCCCACAAAACCCCCCCAAACACACACACCAACACACACACACACACACACATTTACACACCACACAGACACACAGACACACAGGACACACAGTCACACAGGCGACAGACACAGCCAATACAGACCACAAACATTAACAGGACACACAGACACAGACCAAACAAGACAGACAGACAGACCAGGACAGACAGACAGACAGACAGACCACACACACACACACCACCACACCCATACACACACAGACACAGACACACAGACAACAGACCATACAGACAACACAGACCACAGGACATCAGACACACCAGACACAGACATAACCAGGAAACACACAGACACACCAGCACAGACCACACAGACACAGACATACAGATACACAGGACACACAGACACACAGGCACAGACACACCAGGGACACAGACATACAGACACACAGACACCAAGACACATACAGGCACAGACACACAGGGACACAGAAACAAACAGACACACAGACACAGAACACAGACAACAGGACCACACAGACCAAACAGACTCACAGACACACAGGCACAGGACACAGACATACGGACCACACAGACAACAGGGCGTTATTTCTTCTGCCACAGAGTAGTCAGTAAGTGGATAGTTTGGGAAGCGATGTAGTGGAGGCAGGGGATCCATCCATACATAGCTTTTAAGCAGAGGTATGATTAAACCCTCCACGGCCCCTCTCCCTCAGGAAGGGAGTGAACCTAGTAGCGATCAGTGAAGAGGCTGGGGCCAGGATGCTCGGAAACTCGACAACCCCGCAACCTCTACTAGGTGTGTTACAAACTAGGTGAGTGTTCACAGGACCACAGAAATACAGACACACAGACACACAGGCACAGACACACAGACTCACAGGACATACAGACACACAGACACAGGACACACAGGACACAGACATCAGGGACACACGAACACACAGGACTGACACACAGAAACAGACACAGACATACAAGACACACAGACACAGACCACAGAAACGACCTACAGACACACAGGACACAGACATACAGGTCACACTGGACACACAGGACACAGGAACACAGAATACTGACACAACAGACACACAGGCATCACAGACACACAGACAGACAACAGACACAGACACATCGAACAACTAATCAAAATAAAAAAAAGAAATCAAAGGTTCTAATATTCATGGAATTTCTTGCAGAAGAAGCGCCCTAAAACTCGTAGGGTTTGGAGGTGGGTCATACAACACCTGAGTATTGGGTGGTAATGAGATGTGA
>NC_069400.1:115420005-115435005 GCF_026875155.1 Cherax quadricarinatus | reverse complement strand
TCTTCTCCTGCCTCTCCTCCTCCTCTCTCCTCTCTCTCTCTTCTCTCTCCTCTCTCTCTCCCTCTCCTCTCTCTCCCTTTCTCTTTTTTTTTCCCCTCTCCCCCTCTCTCTCCTTCTCCTCTCCTCTCCTCCTCTCTCTCTCTCTGACTCTAACAGTAACAGTAGCACATGTCCAACGCGGACACACTCCCCATTCCCTAATAATAACAAAACCCTTCCCTCTATATAAAGCAGGCCCCCCCCAACTCTCTCTGTAATCAACAAAACCCCTTCTATAAGCAGAAACCCCCTCCTTCTTTACTCACAACACCTCTTCTTTTAGATCACAAACCCCCCTTTACAAACAACCATGACCTCAACCTGAGAGAGGAGAAATGTGAAGGAGAGAGCTGAGAGGATGAGAGGGCCGAAGAGGAGAGCGATCGAACGGGGGACGGAGTGGAGAGAGGACGAGGAGATGGGCGGGGGCAATGGCGAGAAGGAGATAGAGGGCTTGGAGGGATAGTTGAGGGAGCCTTGATGTGCGCGAATGAGGAGTGGGAGTCGGGACGAAAGAGAGAGGGAGATGAGGGGTAAAGTGAGAGAGAGACCAGCGGGAAGCGAGGAGGGGGACGGCAGAGCGACGAGAGTTCGAAGGGCGCAACAGGTCGAGACCTGAGGAGAGGACTGACAGGCCGAGAGCATTATCGGGGGATCTAGAGACGTGAGGGACAGAAGAGCTGAAGGTTGTACAGGGGGGTGAGCGGTGGAGGTTGGAGAGACGAGGTGAGAAGATGGATTGGGTGGCCGGGAGACACCGGATTGACACGTAGAAAGGACCCTTGAGGAGGAGGAGAGTCGGGAGGAGGGGAAGGGAGGCCTGGTTGATACGAGAGGAGGAGGGAGCAAGGAGTAGTGAATCGGGGGGTTTACTCAGAGAGTGGCGATGACCGATAAACCAGGGAGGAGGAGCGGGAGGGAGAGGGACGGCGGTAGGCGTGGCCGGAGGGCGAGGTGATGATGGCCCCCCCCTCAGAGGGAGCCGACTTTAGAGTGAATTTTGTGGAGGGAGTGAGGTAGGGGAGAAGGGGACTAGGATGTTGATGAGCTCCGGCGAGGATAAAGACGAGGAGAGAAGAGAGCGAACTGAAAGGGGGAGGAGTTTGTGGGGAGGGGGGAGGTCGAGATGTGTGAGGGGTTGACGGAGTGATGATGGGGGAGAGGAGGAGAGATGGGGTGCGAGAAGAACGGAGGAGGGAGATCCGGAGGGGGAGGGGAGAGGAATAACTGGGAGAGAGGATTTGAAGTGTGGAGAGGAGGCGGGGAGAAAGGGGGCGCGGGGGTTGGGCGGAGAGACCTCGTGGAGGAAGAGGACTCCCTAGGAGGAGGAGGTTTCGGGGGAAAGATCCGGAGAGGGACACTCGAGAGAGCGAGGGAGAGAGATGAGAGAGAAACTATTCAATCAGGAATACACCCAAATTCCCAAAAATGAAGTAATATTCCAGGGAGTGTGCATCACCAAAATTGTAACTTAATTATTGGCCAGAGTTTTTGTATTTGTGTATGTTAAGCTTAGGGGTATTATTTACGGAGTGTATTTTTTTGTAATTTTAGTATTTCGAAAACAGTGTTAGTTAAACTCTCCTAAGTGCAATGTTATATATTCCAGAGTAATAGTCAAAATATTCCATTTTGGGGATTTTTCTTAATATTGCGTGTAATCCCATTCTGAGTGTGGAGTTATATTCCTGAGTGTGGTGGTGGTTTTAACATTCCTGAGGCGTGGTTAATATTCCCTGAGTGTGGGTTGTTAATATTCCTTTGGCAGTTGTGGGTGGTGTTTTTAATATTCCTGGGAGTTGTGGGTTAGTGTTGTTAAACATGTGTTTTTGGTTGTTTAACATTCCTGTGACAAGTGTGGTTATAAAATATTCCTGAAGGTGGGGGTAATATTCCTGGAGATGTGGGTTGATTTAATATTCATGAGTTTGTGGCGGTTTATATTCCTGAGTGGTGGGTTTTAATATTCCTGAGTGTTGGGGGTTAATATTCCTGGTGTGTGGTGTTTTTAACATTCCTGGAGTGTGGTTAATGTTCCTGAGTGTGGTGTTTTAATAAGTTTAATTTATTCCTGGGAGTGTGGGTTAATTTTCCCTGACGTGTGGGTTATATTCCTGAGTTGTGGGGGTGGGTTCGTGTTAACATTCCTGAGTCGTGGTGTTAAATTATTCCTGTGTGTTGTGGGTTAATATTCCTGGATAGTGTTCGGGTTAATATTCCTGAGTGTGGGCGTTAATTTCCTAGAGTGTGGCGTTATATCCTGAAGTGTGGGTTTAATAAATATTCCTGAGTGTGGGGGTTAATATTTTCCTTGGAGTGTGGACCGGTTAATATTCCTGAGTGTGGGGGTTAATTAATATGTCCTGGGTGTGGTTAATATTCCTGAATTGTGGCGTTAGATATTCCTGAGTGTGGTTTAAAATTAATTCCTGAGGTGTGGGTTATATTCCCTGGGAGTGTGGGAGGGTTAACATTCCTCGATGTGTGGGTTAATTATTCCTGAGAGTGTGGAAGTTAATATTCCTGAGTGGTGGGTTAAATATTCCCTCGAATGTGGGGTTAATATTACTGAGAGTTGTGGTTTAATATTTCCTGAGTGTTGTGGGGTTGTGTTGGTGTTAATATTCCTGAGTGTGGTTAATATTCCTTGAGTGTGGGTTTTAATATTCCTGAGTTAGTGTGGTGTTAATATTCCTGAAAGTGTGGGTATGTAAATTCCTGACGAGGGTTGGTGTTTAATATTTAGTTGTGAGGCCAAATACTCTAAAATTTTAGTGAATATTTCCAAGCGAGATGAGTTAATATTTCCTGAGTTTGAAGTTAAAAATATTCTGGAGGTATGGAGTTAATTATTCAACGACATTTTGGGGCTAAATATCCACTCATTCAGGCCTATAAATATTTCGTTAAATAAAAAAATGCAGTAGTGGTGAAACTAATGTAATTAATAGGCCGATTTAAATTAATAATAAAAAATAATATAGGTTTAAAGATCGGTAGTAACCGGTCCAATACTCTGGGCCCCGTAAGAACTTTTAGCACTAAGAGGTTCTGGTGTTTTCTAATCCTCTCTTTTTGTTTAACATCACTTTTGTATTTAATGTTTATTGGATATTAAAAGTCGGGACTACCCTTGCAACCTTCCCTTCTTCTTCCTACTTCCCACCCCATCCTTCCCCTCTCTTAACACTCACTTGCACAAGTCAGACTTGGCCATCGTTTTTTGTCGCAGAGTGTTCCCGCGGGGGTGGGGAAGGAGGGGACACCAGGGGGCGGAGACAGTAATGTTATTTACAAGGGTAAAAAAATAAAAGAAGCGTTTCCCGTGAATTCCTTATGGAAGTAAAAGTGTCGCGCGTTCCACGGGCCCTCGGTTTTTTCTTGCACGGAGCGCCGGGACCAGAGAAATAAAGAATCCACCCGCGACCTTCAACTGTTCTGGTTTTTTTGCGGCGTTGTTTAAATCCGGCGTTCGCCAATGTTTTCGTGTGAAGGGCTGCAGCGAAGGCGGAGTGGTCGGGTCGTCGGTGGTTTAAATGGGGGGGGGGGTGGTTGGTGGTGAATTTCACTCCTTGGAATGTTGATGCTGACTCGGCGAAGGTTACCAATCGGGAGACTACTCTGATGGCACGATAACGTCGCCCACGCACCTCCATTATATTACTCACCCTTCACCCTGGGCTGACGCGGGCTTGTGGGCTCTATCCTCCTTTCATCACCTAATTCTGCTCCCTCCTGCTTTTCTACAAGCCTCCCGAGCTTCCAGCCTCGGGCTACTCCAAAACTTCTATCTGCTAGGCAAAAACAAAAACAAAAAAAAAAGCCACCCCGAAAAAGACCAATTCATGGCTTCTTGTTTGAAAAATAATAGAGGGTGGTTTGGGGTTTTTGTTTTCTGTCTTTGTGGTTTTTCCCCGAAGGCGAGGTGTCTTGTGTCAACCTTTATATAGCCTTTCCTCATGATAGGCTCTGCCGGGGGGGCCCGCGCCTCCACTTAAGGGAATGGAAATTGAGAACCAACCACCCTTTTTTTTTACGGTAAAACGAATACCCATCATTCATCCCACAAGAAAGAATGGGAGTGTGAAGCAGGCCCACTGGCCCATACTAATCATGGGCCTCCATCCACAACCATTCAACGAAGAAGAGAACAAGAGTCGCCAATACCGAAGCTGGGATATTTGTAATATTTAAAAAAAAACCAAGGCTTAGCCAATCATTAACACTCTTTAAATCCATCATCATTTTCTATTATTTCTCTATCCCAATTGACAGTATATCAAAACATTACTGGATACCTGGATCTTGTAAATCTACCATCTTTCGTATGTTGTAGAAAAAACATCTGTACATTGTGTGCCATCAGGCTAGGGAAGACTCTCGCCAGGCCATGCTGGAATATTATGTTGCCAGCAGGGGCCCCAGGGCTGGAAATATGTTGCCAGGCCCCGCTGGAACTATGTTGCCCAGGGCCAGCTGGAATATTGGTTTGCTCCCAGCCAGGCCAGCTGGAATATGTTGCCCAGGGCCAGCTGGAATATGTTTTCCGCCAGGGCCAGCTGGAAATATAATCAGCCGGGAAACTTATAAAGCAAGGGATGACTGGTTAAGTGCACTCTTATAATTCTTTTTTTTTCAAATTATTATTTATTATTTTTAGCATTTGATAATAATTAACATTATTCAATATTATAAACATTTTTTTTTTTTTCTTTCTTTTCTTCTTCTTTCTTCTTCTTCTTCTTCTTCTTCTTCTTCTTATTTATTTTTTTTATTATTAATTATATTTATTATTATTATTTATTATTATATTATTTCTTTCTTTCAAACCCCACCGGGCCGTAATCCCACCGAGGGCAGAGGGTTGGCCACCAAAAGGAAAAAAAAACGAAAGTTCTTCTTCCTTTTACATTTTTTAGTATTAATATATACAGAAAAAAAGAAGGGGGTCACTAAGCCCCTTTGCACCTGGGCAAATTTCTTAGTCACCTCCTACAACACGCATGCTTTACTGAGGAAGAAATTTCTGAATCCAAATTTTCCCATGGAGGTAAACAAGAAATAAAACAATTAAACTAGAACAAGAACTAGTAAGAAAATAAGTAAGAAGAAAGAAAGAAGAAACCAACCAAGAAGAAGAAAGAAACCAAGGTGTGTAAATATATATATACTATATATATATATATATATATAATATATATATTTATATATATTATATTATATTATATATATACATATATATATATAATATATATATATATATATATACTATAATATATATATATATATAATATATATATTATATATATTATATATATATATATATATTTTTTTTTTTTATTTATCTCACATGGCCGAATCCCACCAAGGCCGGGGGGGCACAGGGTTGGGCCCGAAAAAAAAAAGAAAAACTTTCACCATCATTCTCACTCCATCACTGTTCCTTCCTTGCCAGGGAAGGGTGCATCTTACACTACAGTTTTTTTTTTTTTAAAACTGCACATTTAATACCCCTCCTTCAGAGTTGCAAGCACTGTACTTCCCATGTCCAGGACCTCAAGTCCGGCCTGCGGTTTCCCTGAACACCCTTAATTAAATGTTTACTTTGCTCACACTCCAAACAGCCCACGGTTCAAGTAATAATTCTTAAATATTTATTTAAATTAAATTTATTTATTAAAAACCATTTTGTCTCCATTCACTCCTATTCCAAACACGCTCATGCATACCTGCTGGAAGTCCAGCCCCCCTCGCACACAAAACCTCCTTTACCCACTCTCCTCCAACCTTTCCTAGGCCCGACCCTTACCAAGCTTTCCTTCCACTACAAAGACTGATATCACCTCTTGAAGTCTTTCTGGTTTCGCTCCATTTCTCCTATTACTTTGTTCCGAATAACCACCCTCAAAACCCTTCCATCTGCCCTCTGGGGTACACAGTTGGGGTAATCCCGCACCTCCTCCTAAACTTCCCAAACTACGAAATTCTCTGCATTATATTCACACACACATTGCCCTCAGGGACATGGGACCATCGCCACTGCCCTCAGCTTCTCCTCGGCTGCTTGCAACATTCATCACCCAGCTCTTCCACACCCATTATATAAGAGCGTTGGTTTTAATTTTTAAAACTATACTTCTCATTACATTTCCCCTTCTTTGCCTCCAAGGACAAAGTTTTTCTTGTGCCTCCACAGACTCCTATGTGCACCACTCTCCTCTTTTGTTCCCTCATCAATTCCCCCCCATGATTCACCTCATTTTCATACTAGCCCCCATCCTCCGCTGACACGTTCCACTCCCAAATATCTGAATACATTCACCACTCCATACTTCTCTCCCTCCAATCTGGTTATTCAATCTTTTTTCCATCACCTAATTCTTTTTGTGTTTTATCCTTCATAACTTCCTCTTTTTCCTGTATTCACATTTAATTTTCTTTCATTTTGCACACCTCCAAATTCATCCACAATCAGCTGGCAACCTCTCCTCTTAAGAATCTCCAAGAGCACAGTGGTCTCAGCAAAGGAGAAACTGATGACAACTCCCACTTTTGTGTGTGCTTCTTTATCTTTTAACTCCACGCCTCTTGCAAGACCCTCCGCATTTAACTTCTCTTACAACCCATCTATAAATATATTAAACAACCACGGTGACATCACACATCCTTGTCTAAGGCCTACTTATACTGCTGTGGAAAATAATTTTCCTCTTTCCTACATAAACTCTAAACTTGAGGCCCTCACTATCCTCGTTATAAAAATACTCTTCAACTGCTTTCAGTAACCTACCTCTACACCCCATAACCCTTGCCACATCTGCCACATTGCCCCTCTATCCCCCTGTAGGTCATACGCCTTTTCAAATCCATAAATGCCACAAGAACCCTCTTTAGCCTTAATCATAAAATACTGTTACATTATTATGTTTCACGTAAACACTGGTCGTCCACACACCCCCTTACCTTTTCCTTAAAGCCTCCTTTGTTCTCATCTGCTATCTAATTCTCCGTCTTACCTCTTAATTCTTTCAATAATAACTCTACCTACACTTTATTTACCAGGTATACTCAGCAGACTTATTCCCCCTATATTTTTGCCCCCTCTTTTTTATCACCTTTGCCTTTAATACAAAGGAGGAACATGCAATGTCTCTCGGCCAATCCCTAGGTTAACTTACCCTCTATCCATACATTTATTAAAAATAATTGCACCAACACCCTCCAAACTATATCCCCACCTGCTTTTTTAACTTTCTATCCTTTATCCCATCCAATCCCCGGCTGCACTTACCCCCTTCCTTTCATTTTACCTACTGCCTCACGAAAACTTCCCCCCACAACTTCACTAACTGGTCTCTTTCCTCACCCTACAGATGTTATTCCTTCATTTACCCTATACACGAAATCACAGGCTTCCCTATCTTCATCACTTTACAATTTCCTCAAAATATTCCCTCCATCTTCCCACATACTCTAATCTCTCCATTTAATAACTTCCTCTCTCCTATTTTTTTAACTGACAAAGCCATTGTTCTCTAGGCTTCTTATACTTGTTAATCTCACTCCAAACTTTTTTCTTATTTTCAAAAAAATTGTGATAACATCTCACCCCACTCTCTCAAATTGCTGTCTTTTTTTACATTGGCTTTCACCCACTCTCTTAACTCTCTCTTTTTCTCCTTATACTCTTTCCCTTCCTTGCTCACTTTTCTACTTTGTTAAAAACTTTCTCATATGCTAACCTTTTTCTCCCTTACTACTCTCTTTTCATCATTTCACCAATCGCCCCTCCCTCTTCCCTTCCCGCGACCCCTCTTTCCCTGTACCCACACAAACTTTCTCTGCTGCGCTGAACCACTCTAACACTACATTTTTTTTAAACCTACCCCATACTCTTCGGACCCCCATTGCCTATGCTTCTCATTAGGCCCATCCTATCCTCCAATAGCTTGTTTTATATCTTACCCTAAACTGCCTCCTCTTTTTAGTTTTATTTAAACCTTCACCTCTCTCTTCCCTGATGCTTCTATTTTCTCCTTGTATCCATCATACATTTTTTACTATCAGTTGTTTAGTTGTAGCTACAACTAGAAAGTGGATCTGATATATATCTGTGGCCCCTCCTATTAACATTTGTATACATCCTGATGTCTACCTCAACAGTCCTTTTATTTCTACAATACATAATCCAACAACCAAACTACTGGTTCATTTCCGCCACCGCCCCTACATCATAATCTTGTATACTATTTTATTCCTCTTTTTTCTTTATAAAATATGTATTACCCTATAACTTAAACCCCTTTCTATACAATGTTCAACAAAGGGCCTCCATTAATTCATTTTACACCTGGCCACCCCAACTTAACCTACCACACCCTCTCTCCCTCTAAAAGTTTTTTCCTCCCTACTTTAGCCATTCAGGCGGGGCTCCCCCTACACAATTTACTCTCTCACTTGGTTTCAAAAAGGGGCATCACTATACATTCACTTAAACATCTCCCAAAATCTTCTCTTCTCCTCTGCATTCCTCTCTTCTCCAGGTGCATTCAACGCCTTATTATGACCCCACTTCTACGCATCCAACCTTACTTTAATCCACATAATCTTGATTTACACTTTCATATTCTCTTTTCTTCCTTCCATAATACTGATCTTTTTTACATTACTTGATACCCCTTTCCTTTGCTCCTAACTCTCTCAGATACTCCAGAATTTAATCCCATTTTATTTTCCCCCCAATGAAAACTCTCCTATCCCAAGGTTAGTCCGGAGCTCAGGGGAATGTCCTACGATGAAAAGGTTGAGGGAAATCGAAACTGACGAACATTTGGAGGGACAGGGAGGGTCAGGGGAGACTTATGGATAACGACATACGAGAAGATACTGCGTGGAATGATAAGGTGGAAAAGAGACAGGATTGTCCCAGAGGGGGGGACACATAACAAGGGGTCACAATTGGAAGTGAAAGGCTCAGACGAAGTCACCAGGGATGTTAGGAAGTATTTTCTTCAGTCATGAAAGTCGTCAGGAAGTGAAATAGCCTTAGCAATGACGTAGTGGAAGGCCAGGAAGGAACCATAATGCTTTAAGACGAGGTAGTTATGCCCAAGCTCAGTGGGAAGCAGAAGAGAGAAGACTAATAGCGTCACGTGAAGAGGCGGGGCCAGGAGCTGAGTCTCGACCCTGCACCACAATTAGCGTGAGTGCAAAATTTAGGTGGTGAAACACTCACACACACACACACACACACACACACCACACACACACACACACACAACACACACACACACGGCGCGCGCAGGCGCGAGCACTCACCACACACCACACACACACCGCACGGGGCGCGGCCGCCCGCGAAGGGCACACCAACAACACACACCACACAACACAGGATGAGCCAAAGGTATGCAGGGAGGCCAAAACCAATTGTGCTAGAGAATGGAACGAAGTATAGTTTTTAAAAGGGGGAAAAAAAAAAAAAAAAGGCAATTGGGAACTCAGCGAGAATAAGAAGGAAGAGCAGTCGTAAGAGCCAGAAAAGAATATGCACAGATAAGAAGGGTACCTAGGCCCAAAAGACAAATACCAAAAATGAACCATGGCAGCGACGAAAGCCGGGGAAAAAAGGGGAAGGAAAGAAAGCCCAAATCTAGACCGAAGCTGTTGTTTTTTTTTGTTTTGTACAGCCACATCAGGGGAGGGGGGGAAGGGGAAAAAGAAAAAGGGAAGGGGGGGTGAAAAACAACAGTTAACGGACCTAGGGGTAATCAGGCTTGAGGGAAGGAAGTGAAGGAGGAGGAAGAAGATCACAGGGAAACGGACCGCGAGTTTTGTGGATTGATGAATTCAACATTGGAGATTCGAAAAGTGTTCACAGACGAGATGGAGAGGTGGGCGTACACCATTCAAGTTGTTGACACATACATACAACCGAGAAAGAAGCGAAGGAAGAGGCTGCTCATCTAAGCGAGCTAGAATTACCTCATAGGCGATATGGTCCGGATAACATCTATCATGGGTTTTCCTGAGAGAGGGGAGCAGAAGAGGCACTAAGTTGTACCACCTAACAACTAATCTTCAACCAACATCTATCAAACAGGGGCGACTTCCTGAGGTTATGGAAGACAGCAAAATGTAGTCCAAGTAGTTTTCTTTTTTTATAAAACGATGACGAAGAAAGACAGACACGAAGCAATTAAACTACAGCCAAGTTTCACTGGACATGTATAATATGGAAAAGTCATGGACCAAGTATTTCAGGAGAAGAGTGGTGGAACACCTAGAAAGGAATGAGCTTATCTAACGAACAATCAGCACGGTTTCAGGGACGGGATATCTGTGTCACCCCAAAACCACTGGAGTTCTATGACAGGGTTTGACACAGTAGTTTCCACACAAAGAGATTGATTGCAAAAGCTGAAGGACAGGCAGGGATTATATATAAAAGGGGAAGGCACCACAATGGATTCAGGGAAAATACTATCAGGAGAAGACAACAGCGGAGTAATTGGAAATCGTTGGGTGGCCGAGGTTTTGTCAGACGTGTAGTGGGCGCCTGTGACCGAGCGGACGGGGGTTCCACAGGAGGGGCGGTCAGTCTTAGGACCGGTTGCTGTTTCTGGTATTTGTTGAAAAAGCCTTGAAGGAGGAAGGAATTAGGACGCAGAAAGGTCCCTGTTTTGCAGATGATGTGAAATACGGGACACGAGGGCAGGCGAACTACAGGGGATCTGGACAGGTTGTGGTTCAGCATCTGGCTCCTGGAAATTCAACCCACCAAGAGTGCTCCAAAAAGGGTCATGAGATTGGGGAAGAGGAAGGTCAAAAGGAAGACCAAGAAGGACACCAGGACGGAAGTACAGTCTAGGGGCCAGAGACTAACAATCCTCACTCTAGGGAAAGGGGAATATCTTCGGGGTTGTGTTATAACACCGGGCCACATCCTCCTGATGGCGCACAATCAACCAAAATAACTGCTTTGCAGGCATATGGGCGCCTAGCAACCTAAGAACATCATTCCAACATCTTAATAAGGAATCGCTCTGGAACCCTGTACACCGTGTACGTTAGTGCCATCATGGAGTTATTGCCAGCACCAAGTTTCGAACCCCACACCTAGCAAAGCTCACGTAAGGAAAACAGAGGAAAGTGCAGGAGGTTGTTTGCAACAAGGACTAGTTTCCCCGGGAGCTAAGGGGCATTGTATTTCGACGAAAGGTTAAGGGAATCAACCTGACGGGACACTGGAGGACAGGAGGGAGATAGGGCGAGTATCATAACGACACATAAAAGTCGAAGAGAGGGAATCGACAAGGTGGACAGGAGACAGGATTTGACCGAGGATGGGACACAGCAACAATGGGGGACACAAGTTGGGAAGTTGAGGACTTGGATGAACCACAGGGGATGTTAATTAAGTAATTTCTTCAGTTACCGGATTGTTGTCAGTCCTATTCAAAAAAAAAGTCTGGGAAAGCTAGATTTTGTAGTGGTAAGCAGGATCCATACATAGTTTTAGAAGAGGTAGGATTATAAAGCTCATAAAGCAGGGAAGAGTGACCCTGTAGCGGCCAGTGAAAGGAGGTATAGGGCCCTGGTAGCTGTAACTCATTCCCTGCAAAACACAACTAGGAGTGAGTGCACACACACACGCACACACACAACACACACCACACCACACACACACACACACCAGTGAAGAGGCGGGCGCTCTAGGGAGCTGGAAACTCGACCCCTGCAAACCTCAACTAGGGTGATGTACACCGAGCAACGTCACAGGAGGCACACATCAACCAGATAACTGCCTGCAGCAATATTGGGCGCCCTGGCCATTACATGAGAAGTAGCGTTCCGATACCTTGATAAGGAAATCGTTTCACAAGACACGTACACTGTGTTTGTTAGGCCCATAATGGAGTGTATGCCAGCACAGTTTGAACCCACACCTGGTCAAGCACCGTCAAGTGAAGGTGTTAGGAGAAAGAGAAAGTACAAAGGTTTGCAACAGGCTGGGATCCGGAGCTCAGGGGCGGAAATGTCCTATGTTGAAAGGGTTGAGGAAATCGGACTGACGACACTGGAGGACTTACTCTTTTCAGTTCACTTTCAACTTTCTACCTTTACAACACATTCCCAAACTCATCACTAACTTTTGCAATTTTTCTTTAGAATCTCCCATAAGCACAGTATCATCAGCAAAGAGTAACTGTGTTAATTCCCATTTTGAATTTGATTCCCCATAATTTAATCCCACCCCCTCTCCCGAACACCCTAGCATTTACTTCTTTTACAACCCCATCTATAAATATATTAAACAACCATGGTGACTTTAAACCACATCCCTGTCTAAGACCTACTTTTACCGGGAAGTATTCTCCCTCTCTTCTACATACCCTAACCTGAGCCTCACTATCCTCATAAAAACTCTTTACAGCATTTAGTAAACTTACCACCTATTCCATATACTAGCAACATCTGCCACATTGCTCCCCTATCCACTCTATCATATGCCTTTTCTAAATCCATAAATGCAATAAAAACTTCCCTACCTTTATCTAAATACTCTTCACATATATGCTTCAACATAAACACTTGATCTACACATCCCCTACCCACTCTGAAAACTTGCTCATCCGCAATCATACTTTCTGTCTTTCCTCTAATTCTTTCAATTATAACCCTACCATACACTTTTCGTGGTATACTCAGTAAACTTATTCCTCTATAATTTTTACAATCTCTTTTGTTCCCCTTCCCTTTATATAAAGGGACTATACACGCTCTCCGCCAATCCCTAGGTACCTTCCCCTCCTTCATACATTTATTAAACAAAAGTACCAACCACTCAACACTATATCCCCCCCTGCTTTTAACATTTCTGTCATGATCCCATCAGTTCCAGCTGCTTTACCCCCTTTCATTCTACGTAATGCCTCGCGTACCTCCACCACACTTACATTCTGCTCTTCTTCACTCCTAAAAGATGGTGTACCTCCCTGACCAGTGCATAAAATTTTACCGCCTCCCTTTCTTCCTTAACATTTAAAAGTTCCTCAAAATATTCTCCCCATCAAACCCAATACCTCCTCTCCCCATCTACTAACTCCGCTACTCTGTTTTTAACTGACAAATCCATACTTTCCCTAGGCTTTCTTAACTTGTTTAACTCACTCCAAGATTTTTTCTTATTTTCATTAAAATTTTCTTGACAGTGCCTCTCCCACTCTTTCATCTGCTCTCCTTTTGCACTCTCTCACCACTCTCTTCACCTTTCTTTTACTCTCCATATACTCTGCTCTTCTTATAACACTTCTGCTTTGTAAAACCTCTCATAAGCTACCTTTTTCTCTTTTATCACACCCTTTACTTCATCATTCCACCAATCACTCCTCTTTCCTCCTGCCCCCACTCTCCTAAAACCACAAAACTTCTGCCCCACATTCTAATACTGCATTTTTAAAACTATTCCAACCCTCTTCAACCCCCCTCACTACTCATCTTTGCACTAGCCCACCTTTCTGCCAATAGTCGCTCATATCTCACCCGAACTTCCTTTCCCCCCTTAGTTTATACACTTTCACCTCCCTCTTACTTGTTGTTGCCACCTTCCTCTTTTCCCATCTACCTCTTACTCTAACTGTAGCTACAACTAAATAATGATCCGATATATCAGTTGCCCCTCTATAAACATGTACATCCTGGAGCCTACCCATCAACCTTTTATCCACCAATACATTTAATCTAACAAACTACTTTCATTACGTGGTACATCATACCTTGTATATTTATTTATCCTCTTTTTCATAAAATTTTGTATTACTTATTACCAAATTTCTTTCTACACACAGCTCAATTAAAGGCTCCCCCATTTACATTTACCCCTGGCACCCCCAAATTTACTACTACTCCCTCCATAACATTTTTACCCACTTTAGCATTGAAATCCCCAACCACCATTACTCTCACACTTGATTCAAAACTCCCCACGCATTCTCTCTCTCCTCTACACTTCTCTCTTCTCCAGGTGCATACACGCTTACTATAACCCACTTTTCACATCCAATCTTTATTTTACTCCTCATAATCCTTGAATTAATACATTTATACTCCCTCTTTTCCTGCCAGAGCTTATCCTTCAACATTATTGCTATCCTTCTTTAGCTCTAACTCTATTTGAAACCCCTGACCTAATCCCATTTATTCCTCTCCACTGAAACTCTCCCACCCCCTTCAGTTTTGTTTCACTTAAAGCCAAGACATCCAGCTTCTTCTCATTCATAACATCCACAATCATCTCTTTCTTATCATCTGCACAACATCCACGCACATTCAGACTTCCCACTTTGACAATTTTCTTCTTCTTATTCTTTTTAGTAATTATTACAGGAAAAGGGGTTACTAGCCCATTGTTCCCGGCATTTTAGTTGACTTTTACAACACGCATGGCTTACGGAGGAAAGATTCTTATTCCACTTCCCCATGGATATGAAAGGAAAAGTAATAAGAACAAGAACTATTAAGATAAAATCAAAGAAAACTCAGATGAGTGTGTATAAATGAACATGTACATGTATGTGTAGTGTGACCTAAGTGTAAGTAGAAGTAGCAAGACATACCTGTAATCTTGCATATTTATGAGACAGACAAAAGACACCAGCAATCCCACCATCATGTAAAACAATTACAGGCTTTCGTTTTACACTCACTTGGCAGGACGGTAGTACCTCCCTGGGTGGTTGCTGTCTACCAACCTACTACCTAGGAAAATAAGATATACATATGAAGCAAACTTTCCAAATTTGCTTTTAACAGTGAAATGTAGATACAAATACAGAAGTACCCCTGATAACCCTTTTGTGGCCTAGTTCTTAGGCCTTTTGTGTATCCATACGCTATTGCACTACCGTCCACAGGATGCCTATTATTATTATTATTTTATTAAAATACTACTCATTAAAT
>NC_069400.1:115416762-115419505 GCF_026875155.1 Cherax quadricarinatus | reverse complement strand
GTGATAAGTTGTCCAAAACTTGGATTATCTTGAGGAGAGAGTGAGGGTCAATTTTAAGGTTGTAGAAAGAAGAAAAATTTTTTTCCTTACAATGGTCCGACAGGCGTGTGATGTTACAGTATTGTTTAAATTTGGGTTTTAGATGAGGTTATTAAAGGTTGAATGCCACGGGTGAGGAGAGGCCGGGGGCTTAGACGAAAATAAATCTTTGTAAGGATTTCTGTTTGCCGTGACGCAGTTTTTATTGAAAAACCGGGAAGAAAAAAGCAGAGGCGGGTGGAGCACTGAAAGTATTAAAAACAGGATTTTGGGGAATGCAAAGAGAAAATGGTGACGAGAGTAAGGGGAAGTAAGAGATAAACGGGATCAAATAACATATCAAAATTTGTTTTTTTTTTCCCTAATATACAGTGTGTATTTTAAACGTTTAATTAAAACGTTAACACAAAAAAAGCCTTACATGTATGAGGATTTCGGACAGCTAAACACTTGGAGAATATGGGAAGAATTTTGATACATGGGACTCACGCATCACAGATTAATCTGTGTGGAAAAAGGGAAACTTTCAGAGAGCGATAAGTTACGAACCCCCCCTGCGGAATTACAAAAAGGAATTTTTAAAAGAACGAAAATGAAAAGTAGCAGAGTACAGTGTTTAAAAAATCTTTTTCGAAGTCTAAAGAAACTTTTTTGCATATTGCAGGGGGAGGGGGCCGTGGGTCGTGACGTCGTATTCAAAAATTTTTTGTTGTGAACTTAGAGAGTGAATAGGGAGTGTTGAAGTTAGAGATATTAATAGGGGAATTGAGGAGCACAAGTTGACCTTGAAGCGTCTTTTTCGTGAAAATAAAACATTTTCAATTCTGGGTATCCTTATTAGGGGCGTTTTTTGCCTACCAGTGACTTTTTCATACAAATTCGTTTATAATGGGGAAATCGTAGAAGATATACAAAGACAGGTAAACAGTCCCCAGTCTTAGTTGGGATCTTGAAGAACCTGACCCAGCTGTACTTCAGGCTCGAAATGTAATACAAAAAAACCTCAGAATCCTTCCGTTAAGAGGCCTGGGGTTTGCCCAGACGGGAGGCGTCCGACTTCAGTTTACGGACCGCGATCCGAGCCTCCGTCCACCCTTTTTTTTTAAATAATAATAATAATAATGAAAATCTTATTTACACAAACAAAACAAAAACCATAGCTGACATCAAGCCAAAACTACATATAGAAAGCTGTCTTTTTGCGAGTATTTCGGGGAAATTTGTCATTTTTTTGGCCGGGTGCACCCCCACCAGTCGACTAACACCCAGAGCACCCCAAACCCTCGACTAACACCCAGGATGGGGACCCACAACCCCGTCGACTAACACCCCGGATGCGACCCACACCAGTCGACTAACACCCAGGATGCGACCCACACCATCAAAATAAAAACCCAGGGTGCAAACCCACACCACCCGACTAACACCCAGGATGCACCCACACCAGTCGACAAACCCCCCGGGAAACCCATTTTACTATGGGTGAACATAAAAAACCAGTGTAAGGAAACACCCCCAATTTTCCCCCCCCTTTCCCCCGGGATTTAAAACCCGGGACCCCACCGTGAAACAGAGTTTTTGCCACCAGGCCACGGAGCCCATTTTTCATTGAAGTTTATTAAAATTTTAAATTTGAATATATAAAAAATATATATATATTTATATAATATATTAATATAAAAATAAAATAAATAAAGATAAATTTTTATAATAATATATATTCCAAATAGGCATATTTTTACAAAATTTTTTTACCAAACTTAAAAAAAAAATTGATTGTATAAAGATCAATAACTTTGGGGAAATAAGGGTTACTTTTCAAGAACATTTTCTACTGTTTATCGCAGAATACAATGTGTAAATCTCATCCAATCCTCAGAGCTGGGGCCCCGTAACCCCAAAATCAGCAGGGGTTTTCCCCCCTTTTAAACCCCACCCTGAGTCGCGGGGAAAAGAAAACAGCCGCCAGGGAAATTCTTTCCCCAGGCCCCCGGTCTCTGAGCCTTTGGGAACAAAGCAATAAAGAAATGCAATTCACCATAATTTTTTAAAAACCTTTTTGGGGCCCCTGAAAGGGGGCCCCTGCCCCTTTCCTTTCCCCCCTTGGGGTAAATGGAGATAACGTATCAAAACCCAAGTGGACCACATGTGGGAGTTTTCCCCACTACCTGGGGTTTCCGTCCTTTTTCCCGGGTTGAAGGGGGAAAACTATCTGGAAGCTCTTGGTTAACATCAGATCTAAATAGGGGGGCTCCCCCTTTTTGCTGGGGAATCCGTTTGGGTTTTTAGGTTCCTCTTGGGTGTTTTTAACCCCTTATGCCTTGCAATCTTTTCCTTTGGATCTCTTTCCCCTTTTCCCCTCTCCTCCTTTCCTCCTCTCTCTCTCTCTCTCCCTCCCTCTCTCCCCTCTCTCACCCCTCTCGTCTCCCCTCTCTCTCTCCTCTCTCTCTCTCTTCCCTCCCTCCTCTCCTCTCTGTCTCTTTTTTTTTTTTTTTTTTTTTTTTTTTTTTTTTTTTTTTTTTTTTTTTTTTCACAGGGTTTGACAAGGTTAAGGATCCCTAGCTTTATTGACAGCTATTTACAGGTTAAGGATTCCTAACTTTATTGGCAAGCTAAGAGCTGTTACCTACATCAGCTCATTGAAAGCATTTTTGTTATGAGACATACAAGTAGGGAACAGGATGAAGTTGGAGCCATCTGTGGC
>NC_069400.1:115366762-115414262 GCF_026875155.1 Cherax quadricarinatus | reverse complement strand
AAGAGAGCAAATGAGAGAGTGGGTGAGATGTTATCAACAAATTTTGTTGAAAATAAGAAAAAGTTTTGGAGTGAGATTAACAAGTTAAGAAAGCCTAGAGAACAAATGGATTTGTCAGTTAAAAATAGGAGAGGAGAGTTATTAAATGGAGAGTTAGAGGTATTGGGAAGATGGAGGGAATATTTTGAGGAATTGTTAAATGTTGATGAAGATAGGGAAGCTGTGATTTCGTGTATAGGGCAAGGAGGAACAACATCTTGTAGGAGTGAGGAAGAGCCAGTTGTGAGTGTGGGGGAAGTTCGTGAGGCAGTAGGTAAAATGAAAGGGGGTAAGGCAGCCGGGATTGATGGGATAAAGATAGAAATGTTAAAAGCAGGTGGGGATATAGTTTTGGAGTGGTTGGGCAATTATTTAATAAATGTATGGAAGAGGGTAAGGTACCTAGGGATTGGCAGAGAGCATGCATAGTTCCTTTGTATAAAGGCAAAGGGGATAAAAGAGAGTGCAAAAATTATAGGGGGATAAGTCTGTTGAGTATACCTGGCAAAGTGTATGGTAGATTTATTATTGAAAGAATTAAGAGTAAGACGGAGAATAGGATAGCAGATGAACAAGGAGGCTTTAGGAAAGGTAGGGGGTGTGTGGACCAGGTGTTTACAGTGAAACATATAAGTGAACAGTATTTAGATAAGGCTAAAGAGGTCTTTGTGGCATTTATGGATTTGGAAAAGGCGTATGACAGGGTGGATAGGGGGGCAATGTGGCAGATGTTGCAGGTGTATGGTGTAGGAGGTAGGTTACTGAAAGCAGTAAAAAGTTTTTACGAGAATAGTGAGGCTCAAGTTAGAGTATGTAGGAAAGAAGGAAATTATTTCCCAGTAAAAGTAGGCCTTAGACAAGGATGTGTGATGTCACCGTGGTTGTTTAATATATTTATAGATGGGATTGTAAGAGAAGTAAATGCGAGGGTCTTGGCAAGAGGCGTGGAGTTAGAAGATAAAGAATCACACACAGAGTGGGAGTTGTCACAGCTGCTCTTTGCTGATGACACTGTGCTCTTGGGAGATTCTGAAGAGAAGTTGCAAAGATTGGTGGATGAATTTGGTAGGGTGTGCAAAAGAAGAAAATTTAAAGTGAATACAGGAAAGAGTAAGGTTATGAGGATAACAAAAAGATTAGGTGATGAAGATTGGATATTAGATTGGAGGAGAGAGTATGGAGGAGGTGAATGTATTCAGATATTTGGGAGTGGACGTGTCAGCGGATGGGTCTATGAAAGATGAGGTGAATCATAGAATTGATGAGGGGAAAAGGGTGAGTGGTGCACTTAGGAGTCTGTGGAGACAAAGAACTTTGTCCTTGGAGGCAAAGAGGGGAATGTATGAGAGTATAGTTTTACCAACGCTCTTATATGGGTGTGAAGCATGGGTGATGAATGTTGCAGCGAGGAGAAGGCTGGAGGCAGTGGAGATGTCATGTCTGAGAGCAATGTGTGGTATGAATATAATGCAGAGAATTCGTAGTTTGGAAGTTAGGAGGAGGTGCGGGATTACCAAAACTGTTGTCCAGAGGGCTGAGGAAGGGTTGTTGAGGTGGTTCGGACATGTGGAGAGAATGGAGCGAAACAGAATGACTTCAAGAGTGTATCAGTCTGTAGTGGAAGGAAGGCGGGGTAGGGGTCGGCCTAGGAAAGGTTGGAGGGAGGGGGTAAAGGAGGTTTTGTGTGCGAGGGGCTTGGACTTCCAGCAGGCATGCGTGAGCGTGTTTGATAGCAGTGAATGGAGACAAATGGTTTTTAATACTTGACGTGCTGTTGGAGTGTGAGCAAAGTAACATTTATGAAGGGATTCAGGGAAACCGGCAGGCCGGACTTGAGTCCTGGAGATGGGAAGTACAGTGCCTGCACTCTGAAGGAGGGGTGTTAATGTTGCAGTTTAAAAACTGTAGTGTAAAGCACCCTTCTGGCAAGACAGTGATGGAGTGAATGATGGTGAAAGTTTTTCTTTTTCGGGCCACCCTGCCTTAGTGGGAATCGGCCAGTGTGATATAATAATAAAAAATAATATATATATATAAATATATATATTATATATATATATATATATATATATATATATATATATATATTATATGTCTTGCCTAATAGGTAAAACTTGCGATTTTGACTTAAATAGCAACGCTCTTCTTGCTGAATAAGGCAAGCAAAAAATTTGTGTATCCAAAAATTTCGCACAAATCATTCTGAGCTTAACGAAAAAAATTATATTTCATTGTGTTTGATTATTATTAAATTATTGTAAAGTTACCTTGGCTAAATTAAATTGCGCCTGTTATAATAAGGTTAGGTAAGTTTTCTAAGGTTCTTTTGGTACAAAACTATTAATTTTTACATGAAATAAATGAAAAAAATATCTTTAAATATATAAGAGAAAATCTTAGTACTTAATTTTAAATGAGTTCTTGCTAATTGATCGTTTAAACCTCTGGATTTCCTTATAGTACAGACCAAGTTATTATGCCAGGTTATCTCACCATCTAAGTCACTACAGAACATCACTTTACAAGGACCTGGGTTAAGGTCGTTGCTTTCAGTTTTTCGCTCGCGTGTGTAAGTCAAGCCTTGATGGATGACTGAAAAAAAAGAATCGCAAGAACGAGAAAAAGGCAGAGAGGGTGGGTGGAGGGGGATTGGGAGGGATGGTAGGTCAAATAATTACCCTCCCCCTAACCCCCTTTTCCCCCGTGTATCACCTGGCTGCACTTCCGTGTACTCACCTGGCTGCACTTCGTGTACTCCACCTGGCTGCACTTCCGTGTACTCACCTGGCTGCACTTCCGTGTACTCACCTGGCTGCACTTCCGTGTACTCACCTGGCTGCACTTCCGTGTACTCACCTGGCTGCACTTCCGTGTACTCAACCTGGCTGCACTCCGGTACTCACCGGCTGCACTTCGTGTGCTCACCTGGCTGCACTTCCGTGTGCTCCCCTGGCTGCACTTCCGTGTACTCACCTGGTTGTACTTTCCTGTACACACCTCCCTCCAAGGGTGTTCCCTAAACGTACTCACCTACACTGCTACATCACCTCACCCTTCATCTAGGCGTCCGTCTTGTGGTTGCCACTTACTAGACAGTCCGTCTTGTGGTTGCCCACTTACTAGACAGTCCATATTGTGGTTGCCCAAACTTACTAGACAGTCCGTCTTGTGGTTGCCCACTTACTAGACAGTCCGTCTTGTGGTTGCCCACTTACTAGACAGTCCGTCTGTGGTTGCCCACTTACTAGACAGTCCATATTGTGGTTGCCCACTTACTAGACAGTCCGTCTTGTGGTTGCCCACTTACTAGACAGTCCGTCTTGTGGTTGCCCACTTATAGACAGTCCGTCTTGTGGTTGCCCACTTATAACAGTCGTCTTGTGGTTGCCCACTTACTAGACAGTCCATATTGTGGTTGCCCACTTACTAGAAGTCCGTCTTGTGGTTGCCCACTTACTAGACAGTCCGTCTGTGGTTGCCACTTACTAGACAGTCCGTCTTGTGGTTGCCCACTTACTAACAGTCCGTCTTGTGGTTGCCCACTTACTAGACAGTCCATATTGTGGTTGCCCACTTATAGACAGTCCGTCTTGTGGTTGCCACTTACTAGACAGTCCGTCTTGTGGTGCCCACTACTAGACAGTCCGTCTTGTGGTTGCCCACTACTAGCCCAGTCCGTCTTGTGGTTGCCCACTTACTAGACAGTCCGTCTTGTGGTTGCCCACTTACTAGACAGTCCATATTGTGGTTGCCCACTTACTAGACAGTCCGTCTTGTGGTTGCCCACTTACTAGACAGTCCGTCTTGTGGTTGCCCACTTACTAGACAGTCCGTCTTGTGGTTGCCCACTTACTAGACAGTCCGTCTTGTGGTTGCCCACTTACTAGACAGTCCATATTGTGGTTGCAAACTTACTAGACAGTCCGTCTTGTGGTTGCCCACTTACTAGGACAGTCCGTCTTGTGGTTCCCCACTTACTAGACAGTCCTCTGTGGTTGCCCACTTACTAGACAGTCCGTCTTGTGGTTGCCCACTTACTAGACAGTCCGTCTTGTGGTTGCCCACTTACTAGACAGTCCGTCTTGTGGTTGCCCACTTACTAGACAGTCCGTCTTGTGGTTGCCCACTTACTAGACAGTCCGTCTTGTGGTTGCCCACTTACTAGACAGTCCGTTTTGTGGTTGCCCACTTACTAGACGTCCATCTTGTGGTTGCCCACTTACTAGACAGTCCGTCTTGTGGTTGCCCACTTACTAGACACTCCGTCTTGTACACCTGTTCACACAGCTTCTATGTTCCTTGACACTTGTTCCAATTATATTAATCATCAACGTTTCCTTCTATTTTGGTTCATTATCATTGTTTCCTCTTCATTGTTGTGACTTCGTTTTCTCCACGTCATTCTTTTCCCTTCTCCTTCGTTGTGTTTCCGTCTTCTTCACGTCCTCAATGGTTGAAGTTGAAAGCCTATCTACCGCACGAGGGTCGTCAGCTGCCTGTCACCTGTCCACCAAAATACAAGAATACTACAATCCATGTATACACCGAGGCTCATACATCAGTGTATACATCAAATGAATGACATTTACGACTGTCATCTTATGATGTCAATTTGCACTCGAATATTTTCATTATTATTCGAAAAAAAAAAATGGCCGTAAATTGCTGAGGCCTAAATTCTTGTCTAAGTTAAAATTGTATTTTCTTTTTCTATAAAGCCTAAATTTTTTAAGAGTTCTTTCGGTATTCATTTTTTTTTAAATCAACCTGAGAGTGCAATTAATAGTTTTTATTTTAATTTTTAATTATTATTAATTTTTTCTTCTTCAGTTCTGCAATTTTTTTTTTTCGTTTCTATACATTTTTTCTGGCTACCATAATCCAGTTTTTTTTTTTCCATTCTTTGTTATTCTCAATTTATCTACTGACTTTCTGTAAACACTTAAATTAATAATTCATTAATTATTTATTATTATTTTTATTATTATTATTATTATTATTATTATTATTATTATTATTATTATCATTTACTACAATCTATTTTTTTTTATTTTCGTCCGAAAGTTCCATTTTCTTGCCAAAATTTCAACCATCGCCTTTCGGCTATTAAGAATTATATATCACAGGATATACACACCCATAGGTATATTTTCCTCATGGTATACATGCTAAAAGTTTACTTTAAATCATATTTTCGGGCTTAAAGAATGTTTGACTGCCGGTGCAAAGGTTAAGTGCAGACTTAATGAGCCTAGTGCAGTGTAGTTAATAGGCTTTGAACCCCCATTAACCAATTTCATTAATTCATTCTCTCATTCGTATAATTCAACGCTTTCTTTTGCATAATTTCTATCTTCTGAGTCCTTGTTTCGTTCTCCTATATGATGGATTTCGTTGTTTAACTCTTATCTCTTTCAAAAGCCTCTGGTTGCAGCTGCTCAACACTGCAGACATATCAACATATCTGGACATTTCCACTCTTTTCAAAACCCAAGAAATTTGCATCTAAACTCCCTGGATCTTGAATTATGACGCTAGTTTTATCTCGGGGTCCTGGGTAGGTGGTCAGCACAGGCCATCATCGCCAATTACCCTTCAGATGCCTTGTTACCTTCCATGCTGTTTATATTAACTGTCTGTCTTCGCCAACCACCATGATAACACTTTTTACGGTCTTTGTAACAGTATTTAAATTTACGTACGAGAAGGCGTTGATGCTTTGAAGTTCCGAAGATTTTCCTCTCAAGACGTTCAACGAAAAGGGTGTGTGTGTGTACTCACCTAATTGTACTCACCTAATTGTGGGTGCAGGCGTCGAGGCTCAGCTCCTGGCCCCGCCTCTTCACCGAACGATATTAGGTCCTCTCTCTCCCTGCTCCATGAACTTTATCAAACCTCGTCTTAAAGCTATGTATGGTTCCTGCCTCCACGACATCACTCGCCAGACTGTTCCATTTCCTGACTACTCTATAAGTGAAAAAATACTTCGAACATCCCTTTGACTCATCTGAGTCTTCAACTTCCAAGCGTGACCCCTTGTTTCTGTGTCCCCTCTCTGGAACATCCTGTCTCTGTCCACTTTGTCTATTCCACGTAGTATTTTGTATGTCGTTATCATGTCTCCCCTAACCCTCCTGTCCTCCAGTATCGTCAGGCCGATTACCCTTAACCTTTCTTCGCAGGACATACCTCTTAGCTCTGGAACTAGCCTTGTTGCAAACCTTTGCATTTTTTTCTAATTTCTTGACGTGCTTGACCAGGTGTGGGTTACAAACTGGTGCTACATACTCCAGTATGGGCCTGGTGTAAACGGTGTACAGAGTCTTGAACGATTCCTTACTGAGGTATTGGAACGCTATTCTCAGGTTTGCCAGGCGCCCATATGCTGCAGCAGTTATCTGGTTGATGTGTGCTTCTGGCGATGTACTCGGTGTTATACTCACCCCAAGATCTTTCTCCTTGAGTGGGGTTTGTAGTCTTTGGCCACCTAACCTATACTCTGTCTGCGGTCTCCTGTGCCCTTCCCCGATCTTCATTTGGCCGGGTTAAATTCGAGAAGCCAGTTTCTGGACCAGGTGTCGAGCCTGTCCAGGTCTCTTTGAGACCTGGGCAGGCTGGACACCTTCCATCACGTCATGTGTGTGTGTACTCACCTAGTTGTGGTTGCAGGGGTGGAGTCATAGCTATTGGCCCCGCCTCTTCACTGGTCGCTACTAGGTCACTCTCCCTGAACCATGACCTTTATCATACCTCTGCTTAAAGCTATGTATGGAGCCTGCCTCCACTACATCGTTTCCCAAACTATTCCACTTCCTGACAACTGTGTGACTGAAGAAATACTTCCTAACATCCCTGTGATTCATCTGTGTCTTCAATTTCCAGCTGTGTCCCCTTGTTGCTGTGTCCCATCTCTGGAACATTCTGACTCTGTTCACCTTGTGTGTGTGTACTCACCTAGTTGAGGTTGTGGGGGTCGAGTCCGAGCTCCTGGCCCCGAGTCCGAGCTCCTGTGTGTGTGTGTGTGTGTGTGTGTGTGTGTGTGTGTTGGTGTACTCACCTAGTTGAGGTTGCGGGGGTCGAGTCCGAGCTCCTGGCCCCGCCTCTTCACTGATCGCTACTAGGTCACTCTCCCTGAGCCGTGAGCTTTATCATACCTCTGCTTAAAGCTATGTATGGATCCTGCCTCCACTACATCGCTTCCCAAACTATTCCACTTACTGACTACTCTGTGGCTGAAGAAATACTTCCTAACATCCCTGTGATTCATCTGTGTCTTCAGCTTCCAACTGTGTCCCCTTGTTACTGTGTCCAATCTCTGGAACATCCTGTCTTTGTCCACCTTGTCAATTCCTCTCAGTATTTGTATGTCGTTATCATGTCCCCCCTATCTCTCCTGTCCTCCAGTGTCGTCAGGCTGATTTCCCTTAACCTCTCCTCGTAGGACATACCTCTTAGCTCTGGGACTAGTCTTGTTGCAAACCTTTGCACTTTCTCTAGTTTCTTCACGTGCTTGGCTAGGTGTGGGTTCCAAAACTGGTGCCGCATACTCCAATATGGGCCTAACATACACGGTGTACAGGGTCCTGAATGATTCCTTATTAAGATGTCGGAATGCTGTTCTGAGGTTTGCTAGGCGCCCATATGCTGCAGCAGTTATTTGGTTGATGTGCGCTTCAGGAGATGTGCCTGGTGTTATACTCACCCCAAGATCTTTTTCCTTGAGTGAGGTTTGTAGTCTCTGACCCCCTAGACTGTACTCCGTCTGCGGCCTTCTTTGCCCTTCCCCAATCTTCATGACTTTGCACTTGGTGGGATTGAACTCCCGGAGCCAATTGCTGGACCAGGTCTGCAGCCTGTCCAGATCCCTTTGTAGTTCTGCCTGGTCTTCGATCGAGTGAATTCTTCTCATCAACTTCACGTCATCTGCAAACAGGGACACCTCAGAGTCTATTCCTTCCGTCATGTCGTTCACAAATACCAGAAACAGCACTGGTCCTAGGACTGACCCCTGCGGGACCCCGCTGGTCACAGGTGCCCACTCTGACACCTCGCCACGTACCATGACTCGCTGCTGTCTTCCTGACAAGTATTCCCTGATCCATTGTAGTGCCTTCCCTGTTATCCCTGCTTGGTCCTCCAGTTTTTGCACCAATCTCTTGTGTGGAACTGTGTCAAACGCCTTCTTGCAGTCCAAGAAAATGCAATCCACCCACCCTCTCTCTCTTTGTCTTACTGCTGTCACCATGTCATAGAACTCCAGTAGGTTTGTGACACAGGATTTTCCCGTCCCTGAAACCATGTTGGCTGCTGTTGATGAGATCATTCCTTTCTAGGTGTTCCACCACTCTTCTCCTGATAATCTTCTCCATGATTTTGCATACTATACATGTCAGTGACACTGGTCTGTAGTTTAATGCTTCATGTCTGTCTCCTTTTTTTTAAAAATTGGGACTACATTTGCTGTCTTCCATGCCTCAGGCAATCTCCCTGTTTCGATAGATGTATTGAATATTGTTGTTAGGGGTACACATAGCGCCTCTGCTCCCTCTCTCAATACCCATGGGAGATGTTATCTGGCCCCATTGCCTTTGAGGTATCTAGCTCACTCAGAAGCCTCTTCACTTCTTCCTCGGTTGTGTGCACTGTGTCCAGCACTTGGTGGTGTGCCCCACCTCTCCGTCTTTCTGGAGTCCCTTCTGTCTCCTCTGTGAACACTTCTTTGAATCTCTTGTTGAGTTCTTCACATACTTCACGGTCATTTCTTGTTGTCTCTCCTCCTTCCTTCCTTAGCCTGATTACCTGGTCCTTGACTGTTGTTTTCCTCCTGATGTGGCTGTACAACAGTTTCGGGTCAGATTTGGCTTTCGCTGCTATGTGTGTGTGTTTGTATGTGTGTGTGTGTATGTGTGTGTGTGTGTGTGTGTGTGTGTGTGTGGTGTGGTGTGTGTGTGTGTGTGTGTGTGTGTGTGTGTATGTGTGTGTGTGTGTGTGTGTGTGTGTGTGTGTGTGTGTGTGTGTGTGTGTGTGTGTGTTTTATGGTGAAGAACAGGAGGGAGGAGAGAAAATATAAAGCAGATGGAGGAAATGAAGAGAAAGAGGAAGGGTTGTGGAGAAGGAAGAGGAGAAGGAAGAGGCGTAAGATGACGCAGAAGAAAAAGAAGAAGAGGAGGAAGAGGAAGATGAATAAGGAGAACGGGGAGAGAGGAAGAAAAAATAGGAAACAGAGGAGGAAGAAGATGGAAAGGAAGAAAAGTAAAAAGAGAACAGGAGAAAGAAGAAGAAGAGGAAGAAGGAACAGGAGAAAGAAGAGGAGGTGTAGGAGAGCACAAGAACACAGCTTCTCACACCGTACAAGGTCCCTCATAATTAAGTATTCATATATCTAATTACTGGCCAGGCCCATGTATTGTTCTCATGGGCACACCCATACCCACGCCCACGCTCACGCCCATACCAGCGCCCACACACACACACACACACACACACACACATACGGACAGACATACACACGCATGCACATACAACAGGCCTATTGTCTAATCGACATGTGCCTAGGACCAAATGGTTACTAACACACACACACACACAGAGTTAGGGGGATATGATAACGACATATAAAATACTGAGTGGTATAGACAAGGTGGACTGAGACAGGATGTTCCAGAGATGGGACACAGCAACAAGGGGACACAGTTGGAAGCTGAAGACTCAGATGAATCACAGGGATGTTAGGAAGTATTTCTTCAGTCACAGAGTTGTCAGGAAGTGGAATAGCCTGGGTAGTGATGTAGTGGAGTCAAGATCCATACATAGCTTTAAGAAGAGGTATGATATAGCTTACGGAGCGGGAAGAGTGAACGGGAAGCGACCAGGTGAAGGGGCGGGGCCAGGAGCTGTGACTCGACCCCCGCAACCATAACTAGGTGAGTACACACACACAAATGCATAAACAAAACAAATTTTACAAGCTTAACATAATCAAATTCAACACGTGTTAGACACAACACTTTTAACACGGCAAGAAAGTTAACATGTTAAGTTGTGCACTCCAGAGACAGTCATGCAACACCACTGACAGTCATGCAACACCACTGACAGTCATGCAACACCACTGACAGTCATGCAACACCACTGACAGTCATGCAACACCCACTGACAGTCATGCAACACCACTGACAGTCATGCAACACCACTGACAGTCATGCAACACCACTGACAGTCATGCAACACCACTGACAGTCATGCAACACCACTGACAGTCATGCAACACCATTGACAGTCATGCAACACCACTGACAGTCATGCAACACCACTGACAGTCATGCAACACACCACTGACAGTCATATTCACACCACTGGCAGTCATATTCACACCACTGACAGTCATATTCACACCACTGGCAGTCATATTCACACCACTGACAGTCATATTCACACCACTGGCAGTCATTTCACACCACTGGCAGTCATATTCACACCACTGGCAGTCATATTCACACCACTGACAGTCATATTCACACCACTGGCAGTCATATTCACACCACTGACAGTCATATTCACACCACTGGCAGTCATATTCACACCACTGACAGTCATATTCACACCACTGGCAGTCATATTCACACCACTGACAGTCATATTCACCACCCCTGGCAGTCATATTCACACCACTGACAGTCATATTCACACCACTGACAGTCATATTCACACCATGGCAGTCATATTCACACCACTGACAGTCATATTCACACCACTGGCAGTCATATTCACACCACTGACAGTCATATTCACACCACTGGCAGTCATATTCACACCACTGGCAGTCATATTCACACCACTGACAGTCATATTCACACCACTGACAGTCATGCAACACACCACTGACAGTCATATTCACACCACTGACAGTCATGCAACACACCACTGACAGTCATATTCACACCACTGACAGTCATGTTCACACCACTGACAGTCATGCAACACACCACTGAGAGTCATATTCACACCACTGACAGTCATGCAACACACCACTGACAGTCATATTCACACCACTGACAGTCATGTTCACACCACTGACAGTCATGCAACACCACTGACAGTCATATTCACACCACTGACAGTCATATTCACACCACTGACAGTCATATTCACACCACTGACAGTCATGCAACACACCACTGACAGTCATATTCACACCACTGACAGTCATATTCACACCACTGGCAGTCATGCAACACACCACTGACAGTCATATTCACACCACTGACAGTCATGCAACACACCACTGGCAGTCATGCAACACACCACTGGCAGTCATGCAACGCACCACTGGCAGACACAGTCGTGCAAAACCACTGGCAGTCATGCAACACACCACTGGCAGTCATGCAACACACCACTAGCAGTCATGCAACACACCACTGGCAGTCATGCAACACACCACTGACAGTCATATTCACACCACTGACAGTCATGCAACACACCACTGGCAGTCATGCAACACACCACTGGCAGTCATGCAACACACCACTGGCAGACACAGTCATGCAACACCACTGGCAGTCATGCAACACACCACTGACAGTCATGCAACACACCACTAGCAGTCATGCAACACACCACTGGCAGTCATGCAACACACCACTGGCAGTCATGCAACACACCAGTGGCAGTCGTGCAACACACCACTGGCAGTCATGCAACACACTACTGGCAGACAGTCATGCAACACACCACTGGCAGTCATGGAACACACCACTGGCAGTCATGCAACACACCACTGGCAGTCGTGCATCACACTACTGACAGTCATGCAACACACCACTTGCAGACATAGTCATGCAACACACCACTTGCAGGCACAGTCATGCAACACCACTGGCAGACAGTCATGCAACACTGGTCTGAACAAGTTGCTCAGTGTGTGGACAGTTACCTGTAGGTTACCAGTAGTCTCTTCCGGTGGTCACCGCTTCCGCGGGCCGGTCCCAGACCAGACCTCCTGGTTACTGGCTTGATCAGTCACACTGCTGGTGCCCGCCGCCCGCAGTCCAACGTACGCACCACAGCCTGGTTGATCAGGAACCAACTTAAGAAACATGTCGATTTCCTTCGTCAAGACGGTCGGGGTCTGTTGGTAATTTTCCTGGTGCACAGTGGGAGGGCGTTGAAGATTCATGGTTCTTTCTTCACCTATTGAGTTCTCTCAGTGTGCTCATCTCTCCTCTGCTTTTAATTTTAGGTATCCAGCACAGACTGCCAAGTTGTAATTTCGGTGTGCGGGTTTGGGACCAACCCCTCCAGACTCCTGCAGGTGTAGGTCACATTCTATGGAGTACAGTTTTAGGGGTCTTCAGATACTTTTAGTAATTTAGGTGTCTGGCTGAGGTTATTCGAGCTGTGAAGGTTCTCTCTATATTCTCCAGTGGCGCAGTTTCACCTGTCTTTAAGCCGGTAATTAGTATACAGCAATATTCCTGCCGAGAAAGGGCAAGTGACCTGAAGAGTATCATCACTGGCTTTTCCTGTCGTATTGAAAGTTCTCGTTATCCTTAAAAAGTAGATCTTCTGACATTACTTCCACTTCTCTTACATCAGACTACCGCTCTACTGAGTGATTTGAGTTTTTCCTGTACTCTGAACACTTTAAAATTCCTTACTTTATCGTAAGGTAGTAATTGGAATGTGCTCATTGAACATCAGTGGTCCACTGAAAGACTTGGTTTATATCAGCCTGGAGGTTCATTGTCTTCTATGGATGCCACACTCATACACATTCTTGTATCGTCTGCAAAAGATGATTACGGTGCTATGGTTCTCGTCACTGTCTATGTAGCATATGATTATGTGAAAGAGAAATGGGGCGAGTACTGTGCGTTGAGGAACAGAGCTTTTTACCGAGGCAGCTTCCGATTTCACTCTGTTTACTATTACTCTTTGGGTTCTGTTTGTTAGGAGGTTAAATAAACCGCCAACGTTTCTGGTTATTCCTTTTGCACGCTTTTTGTGTAAAATTTCACCATGGTTTAGACTGTAGAAGGCTTTCGCAAAGTCAGTGTACATCGCATCAGTATTATACTAGTCTTCCAGCGTATCCAAGACGATATCGTAACAGTCCAGCAACTGTGTGAGGCAGGAGCGACGATCTGTTCTGTACCCATGTTGCCACGGGTTGTGTAAGTGCTGCGATTCCTCGTGACTGGCAATCATGCTTCTTAAAAACCTTTCCACAGATCTTAATAATGTGGAAAGGTCAGGGCTATTGGTTTGCAGTTTATTGCACTTGCTTTATTGCTACCTTTCTCGAGTGGGCAATATGTCAGTGGTTTTTTAATGACTGTGGGATGACTCTAGTGTCCAAGATCTATCACAGAATACAGTACTGAAGGCAGGTGTTAGTGGTTCCTTGCAATTCTTGACAGGGAATTCCACGAGTCTGTGCTCGGTACGCTCCAGAAATACGTAATGGACTGGGAGTCTATTAGTTTTTCTCTCCTCCCTTCTCTTTATCCTTTCTTCTCTGTCTCCTCCTTTCCCTCTCTCGTCCCTTCTCTTTCTCCTCCCTTCCTCCTGTCTTCCCTTTCTCCTTTCCTCACTCCTATCTCTCCCATTTCTTTTCTTCGACTTACCTTAATCCCCCGTCATCTTCCCAGCCTCACTATCTACTCCTTCACTAGGTGACCCATTCACTGTGACCCATTCACCAGGTGACCCATTCACTGTGACCCATTCACCGGGTGACCCATTCACTGTGACTTATTCACCAGTTGACCCGTTCACTATGACCCATTCAATTGGTGACTCATTCACCAGGTGACCCATTCACTAGGTGAACCATTCACTAGGTGAACCATTCACTAGGTGAACCATTCACTAGGTGAACCTTCACTAGGTGAACATTACTAGTGAACCTTTTCACTAGGTGAACCATTCACAGGTGGCCATCACAGGTGAACATTCACTAGGTGAACCATTCACTAGGTGAACCATTCACTAGGTGAACCATTCACTAGGTGAGCCATTCACTAGGTGAACCATTCACTATGGTGAACCTTTCCCATAGGTGAACCATTCACTTGGTGAACCATTCACTAGGTGAGCCATTCACTTGGTGAACCATTCACTAGGTGAACCATTCACTTGGTGAACCATTCACTAGGTGAGCCATTCACTAGGTGACCCTTTCACCAGGTGACACCATTCACTTGGTAAACCATTCATTTAGGTGAAACCATTCACTTGGTGAACCATTCACTAGGTAGCCATTCACTAGGTGACCGTTTCACCAGGTGACCCATTCACTTGTGTGAACCATTCACTTGGTGAACCAAATTCACTTGGTGAACCATTCACTTGGTGAACCATTCACTTGGTTTGAACCTTTTTCACTTGGTGAACCATTCACTTGGTGAACCATTCACTAGGTGAACCATTCACTGGTTAACCCATTCACTTGGTGAACCATTCACTAGGTGAACCATTCATTGGTGAACCATTCACCAGGTGACCCATTCACTAGGTGAACCATCACTTTGGTGAACCATTCACTTGGTGAACCATTCACTTGGTGAACCATTCACTAGGTGACCCATTACTAGGGGAACCCATTCACTTGGTGAACCTTTTCACTTGGTGAACCATTAAACTTGGTGAACCATTCACTAGGTGAACCATTCACTAGGTTGAACCATTCTCTTGGTGAACCATTCACAAGGTGAACCATTCACTTGGTGAACCATTCACTAGGTGAACCATTCACTAGGTGAACCATTCACTTGGGTGAAACCATTCACTAGGTGAACCATTCACTTGGTGAACCTTTTCCACTTGGTAAAACCTTTTCACTAGGTGAGCCATTCACTAGGTGACGACCTTTTCACCAGGTGCCCCATTCATTTGGTGAACCATTCACTTGGTGAACCATTCACTAGGTGAGCCATTCACTAGGTGAGCCATTCACTAGGTGAACCATTCACTAGGTGACCCATTCACTAGGTGAACCATTCACTTGGTGAACCATTCACTTGGTGAAACATTCACTTGGTGACATCGTGACGTCATGAAGTCGGGCAGCATCGTGGGTGGCGTCGATGTGATGCGGGCAGCAGACCACCGCATGAGGCCTGGGACATCTGGTAACTCACGTGGCTTTGTAGGTCTACGTGACATCGTCCACACCCACGGACGTCGTAATCCCGTAGCTTCGAGTGGCCTCGGGCACTCGGATACACAGCTCTGGCAATGAATTCATACGAAAAACAGCAGAAAACACAACAGAGGGAGTGGGCAGTGGTGAGTGGTGTATGGTAGGCTAGGAGCGTGGTGAGTGTTATGGCAGGGCGAGCATCTAGCCATTCCTCCTCCTCCTCCTCCTCCACCCACAAACACGTGGAGAAGCTCACACGGACGCGAAATCACCACAAAACTCACCTCTGGTTGCTGAAACAGCTGTGCTGAGCTGAACAACAACAGCAAACATACAAGTGACGCTGAACACGTGACTTGAGAAACAGCGTGGGGTCACGGGGACGCCACTTACAATCTCGGAGAATTTCGGCAAATTTGGGGCTGAATCCTGCTAGTACCTGGGGTCTGGATGCTCAAAAGTGCAGACACGACTCGGGATAACTCGTTGAGAGACGGATGCTTCTTGTGTAGGGTGATGAAGTGAAGATGACTTCATAACTCCCTTCCTCTCTCCAGGTAAACACAAACGCTGCGACCACCGTCCTGGTACCAATATAAATGGCACTTTTTTGGGTAGCTGTAGAGCGGGTAGTTAAATGATTACTTCTTCGGAGCTTTTTACTTTTTGTTAAGTAGTGGTGGGTTACACAGGCTTGTGTGTTTGTGCCCATGGCCGGGCAGGGGCCCTGCCACGAGAGAGAGCTGGGAGTACTTGTGTCTTGATGCCAGGCCGCTGTGGGGAGAGAGAGCGAGGAAGTCTGGGGATACTGAAGTGGCAAGGCCTTTAGGGGGCAAACACTTGAAATGGCGCGAATATAACTAAGCTGGCGACAGCATGCGCTGTCTGTGCAGACAGTACAGGCTGTCTACAGGTGAACCATTCACTAGGTGACCCATTCACTAGGTGAACCATTCACTTGGTGAACCATTCACATGGTGAACCATTCACTTGGTGAACCATTCACTAGGTGAACCATTCACTAGGTGAACCATTCACTTGGTTTAACCATTCACTAGGTGAAACCCTTCACTTGGTGAACCATTCACTAGGTGAACCTTCACTAGGTGAACCATTCACTTGGTGAACCATTCATAGGTTGAACCATTCACTTGGTTTAACCTTTCACTTGGTTGAACCATTCACTAGGTGAGCCATTTTACTAGGGGACCCTTTCACCAGGTGACCCATTCACTTGGTGAACCATTCACTTGGTGAACCATTCACTAGGTGAGCCATTCACTAGGTGAGCCATTCACTTGGTGAACCATTCACTAGGTGAACCATTCACTAGGTGAGCCATTCACTAGGTGAACCATCACTAGGTGAACCATTCACTAGAGTGAAACCCTTCACTAGGTGAACCATTCACTAGGTGAACCATTCACTAGGTGAACCATTCACTTGGTGAACCATTCATAGTGAGCCATTCACTAGGTGAGCCATTCACTAGGTTTAAACCATTCACTAGGTGAAACCCTTCACTAGGTGAACCATTCACTTGGTGAACCATTCACTAGGTGAGCCATTCACTAGGTGAGCCATTCACTAGGTGAACCATTCACTAGGTGAACCATTCACTTGGTGAACCATTCACTAGGTGAACCATTCACTAGGTGAACCTTCACTAGGTGAACCATTCACTTGGTGAACCATTCACTAGGTGAGCCATTAATAGGTGAGCCATTCACTAGGTGAACCATTCACTAGTGAACCATTCACTAGGTGAACCATTCACTAGTGTGAAAACCAAATTTACTTGGTGAACCATTCACTAGGTGAACCCTTCACTAGGTGAACCATTCACTTGGGGAAACCATTCACTAGGTGAACCATTCACTAGGTGAACCATTCACTTGGTGAACCATTCACTAGGTGAACCATTCACTAGGTGAGCCATTCACTAGGTGAGCCATTCACTAGGTGAAACCCTTCACTTGGTGAAAACCCTTCACTAGGGAAACCATTTACTAGGTGAACCATTCACTTGGTGAGCCATTCACTAGGTGAGCCATTCACTAGGTGAGCCATTCACTAGGTGAGCCATTCACTAGGTGAGCCATTCACTAGGTGAACCATTCACTAGGTGAACCATTCACTAGGTGAACCATTCACTTGGTGAACCATTCAACTTGGGGAACCATTCCCCTTGGTGAGCCTTCACTAGGGGAGGCCATTCACTAGGTGAACCATTCACTTTGGTAAAACCATTCACTAGGTGAACCATTCACTTGGTGAACCATTCACTTGGTGAACCATTCACTTGGTGAACCATTCACTTGGTGAACCATTCACTAGGTGAGCCATTCATAGGTGAGCCATTCACTTGGTGACCCATTCACTAGGTGAACCCCTTCACTAGGTGAACCATTCACTTGGTGAACCATTCACTTGGTGAAACCCTTCACTAGGTGAACCATTCACTTGGTGAACCTTCACTAGGTGAGCCATTCAATAGGTGAGCCATTCACTAGGTGGACCATTCACTAGGTGAACCATCACTTGGTGAACCATTCACTTGGTGAACCATTCACTTTGGGGAACCATTCACTAGGTGAAAAACCCTTTTACTAGGTGAACATTCACTTGGTGAACCATTCATTGTTGAACCCTTCACTAGGTGAACCATTCACTTGGTGAACCATTCACTAGGTGAACCCTTCACTGGTGAACCATTCATAGGTGAGCCATTCACTAGGTGAGCCATTCACTAGGTGGGAACCCTTCACTAGGTGAACCATTCACTTGGTGGAAAAATTCAAATTGGGGAACCATTCACTTGGTGAACCATTCACTAGGTGAACCATTCACTAGGTGAACCATTCACTTGGTGAGCCATTCACTAGGTGAACCATTCACTAGGTGAACCATTCACTTAATGAACCATTCACTAGGTAAACCATTCACTTGGTGAACCATTCACTAGGTGAGCCATTCACTTGGTGAACCATTCACTTGGTGAACCATTCACTTGGTGAACCATTCACTAGGTGAGCCATTCACTTGGTGAACCATTCACTAGGTGAGCCATTCACTAGGTGAACCATTCAATTGGTGAACCATTCACTAGGTGAGCCATTCACTAGGTGAACCATTCACTTGGTGAACCATTCACTAGGGGAGCCATTCACTAGGTGAGCCATTCACTAGGTGAGCCATTCACTAGGTGAGCCATTCACTTGGTGAACCATTCACTAGGTGAGCCATTCACTAGGTGAACCATTCACTTGGTGAACCATTCACTAGGTGAGCCATTCACTAGGTGAGCCATTCACTAGGTGAACCATTCACTTGGTGAACCATTCATTGGTGAACCATTCACTTGGTGAACCATTCACTTGGTGAACCATTCACTAGGTGAGCCATTCACTAGGTGAGCCATTCACTTGGTGAACCATTCCCTAGGTGAACCATTCACTAGGTGAGCCATTCACTAGGTGAGCCCTTCACTAGGTGAGCCATTCACTAGGTTTAGCCATCACTAGGTGGCCATTCACTAGGGAGCCATTCACTTGGTGAACCATTCAAATTGGTGAACCATTCACTAGGTGAGCCATTCCCTGGTGAGCCATTCACTAGGGGTAACCATTCACTTGGTGAACATTCACTAGGTGAGCCATTCACATGGTGAACCATTCACTTGGTGAACCATTACTAGGTGACCATTCACTAGGTGAACCATCACTAGGTTTAAAAAACCATTCACTTGGGAACCATTCACTAGGTGAGCCATTCACTTGGTGAACCATTCCACTAGGTGAACCATTCACTTGGTGAACCATTCATAGGTGAGCCATTCACTAGGTGACCCTTTCACCCGGTGACCCATTCACTTGGTTTAACCATCACTAGGGGAACATTCACTTGGTTGAACCATTCACTAGGGGAGCCATTTCACTAGGTGACCCTTTCACCAGGTGACCCATTCACTTGGTGAACCATTCACTAGGTGAACCATTCACTTGGTGAACCATTCACTAGGTGAGCCATTCACTAGGTGACCCCTTTTACCAGGTGACCCATTCACTTGGTGAACCATTCCCCTTTGGTGAACCCTTCACTTGGTGAACCATTCACTTGGTGAACCATTCACTTGGTGAACCATTCACTTGGTGAACCATTCACTTGGTGAACCATTCACTAGGTGAACCATTCACTTGGTGAACCATTCACTTGGTGAACCATTCACTTGGTGAACCATTCACTAGGTGAACCATTCACTTGGTGAACCATTCACCAGGTGACCCATTCACTAGGTGAACCATTCACTTGGTGAACCATTCACTTGGTGAACCATTCACTTGGTGAACCATTCACTAGGTGACCCATTCACTAGGTGAACCATTCACTTGGTGAACCATTCACTTGGTGAACCATTCACTTGGTGAACCATTCACTAGGTGAACCATTCACTAGGTGAACCATTCACTTGGTGAACCATTCACTAGGTGAACCATTCACTTGGTGAACCATTCACTAGGTGAACCATTCACTAGGTGAACCATTCACTTGGTGAACCATTCACTAGGTGAACCATTCACTAGGTGAACCATTCACTTGGTGAACCATTCACTAGGTGAGCCATTCACTAGGTGACCCTTTCACCAGGTGACCCATTCACTTGGTGAACCATTCACTTGGTGAACCATTCACTAGGTGAGCCATTCACTAGGTGAGCCATTCATAGGTGAACCATTTACTAGGTGACCCATTCACAGGTGAACCATTCACTTGGTGAACCATTCACTTGGGTTGAACCATTCACTTGGTGAACCCTTCACTAGGTGACCCATTCACTAGGTGAACCATTCACTTGGTGAACCATTCAAATTGGTGAAACCCTTCACTGGTGAACCATTCACTAGGTGAACCATTCACTTGGTGAACCATTCACTAGGTGAACCATTCACTTGGTGAACCATTCACTAGGTGAACCATTCACTAGGTGAACCATTCACTTGGTGAACCATCACAGGTGAACCATTCACTTGGTGAACCATTCACTTGGTGAACCATTCACTAGGTGAGCCATTCACTAGGGACCCTTTCACCAGGTACCCATTCACTTGGTGAACCATTCACTTGGTGAACCATTCACTAGGTGAGCCATTCACTAGGTGAGCCATTCACTTGGTGAACCATTCACTAGGTGAACCATTCACTAGGTGAGCCATTCACTAGGTGAACCATTCACTAGGTGAACCATTCACTAGGTGAACCATTCACTAGGTGAACCATTCACTAGGTGAACCATTCACTAGGTGAACCATTCACTTGGTGAACCATTCACTAGGTGAGCCATTCACTAGGTGAGCCATTCACTAGGTGAACCATTCACTAGGTGAACCATTCACTAGGTGAACCATTCACTTGGTGAACCATTCACTAGGTGAGCCATTCACTAGGTGAGGGCCATTCACTAGGTGAAAAACCATTCACTAGGTGAACCATTCACTTGGTGAACCATTCACTAGGTGAACCATTCACTAGGTGAACCATTCACTAGGTGAACCATTCACTTGGTGAACCATTCACTAGGTGAGCCATTCACTAGGTGAGCCATTCACTTGGTGAACCATTCACTAGGTGAACCATTCACTAGGTGAACCAAATTTACTAGGGGAACCATTCACTTGGTGAACCATTCACTAGGTGAACCATTCACTAGTGAACCATTCACTTGGTGAACCATTCACTAGGTGAACCATTCACAGGTGAACCATTCCTTTGGTGAACCATTCACTAGGTGAACCATTCACTAGGTGAGGGCCCTTCCTAGGTGAGCCATTCACTAGGTGAGCCATTCACTTTGGGGAACCATTCACTAGGTGAACCATTACTAGGTGAACATTCACTTGGTGAGCCATTCACTAGGTGGCCATTCACTAGGTGGCCATTCACTAGGTGAGCCATTCACTAGGTGAGCCATTCACTAGGTGAACCATTCACTAGGTGAACCATTCACTAGGTGAACCATTCACTTGGTGAACCATTCACTTGGTGAACCATTCACTTGGTGAGCCATTCACTAGGTGAGCCATTCACTAGGTGAACCATTCACTAGGTGAACCATTCACTAGGTGAACCATTCACTTGGTGAACCCTTCACTTGGTGAACCATTCACTTGGTGAACCATTCATTGGTGAACCATTCACTAGGTGAGCCATTCACAGGTGAGCCATTTACTTGGTGAACCATTCACTAGGTGAACCATTCACTAGGTGAACCATTCACTTGGTGAACCATTCACTTGGTGAACCATTCACTAGGTGAACCATTCACTTGGTGAACCATTCACTAGGTGAGCCATTCACTAGGTGAGCCATTCACTAGGTGAACCATTCACTAGGTGAACCATTCACTTGGTGAACCATTCACTTGGTGAACCATTCACTTGGTGAACCATTCACTAGGTGAACCATTCACTAGGTGAACCATTCACTTGGTGAACCATTCACTTGGTTGAACCATTCACTAGGTGAAACCATTCACTTGGTGAACCCTTCATAGGTGAACCATTCACTTGGTGAACCATTCACTAGGGGAGCATTCCTAGGTGAGCATTCACTAGGTGAACATTCACTAGGGTGACCATTCACTTGGTGAAAAATTCACTTGGTGAACCTTCATGGTGAACCATTCACTAGGTGAACCATTCACTAGGTGAACATTATTGGGGAACATTCACTGGGAACCTTCACTGGTGAACTTCATTTGGTGAACCATTCACAGGTGACCTTCACTTGGTGAACCATTCACTAGGGGAGCAATTCACTTGGTGAACATTACTTGGTGAACCATTCACTTGGTGAACCATCATAGGAGGCCCACTTGGTGACCATTCACTAGGTGAGCCATTCATAGGTGAACCATTCAATTGTGAACCATTCACTGGTGAGCCATTCACTAGGTGAACATCACTTGGTGAACCATTACTAGGTGAGCCATTCATAGGTTAGCCCCTTCACTAGGTGCCGCCATTCACTAGGTGAAACCATTCACTTGGTGAACCCCTTCACTAGGTGAGCCATTCACTTTGGTGAACCCTTCACTTGGTGAACCATTCACTAGGTGAGCCATTCACTAGGTGAGCCATTCACTAGGTGAACCATTCACTTCCTGAACCATTCACTTGGTGAACCATTCACTTGGTGAACCATTCACTTTGGGGAACCATTTTACTAGGTGAGCCATTCACTAGGTGGAGCCATTCACTTGGGGTGAACCATTCACTAGGTGAACCATTCACTAGGTGAGCCATTCACTAGGTGAGCCATTCACTAGGTGAGCCATTCACTAGGTGAGCCATTCACTAGGTGAGCCATTCACTAGGTGAGCCATTCACTTGGTGAACCATTCACTTGGTGAACCATTCACTAGGTGAGCCATTCACTAGGTGAGCCATTCACTAGGTGAACCATTCACTTGGTGAACCATTCACTAGGTGAGCCATTCACTAGGTGAACCATTCACTTGGTGAACCATTCACTAGGTGAGCCATTCACTAGGTGAGCCATTCACTAGGTAAGCCATTCACTAGGTGAAGCCATTTTACTGGTGAACCATTCACGGGTGAACCATTTCATGGTGAAACCATTCACTAGGTGAGCCATTCACTAGGTGAATCCAAAATTCACTTGGTGAACCATTCACTTGGTGAACCATTCCTAGGTGAGCCATTCACAGGTGAACCATTCACTTGGTGAAAACCCTTCACTTTGGGGAACCATCACTAGGTGAACCATTCACTTGGTGAACCATTCACTAGGTGACCATTCACTAGGTGTAGCCATTCATAGGTGAACCCCTTCACTGGTGAACCATTCACTAGGTGAACCATTCACTAGGTGAGCCATTCCCCTAGGTGAACCAAATTTACTAGGTGAGCCATTTTACTTGGTGACCCCTTTTACCAGGTGACCATTCGCTAGGTGACCCCTTTTACCAGGTGAACCATTCACTAGGTGAAAATTCACTAGGTGAGCCATTCACTAGGTGAACCATTCACTAGGTGAACCATTCACTAGGTGAGCCATTCACTAGGTGAGCCATTCACTAGGTGAACCATTCACTAGGTGAACCATTCACTAGGTGAACCATTCACTAGGTGAACCATTCACTAGGTGACCATTTTACTTGTGTGAACCATCACTAGGTGACCCTTTCACCAGGTGACCATTCACTAGGGGAACCCCAATTTTATCAGACCCATTCACCAGGTGACCCCTTCACCCATCTCACACTTTACCCACTGGGGGCCTTAGCACTAGTTAATGGAGTTAACTAACCCTCCACTAGTTAAATTAAGGTCATATCACATTATTCCTTCTTAATTTATGATCAAGGGCTCTTGATAATAATAATATTAATAATAAAAATAATAATAATTAATAATAATAAAATAATAATTTTAATAACTATAATAATAATAAAAATATAATAATAATAATAATAAAATAATTTTAAAAACATAAATAATAATAATAATAATAAATAATAATAATAAATAAATAATAATAAAAATTTTAATTTTTAATAACTATATAAAAATAATAATAATAATAAATAATAATAATAATAATAATAATAATTAATAATAATAATATTTAATAACTAAAAATATAATAATAATAATAATAATAATATAATAATTTAATAATAATAATATAATAATATATAATAATAATAATAATTTTATTTTAGTGACAGGGTGACCAGAGAAAGAAGAAACGCTTCCACCATCATTCACTCCATCACTGTCTTGCCAGAGGCGCGTCTACACTTCAGTTTTAAAATTGCGACATGTCAACAAAAGGAAGAGCCCCATTGCTGACCGAGCTCTTACTAGGACAACGTTTCTCTCTGTGTAGAACTCTGCACAGACGTTTCGCCCTAGAGCAAGCTTGATCTGCAACCTGGTCTGCTCTCCCGCGTTCCGGCAGCATCGCCCGGGACGCGACTCCTACCCGCAGGGAGTGTCTCACTAATTTGCATGACAATTCTCCTACGACAGGCGATTAACGCCTCACTAGGGGAGCGAGGGATGGGCAATTAATACCCTAGGAATCTGAATGCATATAAACACTAGGTAATTAACACCCGGGTTACTAATTACAGCGAGGGCAGGGGCTGGGCAATTAACACCGAGGTACCTAATTACTGTTAGGCGAGCAGGGGCAGCAGATGTTTGACTGCACAAGTCTCCAGCTCCGGTGAGAGGGATTTTCGTAATTATTATTTTGGAGGGAGGGAAGGCAGGAAGGAGAGACGGAGGGAGGGAGGAAAGGAGAGATTTAGGGAGGAAAGAAAGAATGGAGGGAGAGACGGAGGGAGGGAGGAAAGGAGAGATTTAGGGAGGAAAGAAAGGGAAAGGAGGGAGAGACGGAGGGAGGGGGGGGGAAAGGAGAGATTTTTGGGAGGAAAGAAAGAATGGAGGGAGAGACGGAGGGAGGGAGGAAAGGAGAGATTTAGGGAGGAAAGAAAGAATGGAGGGAGAGACGGAGGGAGGGAGGAAAGGAGAGATTTAGGGAGGAAAGAAAGAATGGAGGGAGAGACGGAGGGAGGGAGGGAGGAAAGGAGAGATTTAGGGAGGAAAGAAAGAATGGAGGGAGAGAATAAGGGAGGGAGGAAGGGAGGGAACTATTGGGAGCTGTTGTTACTGGAAGCAGCAATAACAACAGCAGCAGCATCAACAGTGGCGGCAACTGCAGCAGGAACACCAAAAACAACAGCAACAATAACAGAAGCAGCAGCAGTTACAACAAAAGCAACAAAATTAAGAACAACAGCAGTACCAGCAGCAGTAAAAATAATAACTAGAGCAGCACCAGCAATAGACTCAGCGAAAACAACAGCAGCAGCAGCACTACCAACAATAACAGCAGCAACAAAAACAGCAGCACTGGCAAGAATAACAGCAACAACAGCAGCAACAAAAGCAGCAGCAAGAAAAGCAGCAGCAACAGCGGCACCGTCAGCAGCAGCAACAGTAACAGCAGCAGCAGCAGCAGCAGCAGCAACAACAACAACAACAGCAGCAGCAGCAGCAGCAGAAACAACAGCAACAGCAACGACAACAGCAGCAGCAGCAGCAACAACAACAGCAGCAGCACAGCAGCAGCAGCAGCAGCAGCAGAACAACAGCAGCACAGCAATGCAGACAACAACAGCAGCAGCAGCAGCCAGCAGCAACAAGCAACAAAAACAAGCAACAGCAACAAGCAGCAGCAATAACAGCAGCAGCAGCAGCAGCAGCAAGAACAGCAGCAGCAGCAACAACAGCATCAGCAGCAGCAGCAGCAGCAGCAGCAACAACAACAACAACAAACAACAACAAAACGCAGCAGCAGCAGCAGCAGCAGCAGCAGCAGCAGCAGCAGCAGAAACAGCAGCAGCAGCAACAGCAGCACAGCCAGCAGCAGCAGCAAAACAGCAGCAGCAGCAGCAAAACAGCAGCAGCAGCAACAGCAGCAGCAGCAGCACAACAACAACACACAACTACGCAGCAGCAAGCAGCAGCAGCAGCAGCAGCAGCAGCAGCAGCAGCAACAACAGCACAGCACACACAGCAGCAGCAGCAGCACAGCAGCAGCACAGCAGCAAGCACAGCGCAGCAGCAGCAACAGCAGCAGCACAGGCAGCAGCAGCAGGCAGCAGTACAACAACAACAACAACAACACAACACATCAGCAGCAGCAACAGCAACAGCAGCAGCAGCAGCAGCAGAACAACAGCACAGCAACAACAACAGCAGCAGCAGCAGCAGCAGCAGCAGCACAACAACAACAGCAGCAGCAGCAGCAGCAGACAACAACAAGCACAGCAACAACTAACAGCAGCAGCAAACAGCAGCAGAACAACAGCAGCAGCACAGCAGCAGCAGCAGCAGCAGCAGCAGCAGCAGCAGCACAGCAGCAGCAAACAGCAGCAGCAGCAGCAGCACAGCAGCAGCACAGCAGCATCAGCACAGCAGCAGGCAGCAGAACACAGGCAGTCAACAGCAGCAGCAGCACAGCAGCAGCAGCACGCAGCAGCACAGCAGCAGCAGCAGCAACAGCAGCAGCAGCAACAACAGCACAGCAGCAGCAGCAGCACAGCAGCACAACACAACAACAAATCACACAAAACAACAGCAGCAGCAAGCAGCAGCACACAAAGCAGCAGCAGAGCAGAAACACAGCAGCAGCAACAGCAGCAGCAGCAGCAGACAGCAGCAACAGCAGCAGCAGCAAACAACAACAGCAGCAGCAGCAGCACAGCAGGCAGCAGCAGCAACAACACAGAACAGCACACAACAGCAGCAGCAACACAGCAGCAGCAGCAGCAGCAGCACAGCAGCAGCAACAACAGCAGCAGCAGCACAAAGCAGCAGCAGCAGCACAGAGCAGCAGCAACACACAAGCAACAGCAGCAGCAACACAGCAGCAGCAGCAGCAGCAGCAGCAGAGCGAACAACAGCAGCAGCACAGAACACGGCACCGCAGCAGCAGCAGCAACAAGCAACAGCAGCAGCAGCAGCAACAACAGCAACAGCAACAACAACAGCAGCAGCAACAGCAGCAGCAGCAACAACAACAGCAGCACAGCAGCAGCAACAACAGCAGCAGCAGACAACAACAGGCAACAGCATAGCAGCAGCAGCAGCAACAAACAGCAGCAGCAGCAGCAGCAGCAGCAGCACAGCAGCATGCAGCAGAAACAGCAGCAGCAGCAGCAACAGCAGCAGCAGCAGCAGCAGCAGCAGCAGCAGCAGCAGCAGCAGCAGAAACAGCAGCAGCAGCAACAGCAGCAGCAGCAGTACAGCAGCAGCAGCACAACAACAACAACAACAACAACACACACAACAATAACAGCAGCAGCAGCAGCAGCAGCAGCAGCAGCAGCAGCAGCAGCAGCAGCAGCAACAGCAGCAGCAGACAGCAGCAGCAGCACAGCAGCAGCAAACGCAGCGCAGCAGCACAACAGCAGCACAGCAGCAGCAGCACAACAACAACACAGCAAAAAGCAGCAGCAACAGCAGCAGCAGCACAAGCAGCAGCAACACAGCAGCAGCACAGCAGCAGCAGCAGTCAGCAGCAGCAGAGCAGCAGCAACAGCAGCAACAGCAACAAAAGCAGCAGCACAAACAGCAGCAGCAGCAACAACAGCAGCAGCAACAGCAACAGCAACAACAGCAACAGAACAACAACAGCAACAACAGCAACAGCACAACAGCAGCAGCAGAAACACAGCAGCACGCAACAGCAAGCAGCAGCAGCAACACACAGCAGCACAGCAGCAGCAACAACAGCAAGCAAGCATACAGCAGCACAACAAGAAAGCAGCAGCAGCAAACAGCAGCAGCAGCAGCAGCAACAACAGCAGCACAGCAGAACAACAGCAGCACAGCAGCAGCAACAACAGCAGCACACAACAGCAGCAGACAACACAGTGCAGCAAACAGCAGCAACAACAGCACAGCAACAACAGCACAACACAAAACAGCAGCAGCAACAAAGCAGCAACAACAACAGCAGCAGCAACAACACAGCAGCAGCAACAACAGCAGCAGCCAACAACAGCAGCAGCAACAACAGCACAGCAACAACAAGCAGCAGCAACAACAGCAGCAGCAACACAGCAGCAACAACAACAACAGCAGCAGCAACAAAAGCAGCAGCAACAACAGCAGCACAGTAGGAGCAACAACAGCATCAGCAGCAGCAGCACAACATCAGCAGCAACAACAGCAGCAGCAACAACAGCAGCAACAACAACAACGCAGCAGCAACAAACAGCAGCAGCAAACAACAGCAGCAGCAACAACAACAGCAAAGCAGACAACAACAGCAGCAGCAGCAACAACAGCAGCACAACACAGACACAACAACAGACAGCAACAACAGCAGCAGCAACAAGAGCAGCAGCAGCAACAGCAGCAACAACAGCACAGCACAGCAGCACAACAACAGCAGCACAACAACAGCAGCAACAACAACAAGCACAGCACAACAGCACACAGCAGCAACAACAGCTCACACAACAGCAGTCACAACCAGCAACAACAATGCAGCAACAACAGCAACACACACAGCAGCAACAACAGCAGCAACACAGCAGCACAACACAACAACAGCAGCACAACAGCCACAACAACAGCACAACAACAGCAGCAACAACAGCAGCACAACACAGCACAACCTCCAGCAGCAGCAACACAACACAACACACAACAACAGCAAAACGACAACAGCAGCAACAACGCAGCAACAACAGCAGACAACAACAGCCCAACATAGCAGCAACAACAGAAACAACAAAGCAGCAACAACAGCAAACAACAGCAGCAACAACAACAGTCAGCAGCACAACAACAGCAGCAGCAACAACAACAACAACAGCACACAACAACAGCACAACAAACACACAACAGCAGCAACAACAGCAGCACAGCAACAGCACAACAACAGCAGCAACAACACAACAACAGCAGCAACAACAACAGCAGCAGCACAACAACAGCAGCAACAACAACACAGCAGCAACACACAACACAACAACAACAGCGCAAAACCAACAACAGCAAGCAACAACACAGCACAACAACAGCAGAAAACAACAGCACAGCAACAACAACAGCACAACAGCAGCAACAACAACAGCAGCAGCAACACAACAGCAGCAGCAGCAAACAACAACAGCAGCACAACAACAACAGCAGCACAACACAACAACAGCAGCAGCACACAACAGCAGCAACAACAACACGCGCACAACAACACAAAAAATAAAGCACAACAGCAGCAACCCAGCAGCAGCAACAACAGCAGCAGCAGCAACAACAGCACAGCAACAACAGCAGCAACAACAGACAACAGCAGTACAACACAGCAGCAACAACATAGCACAGCAGCAGCAACAGCAGCAACAGAGCAGCAGCAGCAGCAGCAGGAGCAGACAGCAGCAAGCAGCAGCAGCAACAGCAGCAGCAACAACACAGCAGCACAACAACAGCAGCAGCAACAACACAACAGCAGCAGCAACAACAACAACAACAGCAGCAACAACAAGACAGCAGCAACAACAACAGCAGCAGCAACAACAGCAGCAACAACACAGCAGCAGCAACAACAACAGCAGCAACAACAACAGCAGCAGCAGCAGCAGCAACAGCAGCAACAACAACAGCAACAGCAGCAGCAACAACAACAGCAGCAACAGCAGCACAACAACAGCAGCAGCAGCAACAGCAGCAGCAGCAGCAACAGCAGCAACAGCAACAGCAACAGCAGCACAACAGACAACAGCAACAGCAACAGAACAGCAGCAGCAGCAAACGCACAGCAGTCAACAAAAGCAGCAGCAACAACAACAGCAGCAACAACAGCAGCAGCAACAACAGCAAGCAGCAGCAGCAGCAGCAACAAACAGCAACAACAGCAACAGCAGCAGCAGACAACAGCAGCAGCAACAACAGCAGCAGCAACAACAGCAACAGCAGCAGCAACAACAGCAGCAAGCAAACAGCAGCACAACAGCAACAGCAGCAGCACAGACAACAGCAGCAATAGCAGCAACAAGCAGCAGCAACACAACAGCAGCAACAACGCAGCAGCAACAACAGCAACAGCAGCAGCAGAGCAACAACAGCAGCAACAACAGCAGCAGCAACAGCAGCACAGCAGCACAACAGCAGCAACAGCAGCAACAACAGCACAGCAGCAGCAGCAACGAAACATCAGCAGCACAGCAAGAGCAGCAGCAGCAGCAGCAGCAGCAGCAACAACAGCAGCAACACAGCAGCAGTAGAACAGCAGCAGCAACAGCAGCCAACACAGCAGCAGCAACAACACGCAGCAGCAACAGCAGCAACAGCAGCACAGCAGCAACAGCAGCACAACAGCAGCAGCAACAGCAGCAACCGCAGCAGCAGCAACACAGCACAGCAGTAGCAACAGCAAGCAGCAACAGCACAGCAACAACAGCTGATCAACAAACAGCACGAGCAGCAACAGCAGCAATGCAGCATACAGCACAAAACAGCAGCAGCATAGCAGCAAAGCGTCAGCAGCAACAACAAGCACGCAGTAGCAAGGCAGCAACAGCATGCAACAGCTGCAGCAACACGCAGCAGCAACAGCAGCAACAGCACGCAGCATGCAACAACTACTTAGACACAGGCAGCAACAGCAGCAACAGCAGCAGCACAACACAGCATCAACAGCATGAACAGCAGCAGCAGCAACAGCACAGCAACAGCAGCAACAGCAGCAGCAGCAACAGCGCAGCTAACCGGCAACAGCAGCAACAGCATGTACAACACGAGCGCAACAGCAGCAACATCAGCACAACAACTAGCCAGCAGAACTGAGCAACAGTCAGCGCGAGCACAGCATGCAACAACCAACAGCATTCAACATCGTAGCAACCAGCACTAGCAACAGCAGCAACAGCAGCAGCAACAAAGCAGCAGCAACAGCTACAACAGCAGCAGCAGCATCAGCAGCGCAACAACTCCTTAATAACTCACGTGTGTGGAAACCCAGTGAGCTGCTGAATAATGATACGTCTTGTTGATGTGTGTAATTACCTGTTCAAGCTACGACAACTTACCTTTCGTTACGTTTTTTGTCGTCTCCATTGCTCGTAGCTACAACAACTTACCTTTCGTTACGTTGTGTGTCGTCTCCAGTGCTCGTAGCTACAACAACTTACCTTTCGTTACGTTGTGTGTCGTCTCCAGTGCTCGTAGCTACAACAACTTACCTTTCGTTACGTTGTGTGTCGTCTCCAGTGCTCGTAGCTACAACAACTTACCTTTCGTTACGTTGTGTGTCGTCTCCAGTGCTCGTAGCTACAACAACTTACCTTTCGTTACGTTGTGTGTCGTCTCCAGTGCTCGTAGCGACAACAACTTACCTTTCGTTACGTTGTGTGTCGTCTCCATGCTCGTAGCTGCAACAAACTTACTTTCGTTACGTTGTGTGTCGTCTCCAGTGCTCGTAGCTACAACAACTTACCTCTGGTTAAGTTGTGTGCCGTCATCTCTCATTCATTTTATCTTATAAATATTCAATATTCCAAATATTATGGCCACTCTCTGTAATTTCTTTCCAGCCACTACCTCTCTCTCTCATCTCTCTTCTCTCTCTCTCTCTCTGCTCTATCTTCTCTCTCTCTCTCTCTCTCTCTCTCTCTCTCCTCTCTCGAACGAACGAACGAACGAACGAACGAACGAACAAACGAACGAACGAACGAACGAACGAAATACTACGCATTATCCCTTTTATGCTCCTTCATACGTAGATTAAAATGGCGCTTTGTTTTTTCTATTGTTGACACTGATAAATGGCTCCTTGTGTTGAAAATGGAGTAAAATATCGACAAGTTGAAGATTAAGACACATGTGCAAAAGTTGGGCATCTTTATTATTGAAACGTGTCGTCTACACGGCAGGCTTCGGTAGTCAAATGCAGAGGCAGCAAGTACAGTATGAGAATGATGATAAGATCAGCGGTTCAACCCGGAGAAAGTATTTGAGGTGTCAGTCTCCCAGTCGGGAAATCCGACAGAATTTTTAACATCTGAGTGGTCCTGTGATCGTGAGTCGTGGGTCTGTGAATAGATCCGATGTCTGGGGCATCGGGTCGACGGGTAACCCCAAAGGATAGGTTAGATTCAGACCTGTGCGCACCGCCTCGTTCTTGTGCGCTTACTTTTCCCGGGTCTCCCCTGCCGCCAGGTTAAAAATAACTGGTCTATCCAATCTTAGTGTTTCTCTAACGCGGCACTCGTAGTGAAATGATGATGACGCGTCAACGGAGACCAGTTTGTGAGTGATCAGTCTACAGCTGGAATCACAAGAATATGTTAAAATAACATCAGGGTAGGTCCACGCTGAGTCTGAGTGAGATCGTGTGAGGAAACAAGACCAGTTCGAGGACACGGCAAGACCAGGTGTGACACACAAGACAGGTGAGGACCAAGACCAGGTGAGGACAACAAGACCAATGAGTTACCCGACAAGACAGTCGGACAAAACAAGACCTTGGTGAGGACACGACGAGAGCCTACCCACGGTGAGGACACGACTAACCAAATGAGGACTCAGACAAACCAGGTGAGGACACCAAGACCAGGTGAGTGACACGACAAGACATTAGACACACAAGACAGGTGAGGACACGACAGACCAGGTGAGGACACGACAAGACCGGTGAGGACACGACAAGACCAGATGAGGACACGACAAGACCAGGTGAGGACACGACAAGACCAATGAGGAACGTGACAAGACCAGGTGAGGACACGACAGACCAGTTGAGGACACGACAAGACCAGGTGAGAACACGACAAGACCAGAGTGAGGACACGACAAGACTCAAGTAGAGGACGCGACAAGACCAAGTGAGGACACAACAAGACCAGTGAAGACACGACAAAGACCAGGTGAGGACACGACAAGACCAAGTGAGGAACACGAAAAGACCAGGTGAGGGACACGACAAGACCAGTGAGGAACGACAAGACCAGGTGAGGACACGACAAGACCAGTGAGGACACGACAAGACCATGAGAGTGGAGGTGAGGACACGACAAGACCAGTGAGGACACGACAAGACCAAGTGAGACACGACAAGACCAGGTGAGGACACGACAAGACCAGGTGAGAACACGACAAGACCAGTGAGGACACGACAAGACCAGGTAAGGACAAAGACATAGACCAAGTGAGAACGCGACAAAGACCAGGTGAGGACACGACAAGACCAAGTGAGGCACGACAAGACCAGGTGAGACACGACAAGACCAGTGAGGACACGACAAGACCAGTGAGGACACGACAAGACCAGTGAGGACACGACAAGACAAGGTAAGGACCACGACAGACAGTGAGGACACGACAAGACAGGTGAGACACGACAAGACCAGATTAGGACCACGACAAGACCAGGTGAGGACACGACAAGACCAGGTGAGGACACGACAAGACCAGGTAGAAGACACAACAAGACCAAGTGAGGACACGACAAGACCAGGTGAGGACACGACAAGACCAGATGAGGACCACGACAAGACCAGGTGAGGACACGACAAGACCAGGTGAGGACACGACAAGACCAGTGAGGACACGAACAAGACAGTGAGGACACGACAAGACCAGGGAGGACACGACATAGACCAGGTGAGGACACGACAAGACCAGTGAGGACCACGACAAGACCAGGTGAGGACACGACAAGACCAGGTGAGGACACGACAAGACCAGGTGAGGACACGACAAGACCAGGTGAGGACACGACAAGACCAGGTGAGGACACGACAAGTATACCAGGTGAGGACACGACAAGCCAAGTGAGGACACGACAAGACCAGTGAGGACACGACAAGACCAAGTGAGGACACGACAAGACCAGGTGAGGACACGACAAGACCAGTTGAGGACCACGACAAGACCAGGTGAGAACACAACTAGACCAGGTGAGGACACGACAAGTCCAAGTGAGGACACGACAAGACCAAGTGAGGACACGACAAGACCAAGTGAGGACACGACAAGACCAGGTGAGGACACGACAAGACCAGTTGAGGACCACGACAAGACCAGGTGAGAACACAACTAGACCAGGTGAGGACACGACAAGTCCAAGTGAGGACACGACAAACCAAGTGAGGACACGACAAGACCAGGGGAGGACACGACAAACCCGGTGAGGACACAAAAAGACCAGTGAGGACACGACAAGACCAAGTGAGACACGAAAAAGACCAAGTGGGACACGAAAGACCAGGTGAGGGCACACAAGACCAGGGGAGGACACAAGACCAGGGGAAGACACGACAAGACCAGTTGAGGACACGACAAGACCAGGTGAGGGAAAACGACAAGACCAGGTAAAGGAAAACGGACAAAGACCAAGGTGGAGAACACAAAGACCAGGTGAGGACACGACAAGACTCAAGTGAGGACAACAAAACCAGGTGAAGACACACAAGCCAAGTGAGGACCGACAAGACCAAGTGAGGACACGACAAGACCAGTGAGGACACGACAAGACAGGGTAGACACACAGACCAAGTGAGGACCCCGACAAGCAAAAGGGGAGGACACGACAAGACCAGGTAGGAACGACAAGACCCGGTAAGGACACGACAAACCAAGGTGAGGACCGACAAGACCAGTGAGGACCGACAAGACCAAGTGAGGAACACACAAGACCAGGGGAGGACACGGCAAGACCCAAAGGGGGACACGACAAGACCAGATGAGGACACGACAAGACCAGGTGAGGACACGACAAGACAAGTGAGGGCACAACAGACAGGTGAGGACACGACAAGACCAGGTGAGGACCCGACAAGACCCGTGAGGACACGACAAGACCAGGGAGGACACGACAAGACAGGTGAGGACACGACAAGACCAGGTAAAAAACACAAGGACCAAAAGGTGGAAGAAGACGACAAGACCAAGTGAAGGGCACGACAAGACCAGGTGAGGACACGACAAACCAGATGAAGAACGAAAGACCAGGGGAGGACACGACTAGACAGGTGAAACACGAAAGACACAAACATTTGAACAAACAAAAAAGGGGGACCGGGAAAAGCCAAGGTGGGTTGGGGGAACCCAAACCATTTTTGAGCAGGGGAAGACACGCCTGGCCCCCCCCTCCCCCCGTTTTTTTTTTCCTTTCATTAAAAAAACCAAAAAAGGGGGTACGCTTTCCGATTTGGGGAATGACTTAGGAGGAGAAAGTCCCGCTCTCCCTGTGTTTTGGTGTGTGTTGGTTTTTGGGTTGGGGGGGTTTGGGTGTTTGTTTTGGGGGGGGTTGGGGGGGTTGTGGTGTTGTGGTGGTGGGGTTTTGTGGTTTGTTGGGGTGTGTGGTGGTTGGTTTTGGGGTTTGTGGGGGTGTGGTGGGGGGTGGTGGTGTGGTTTGGTGGGGGGTTGGGGGTGTGTTGGTGGTGGGTGGTGGTTGGTTTTTGTTGGTTTTGGGGGGGAGTGTGGTGGTTGTGTGGTGGGGGGTGTGGTGTTGTGGTGGTGGTGGGGGTGGTTGGGGTGGTTTGTGGGGGGTTGGTGTGGTGGTGTGTGGGGTTGGGGGGTTTGTGGGTGGTGGGGTGGGGGTTGGGGTTTGGTGGTGGGGGTTGGTGGGGGTTGGGGGGGGTTGTGTGGTGGTGTGTTTTGGGGGGGGTGGGGGTTTTTGGGGTGTTTTTTGGGGGTGTTGTGTGGGGTGTTGGGGGTGGGGGTGTGGGGGTGGTAACAAGTGCCCGGGGGTAACGGGTTTGGGTAGAAATCGGTAACCCCAGCCGTCCCCACCATCACTTTCACCAAGGTCTTTTCATGACTCTCCTTCTTCTTCTGTCTGTCTGTTGCTTTGGTTTTTGCCTTCCTTCCTCCTCTTCACTCCTGTTTGCCTCGCATCCTTGCATGCCTACCTGTCTACCTCCTTTTAAAATCCTTTCTGTCTACCTTCTTGTATGCCTGCCTGTCACCCTTGCGTGCCCCCCTAGCCCCCCCCTGTCACGTGCCTTGGTGCCTGCCTTCTACTCCTTCGTGCCTCCCCTGTCTACGTCCTTCGTGCCCCTAGAAAGAAAAAGGGGAATTTTTTCCCCCTTTACCAGGAACTAAAGCGAAAAGGGAGGGGTGAAACCTAAGAACAAATGTAAAAAAAGGAAAAAAAAAAAGAGGGGGGAAGAACAAAATAATAAAAAATAAAAAATAAAAATAATAAAAAATAAAATAATAAATTATTATTATTATTATTATTATTTTTTTTATCACTGTTATTTTTTTATTACATTTACGAAGACATTATAAATATAATATATATAAAAAATATATATATAAATTAATTTATATAAAATATAAAAATAATAATATTAAAAATTTTAATACCTTTAGAATGTTGGGGATACATCTCTAAAAACTTCTAGGGACCCCACCCCCTAAGAAAAAATAAATTTTTTTTCAGGGAAAACCAAGTTCTCCCGAACTTTTTTAGAATTTTTTTCCACCCCCCTAATTTCAATATGTTTTTTTTAAAGAAAAAACTTTGGGGCCAAACATTTAAAAAAATACAACAAAATAAAACAACATAGTAACTCAGGCTACACTCGAATATTTTCCCCGCCCCCTGCGGTGGCCGCGTGCCCAAAGCTGCAGCTTTTTCTCTCGGGACACAACACTGAGCCTAAAGGGGAAAGCGGCCCCTTGTCGGGGGGGTTTTTAAATGATGGGGTTTTTCACCCACTTTTTAAAACTTCAGAGCACACTTGCCCCATGCCCGGGGGTCTCCCCCCTATTGGAATGAATTTTAAGAAAGGGGGAAGGGCTTTCATATTTTCGGATTTTCGGGTCTCCCTGGGGCGGCAGCTCCCCCCCCTTTCCATTTACGGAGTATGGCAATAGGTTTCTGCCAATGGGGGGGCATAGTTTTCCCCCATTCAATCTCTTCCTCCTTCCATAGCATAAGGGGCCCCTCAGCGCTTTTGACTTCCATCAACCTCTGTACTTGGGCCCCCTTTGACTGGGCAACGAGCTGTGGCGGGGGTTCCTTTATGATGTCATTGACCTCCTCATGTCTGGCATACTTCCCTTCGCTGTGGACACACGAGCCAGAAGCCGTTTGATCACTGTCCCCCTGCCGAAAAATACACCTATGTTCGGTGAGGATGGGGGGGCTACGAAGAGCAACCCAATCCAAATGCCTTGGTCGAGAGGGGGTGCCCAGGAGAATTTGGGAACAGCAACGGGAAATTTCCCTGAGTGGTCCTTCACTGCCAGGGACAGTTTTTGTCCTTCCTGAAGCACGAGACTTTGTTTTGGGGCGTTTTTTTTATGTTGGGTTTTTGCCCAGGGGGACTTTTTCTTTGGGGGGAGCGGCTACTGAGGAGTCGAAAGGGTTCCCACCGAATCGCTGCTTCAGTAAACCTGGGGTCTGACTCCCACCAACTCCTCAAAACGTTCGGGGAAATATTTCTTACTAATGACTGGAAGCCAAACAAAGAAGACAGAAAAGCGGAAACAACTGCTTTCTTTGCCACCCCTATACTCCCCCGTCGCACTGGAGGGTTCCTGATCCATTGCTCTCCTCTATGACGGGGGGGGGGGGGCATGCCTTTTTTAAAAGCTGTCTCAGGGGGGCGCATATTCACAAGGTTGGGGTTTTCAAAAAGGGTACACACCTCAGGGAAGTGAGTCTTGGCAAGTAAGACACCTTTTTTTGGGAATACAACATCTTGGGATGAAATCGCTTATTCTCTCCTCCTTCCCATCAGTCATTCAATTTGCCCTAGGCATGTCGTGCCTGGTAAACCCCCGGGGGCCCCCAAAAGTACTTTTGGGCGGGGTGGTTTGAGACTTTTCCCGGGGGGAATCTCGCACACATTGATTTTTTCCTGGTTCCCGGATTTCACACTTGGGGGGGATTGAGGATGAGCCCCCAATCTTCTCCCGGGGTTTCACCAGTTTTTTCCCCACAGGGACTCTTCAGTACCTGCCAGGTGCCCTCTCCCGGTACCAAATATTACTCACTGCATAGGGGGGAACTTAGTTCTCTTATTTTAACAAAAAGGGAAATGGACGAGTGGGGCCCCTGCGAAACCATTGATGATTAATTTTTTGTTCTTCCAAACAAAAAGAATTGAGGGGTTTTCTGTACCGGGGTGAAATAAGGAAAAAAACTGGGGGCCGATCCCAACGCTGGCAAAACACATCCTCTTCACCAATTAAAGGGATTTCTAAAACCAATTTTTACTAGGGCCCTTTTCTTCTGGTAGGTCCCTGAGTAGGCCCTTGCGGCATGACTGCGGCTTCACTCCCCTTTAGAGACCCCAAAGCCCATTGTTGGGCTGGAGTAAAGGCACTTCTAGCGACTGTGGGCCGACCCCAAACCCCCCTTCCTTTCCCTACAACTGAAACCTCTTGAATCATTTTTTTCGCTCCATTCTCTCACTGTCCGAACCACCCAAAAACCCCTCCTCACCCTTTGGCAACAGTTTGGTAATCCCCCCTCTCCTAACCCCCCAAACTACAATTCTCTGCATTATATTCACACCACCCCATTCCCTCAAATGAACTCCACTGCCCCACCCTTCTCCTCGCGAAACATTCACACCCCGCTTCACACCCATAAAAGCTTTGGTAAAACTATACTCTCATACATTCCCTTTTTGCCCCCAAAGGGAAAAAGTTCTTTGCCCCCACAGACCCTAAGTGAAACCACTCACTCTTTTTCCCTCAAAATTTCCCCTTATTCACTTCATCTTTCATAGACCCATCCCGACACGCCCCCTTTCCCAAAATCTGAATACATTACCTCCCCCATCCCTTCTCCCTCCAATCGATATTCAATCTTTCATCCCTAACTTTTTTAAACCTCATAACCTTACTTTTTCCTGTATTCATTTTTAATTTCTTCTTTTGCCACCCACCAAATTCATCCCCCAATCTCTCAGCTTCTTTTCAAATCCCCCCAAACACATGTCATCAGCAAAGAGCACTGTGACAACTCCCACTTTTTTTGTGATTCTTATCTTTTAACTCCACCCTCTTCCAAACCCTCCATTACTCCTTTTCAACCCCCTCTATAAATAATTAAACAACCACGGTGACATCACACACCTTGCTAAGGCCCATTTTTCGGGAAAAAATTTTCCCCCTTTCCCACATACTCTAACTTTACCTCACTATCCTCTAAAAAAATCTTCCTGCTTTCATAACCCACCCCTACACCAACACCCTTTCAACATCGCCACATTGCCCCCCTATCCCCCTGTCATACCCTTTTCCAAATCCATAAACCAAAAACCCTTTTTTTACCTTATCTAAATACGTTCACTTAATTTTTCACTGAAAAACACCGGTCCACAACCCCCCCCTTTTCCTAAAGCCCCCTTTGTTCATCTCTATCCATCTCCGTTTTACTCTTAATTTTTTCAATTAACCCACCATACACTTTACCAGGTACACTAAAACGATTTATCCCCCTAAATTTTTTTGCACTCTTTTACCCCCTTTCCCTTTATAAAAGGAACATGCATGCTCTCTCCTTTCCCAGGTACCTTACCCCTTCCATACTTTTATTAAATAATTCACCAACCACTCCAAAAATTCCCCACCGTTTTTAACATTTCAAATCTTATCCCATAAACCCGGCTGCCTACCCCCTTTCATTTTTACCTACGGGCCTCACAACTTCCCCCACACTCACAACGGGCTTTCCTCACTCCAAAAGATGTTATTCCTCCTTGCCCTATACACAAATCACAGCTTCCCTATCTTCACAATTTTTAACAATTTCTCAAAATATCCCTCCATCTTCCAATCCCTTTAAAACCCCTTTTAATAACTCTCCCTCCTATATAAATATATATATATAATATGTAGAGAAAGAGAGAGAGAGAGAGAGAAAAAAGGGAAAGGGGCCCTTTCCGGGGCTGCTCAAAATGTCAAAGCTCTACCCGAAAAAGACGGGAGGGGAGAAAGGTGTATATTAAATCACTGACCAAAAAAAACGGGGCCCAGATAGGCGGAGCCCAAATTGCTGAGCAACATAAACCCAAACAGCAGCACCTCTAAACCGCACTTTCGCACTGCCTAGCACAATTAAATGGTCTTTTCTATGAACGAGGCAGATGTATCCCGTTCCAATAAAAGAGCAAGGGGAAACAGAACTACAGACCAGTTCCTCCTTTAATCACGGGAAAGATTCTTGAACAATTATCTCACACAAAAAACAGATTTTTTTTTTTGACTACCACCATATTTTTGTGACCGTCAAAGGGCTTCAAAAAGACACCGCTGCCATCTTTTTAAATCTTCCATAAGGGGAACCGTCCTGTGTAGTACCCAACTTGCTGGGTTTTCCCCTTTACCGAGTAGGAAACCAGGAACTTTTGGCAAAACTGCAAGCCTGGAACGGCAATTTCCCCCACTATGTCTCCTCAGGGGATTACCTTTCAAGTAGACTCTAAGTGTAGTTCTCAATGAGACTCAGCAAAAAAGCCTTTGGGGGCAAGGTTCCAGGGGGAAGTGTGTTGGGCCATTGTAGGGAATGCTGTTCATAGCCTTCACTCCCCCCAAATCCCATGCATTGCAGACGACTGTACTCTGACATTTACTTACCAAAAGAAAAATGCCAGCCTCAATTTAAAAATCGATCACCACCGGGGTAAACGAGGCGGGTCCTTTTTTCCCCTCCTGAAAAACAAAATGTCAGGGTTTTTTGGGCACCATATGCAGGGCTGAAAAAGTAAGAAAAAATGGAAAAATTTTTGTTCCCGGGGGAACGAATTGATACCCTTTGGGGTGAAATCGACTCCAAATTGACCTTTAAGAACCAGGGTTTAAATCTTGCAAACAGGCCCGGGAAAATTTTAAACACTTCGATGGATCTGGCACGCTCGAAAGAGATTCTTACAGGCCAATAGCTCCCCCTTGAATGCTCCACTTTCTTGATTGTCTGCTCCCCCCCCCCCCATCTCATCTGCACATCTTGACAGAGTAAAACAACCCAGCCTAGATAGATGGTCATTTCAGCGGGGCCTTAAAACCCCGGAAGAATTGGGGGGGCCTTACTGTTTTTGTACAACCAAAACTTAAAATACCCACAAAAAAGCTTCCCCGGGGACAGCGAGAATGAGCTTCTATACCACAAAGGCAGCAAGCCGCAACTTCACTCAGACTGTAACCTTCTCCAGAACACACTTCACCTGAAAATTTATCCCCCCGGAATGACTTAGCTGGAACATGTTTTCCCACAATAATATATCACGAAATAAAGGCGCTTTGAAAATGAAATCACTGGCCCAAGATGGTCCAACTCATCCTGTTCCCATCTTATTTTTCATAACAATAAAAAGCTTTCAAATACATGTAAGAACACCTTTGCAGCTCTCACACAAAATCAAACTAAACACCTTTGCATCACAAAAATCAAAATCTAAAAGAGCTTCAGACCCACAACAAAACCAGGGAAAATAAATACTCCACACATTTTTAAGTGGTAATTCCAAATCTCACTTTTTACGAGGATTTCATTGCCAATATACTGGGTGATAAAATTATACCAGCCACTCGTAAGTGATTATTTTATATCTAGGGATATTATACACTGTGATGTATATTTAATGGCAAGGATTAAAGTGACGGGGGGTTTTGTTTTTGTGGGGAATTTTTTCTACTGGAGAGAGAGAAGAGAAGGGAGGGAGGGGAGGGGGAGGAAGGAAGAGGGAAGGGGAGGAAAAAGATCAAACCCCCAAAGGAAATGCTTTGCGGCCTCGTGATGGTAGTGGGTTTGGGTGTGGTGTTTTTGGTGGTGGTGGGGGTGGGTGGGTTTTGTGGGTGGGGTTTTGGTGGTGGGTTTGTTTTAGTGTGGGGGTGTACTCCCCTATTTGTTCCTATTGGTTGCAGCGGCGGGTCAAAGCTCCTGGCCCCCCTTTTTTAAATGTCTCTACAGGCCTCCTCTCCCTCCCTGCTCCATGAGCTTTTTTCATACCTCGTCTTAAAACTAGTGTATGGTTCCTGCATCCACTACGTCACTTTCCAGACTATTCCATTCCCTGACAACTCTATGACTGAAGAAATACTTCCTAACATCTCTTTGACTCATCTGATTCTTCAACTTTCAATTGTGACCCCTTGTTTCTGTGTCCCATCTCTGGAACATCCTGTCTGTCCACCTTGTCATTTCCTCGCAATATTTTGTATATCGTTATCATGTCTCCCCTGACCTTCCTGTCCTCCAGTGTCGTCAGGCCGATTTCCCTTTTAACTTCTCTTCGTAGGACAATTCCCTTAGCTCTGGGACTAATCTTGTTCCTAAAATTTGCATTTTCTCTAATTTCTTGACGTGCTTGACTAGGTGTGGGTTCCAAACTGGTGCTGCATGTGTGTGTATGTGTGTGTGTGTACTCACCTAGTTGTGGTTTCAGGGGTCGAGTCACAGCTCCTGGCTGTGTGTGTGTCACTTCCCTCCGCTAAATATAATTCTCCTTCTATCAAAGTAACTTAGAAATTATTACCTTTGACTGTAGTGGCCATTATGCAGCTGCCGCCACGGTAATAAGAGAATAATTTATGTGTTTGTATACACGATTATTAATGGCCAGAAATTAATACTTTTTTAAATGATCATAATTCATCTGAAATAATTGTTTTTCTAAGCATTCTTTTCTCCTTCTTTGTTTAGCTAGTTAATTTTCTCTTCCTTTAATTTTAACTACTAGTTTTGCTAATAACAACAATAACAATAATAATAATAATAATAACACTATCAACAATAATTAAATTATTATTGTTATTATTATGACTGGTTTAAATATACTGTTTATCACTAAAGCAAATTTAAAAGAAACAAACATTCACCATGACTCGCACCATACCTGTCTTTCCATAAGGGCGCAGACATCACGATTTAGTAGTGACTTATTGAACCACACCGTCCCTGTACTGGCCCACCTCCATGACTCGAGTCCAGCTAACCAGTTTCCCGCTCCCCATCACCGTGAATCGCCTGCTTGCACTCCAACAGATTGCCAAATCCTTACAGGATCGCCTGTCTCCATTAACTGCAGTCTGACACGCTCACATATATCCCACTGCTGGCACTAATGTCACACTGTTGGCACTAATATCACTCTGCTGGCACTAATGTCATACTGTTGGCACTAATATCACTCTGCTGGCACTAATGTCACACTGTTGGCACTAATATCACTCTGCTGGCACTAATGTCACACTGTTGGCACTGTTTTCACAGGCCAGTGCCAGCAGTGAGAGTGCCCAGTTCAACAGCCTCTCTTCCACTCATTCCACTACAACATCTTCTAGTGTAATATTCTCTCCATAATATTACACCATTTTCACTTACATCTGAGGACTAAACTGGCCGGCTATTAAAGTTTTGGCTCAGTCACCCTCCTGTCAGCAGCCTCCAGTTATGGTCTTCAAGACGTCAACAAACTGGCAAATGCTCACACAATTATTATTATTATTATTATTATTATTATTATTATTATTATTATTAATTATTATTATTATTATTATTATTGTCATTATTATTATTATTATTATTATTATTATTATTATTATTATTATATTATTATATTATTATTGGATAGTTAAATGGGTTTAAAATCTATGTACTACACGAGTGTTATTAAGACTGAGTCACCTGTACACCACCAGCCAGAAATACTTTAATATGTGTAATAAGTATTAAAGTAAATACTGACTGTATGTACACTGGAGGACATACACTTATCAGTGTATATAACTGAGAGTCATACACTTCTCAGTGTAATATACACTGAGAGACATACACTTCTCAGTGTATATACACTGAGAGACATACACTTCTCAGTGTATATACACTGAGAGACATACACTTCTCAGTGTATATACACTGAGAGACATACACTTCTCAGTGTATACACACTGAGAGACACTTCTCAGTGTATATACACTGAGAGACATACACTTCTCAGTGTAAATACACTGAGAGACATACACTTCTCAGTGTATATACACTGAGAGTCATACACTTCTCAGTGTATATACACTGAGAGTCATACACTTCTCAGTGTATATACACTGAGAGACATACACTTCTCAGTGTATATACACTGAGAGACATACACTTCTCAGTGTATATACACTGAGAGACATACACTTCTCAGTGTATATACACTGAGAGACATACACTTCTCAGTGTATATACACTGAGAGACATACACTTCTCAGTGTATATACATGAGAGACATACACTTCTCATGATATATACACTGAGAGACATACACTTCTCAGTGTATATACACTTAGAGACATACACTTCTCAGTGTATATACACTGAGAGACATACACTTCTCAGTGTATATACACTGAGAGACATACACTTCTCAGTGTAATACACTGAGAGACATACACTTCTCAGTGTATATACACTGAGAGTCATACACTTCTCAGTGTATATACACTGAGAGTCATACACTTCTCAGTGTATATACACTGAGAGACATACACTTCTCAGTGTATATACACTGAGAGTCATACACTTCTCAGTGTATATACACTGAGAGACATAAAACTTCTCAGTGTATATACACTGAGAGTCATACACTTCTCAGTGTATATACACTAAGAGTCATACACTTCTCAGTGTATATACACTGAGAGTCATACACTTCTCAGTGTATATACACTGAGAGTCATACACTTCTCAGTGCATATACACTGAGAGACATACACTTCTCAGTGCATATACACTGAGAGACATACACTTCTCAGTGTATATACACTGAGAGACATGCACTTCTCAGTGTATATACACTGAGAGGACATACATTCTCAGTGTATATACACTGAGAGACATATATTCTCAGTGTATATACACTGAGAGACATACATTCTTAGGGTATATACACTGAGAGACATACATTCTCAGTGTATATACACTGAGAGACATACATTCTCAGTGTATATACACTGAGAGAGATACATTCTTAGGGTTATACACTGAGAGGGACATACATTCTCAGTGTATATACACTGAGAGAGATTCATTCTCAGTGTATATACCCTGAGAGACATACATTCTCAGTGTATATACACTGAGAGACATACATTCTCAGTGTATATACACTGAGAGACATACATTCTCAGTGTATATACCCTGAGAGACATACATTCTCAGTGTATATACACTGAGAGACATTCATTCTCAGTGTATATACCCTGAGAGACATACATTCTTAGTGTATATACACTGAGAGACATACATTCTCAGTGTATATACACTGAGAGACATACATTCTCAGTGTATATACACTGAGAGACATACACGTCTGTCATGCCCCTATGGTTAACCTTTCTTAAATATATTACATTGCGGTTATTTCCTTTAATAGCTAAATTGGAAATGAACGTCCTTGTATTATTAAGGCTAATTCTTATTAACAATTATTATAATTTATGTAACATGGCCATACGTTTTATTGGAGGTATAGTAACCTGCCTGCCGCCCGGTGTGCCGGTGTATGGTTAGCCGTGATGTTCGATGGTTATACCCCCCTTCCCCCCCCCCCCCCCCCCCCTTTATGTTTCAACTACTCTACTGAGTGTTGGTGAGTCACGTCACGTGACCCACTTGACCTGTATGCTCAAGGTTGAGGGACGAGCAGTGAAGAAGTAGCAGCCAACGAGAACACTCCTGCTCGTCTCTGGTAACTGGCCAAGGTTTATTAGCCTGCCTGGACATATTCTGTTCTGTTAGGTAAGACACATATGCAACAGTTAGGTATCTTTATTTCGAAATGTTTCGCCTACACAGTAGGCTTCTTCAGTCGAGTACAGAAAAGTTGATAGAAGCAGAAGATACTTGAAGACGATGTAATCAGTCCATCACCCTTAAAGTTTGGAACAATGCTCTTCTCCAGACTGAGGGACTGACCACCTCAAAACTTTAAGGGTGATGGACTGATTACATCGTCTTCAAGTATCTTCTGCTTCTATCAACTTTTCTGTACTCGACTGAAGAAGCCTACTGTGTAGGCGAAACATTTCGAAATAAAGATACCTAACTGTTGCATATGTGTCTTACCTAACAACCTGTCGGTATTTTATACCATTTTAATGTTCATATTCTGTTTTATTCTGACTGCTTCCAATTGGGAAACAAGACTTCATACATTAAAGTAATCTCTATATACATATATGTTATATCCAGGATCTCCTAATCATCTGCTATGAAAGCCTTATATATATATTTTGGATAATATAGGACATGCATTCTTAACTTATATACGATAATTCGTATATTTCTGGCTTTTGTTGTATTATGAGCTGTTTAGCCCTTGTGGCTTAGCGCTTCTTTTTGATTATAATAATAATAATGTTGTATTATGAATATACTTAATTAAAATTAGGCATTCCGGAGGATCACTATTATTACCCTAACCTCTCTGACCAAAGTTGTTATGCTCTAAAAAGAAGGAAATAGTTGTTACAATACTTGGAGTGTAACAACGTCTCAGTGTATATACACTGAGAGACATACACTTCTCAGTGTATATACACTGAGAGACATACGCTTCTCAGTGTATATACACTGAGAAACATACACTTCTCAGTGTATATACACTGAGAAACATACACTTCTCAGTGTATATACACTGAGAGACATACACTTCTCATGTATATACACTGAGAGACATCGCTTCTCAGTGTATATACACTGAGAAAACATACACTTCTCAGTGTATATACACTGAGAAACATACACTTCTCAGTGTATATACACTGAGAGACATACACTTCTCAGTGTATATACACTGAGAGACATACACTTCTCAGTGTATATACACTGAGAGACATACACTTCTCAGTGTATATACACTGAGAGACATACACTTCTCAGTGTATATACACTGAGAGACATACACTTTTCAGTGTATATACACTGAGAGACATACACTTCTCAGTGTATATACACTGAGAGACATACACTTCTCAGTGTATATACACTGAGAGACATACACTTCTCAGTGTATATACACTGAGAGACATACACTTCTCAGTGTATATACACTGAGAGACATACACGTCTCAGTGCATATACACTGAGAGACAAACACGTCTCAGTGTATATACACTGAGAGACATACACTTCAAAGTGTATATACACTGAGAGACATACACGTCTCAGTGTATATACACTGAGAGACATACACTTCTCAGTGTATATACTCTGGAGGACATACACTTCTCAGTGTATATACACTGAGAGTCATACATTCTCAGTGTATATACACTGAGAGACATACACTTCTCAGTGTATATACACTGAGAGACACACACGTCTCAGTGTATATACACTGAGAGACATACACGTCTCAGTGTATATACACTGAGAGACATACACTTCTCAGTGTATATACACTGAGAGTCATACATTCTCAGTGTATATACACTGAGAGACATACACGTCTCAGTGTATATACACTGAGAGTCATACATTCTCAGTGTATATACACTGAGAGACATACACGTCTCAGTGAATATACACTGAGAGACACACACTTCTCAGTGTATATACACTGAGAGTCATACACTTCTCAGTGTATATACACTGAGAGTCATACACTTCTCAGTGTATATACACTGAGAGTCATACATTCTCAGTGTATATACTCTGAGAGACATACACTTCTCAGTTGTATATTTCACTGAGAGACATACACTTCTCAGTGTATATACACTGAGAGACAATACACTTCTCAGTGTATATATCATATAAATT
>NC_069400.1:115361119-115366262 GCF_026875155.1 Cherax quadricarinatus | reverse complement strand
TAAAACCAACACACCCCAAAGTGAAGAGGCGGGGCCAGGAGGGGAATCTACCCCTGCAATCAAAACTAGGTGAGTACAACACACACCACACATCTGAGATCTTGAACGATAAACTCTTTTTTGTTTCGTTCAATTTCGTTTAGACACCTGGTCTGTCGTCTTCACCTGCTTGTCGTGTCTTCACCTGGTCTTGTCGTGTCTTCACCTGGTCTTGTCGAGTCTTCACTGTCTTTTTGTCGTCTCACCTATCTTGTCGTAACCTCACAGTCTTGAGTCGTGTCCTCACTTGGTCTGTCGTGCCTCACTTGTCCTTGTCGTTCCTCAACCTGTCTAGTTGTGTTCTCACCTGGTCTTGTCGTGTCTCACTTGGTCTTGTCGTGTCCTCACTTGGTCTTGTCGTGTCCTCACTGGACTTGTCGTGTCTCACCTGGTCTAGTTGTGTCTCACCTGTCTTGTCGTGGTCCTCAACTGGTCTTGTCGTGTCCTCACCTGGTCTTGTCGTGTCCTCACCTGGTCTTGTTGTGTCCTCACTTGGTCTTGTCGTGTCCTCACTTGGACTTGTCGTGTCCTCACCTGGTCTAGTTGTGTTCCACCTGTTTGTCGTGTCCTCACTGGTCTTGTCGTGTCCTCACTTGGTCTTGTCGAATCCTCACCTGGTCTTGTCGCGTCCTCACTTGGTCTTGTCGTGTTCTCACCTGGTCTTGTCGTGTCCTCACCTGGTCTAGTCGTGTCCTCACCTGGTCTTGTCGTGGTCCTCATCTGGTCTTGTCGTGTCCTCACCTGGTCTTGTGTGTCCTCACTTGGTCTTGTCGAATCCTCACCTGGTCTTGTCGCGTCCTCACTTGGTCTTGTTGTGTCTTTACCTGGTCTTGTCGTGTCCTCACCTGGTCTTGTCGTGTCCTCACCTGGTCTTGTCGTGGTCCTCATCTGGTCTTGTCGTGTCCTCACCTGGTCTTGTCGTGTCCTCACCTAGTCTTGTTGTGTCCTCACTTTGTCTTGTCGTGTCCTCACCTGGTCTTGTCGTGGTCCTCATCTGGTCTTGTCGTGGTCCTCACCTTGTCTTGCCGTGTCCTCACCTGGTCTTGTCGTGTCCTCACTTGGTCTTGTCGTGTCCTCACCTGGTCTTGTCGCGTCCTCACTTGGTCTTGTCGTGTCCTTACCTGTCTTGTCGCGTCCTAACTGGTCTTGTCGTGTTTCTCACCTGCTTTTCGTGTCCTCACTCTGGTCTGTCGTGTCTAACCTTGTCTTGTCGTGTTCTCATCTGGTCTTGTCGTGTCCTCACTTGGTCTTGTCGTGTCTCACTTGGTCTTGTCGTGTCTTCACCTGGTCTTGTTGTCTCACTGGTCTTGTTCGTGTCCTCACCTGGTCTTTCGTGTTCTCACTTGGTCTTGTCGTTTCCTTACCTGGTCTTGTCGTGTTCTCACCTGGTCTTGTCGTGTCCTCACTTGGTCTTGTCGTGTCTTCACCTGGTCTTGTGTCCTCACTTGGTCTTGTCGTGTCCTCACCTGGTCTTTCGTGTCCTCACTTGGTCTTGTCGTGTCCTCACTTGGTCTTGTCGTGTCCTCACCTGGTCTAGTTGTGTTCTCACCTGGTCTTGTCGTGTCCTCACTTGGTCTTGTCGTGTCCTCACTTGGTCTTGTCGTGTCCTCACTTGGACTTGTCGTGTCCTCACCTGGTCTAGTTGTGTTCTCACCTGGTCTTGTCGTGGTCCTCAACTGGTCTTGTCGTGTCCTCACCTGGTCTTGTCGTGTCCTCACTTGGTCTTGTTGTGTCCTCACTTGGTCTTGTCGTGTCCTCACTTGGACTTGTCGTGTCCTCACCTGGTCTATTGGTGTTCTCACCTGGTCTTGTCGTGTCCTCACCTGGTCTTGTCGTGTCCTCACCTGGTCTTGTCGTGTCCTCACCTGGTCTTGTCGTGTCCTCACTGGTCTTGTCGTGTCCTCACTACTGTGTCGTGTCCTCACCTGGTCTCTATGATGTGTGTTCTCACCTGTCTTGTCGGGTCCTCACTGGTCTTGTCGTGTCCTCACCTGGTCTTGTCGTGTCCTCACCTTGTCTTGTGTCGCGGTTTTCCTCACTTGGTCTTGTCGTGTTCTCACCTGGTCTTGTCGTGTCCTCACTGGTCTATGTCGTTCCTCACCTGGTCTTGTCGTGTCTCATCTGGTCTTGTCGTGTCCTCACTGGTCTTGTCGTGTCCTCACTTGGTCTTGTCGACTCCTCACCTGGTCTTGTCGTGGTCCTCATCTGGTCTTGTCGTGTCCTCACCTGTCTTGTCGTGTCCTCATTGGTCTTGTTGTGTCTTTACCTGGTCTTGTCGTGTCCTCACCTGGTCTTGTCGTGTCCTCACCTGGTCTTGTCGTGTCCTCACCTGGTCTTGTCGTGTCCTCACCTGGTCTTGTCGTGTCCTCACCTAGTCTTGTTGTGTCCTCACTTTGTCTTGTCGTGTCCTCACCTGGTCTTGTCGTGGTCCTCATCTGGTCTTGTCGTGGTCCTCACCTGGTCTTGCCGTGTCCTCACCTGGTCTTGTCGTGTCCTCACTTGGTCTTGTCGTGTCCTCACCTGGTCTTGTCGCGTCCTCACTTGGTCTTGTCGTGTCCTTACCTGGTCTTGTCGTGTCCTAACCTGGTCTTGTCGTGTTCTCACCTGCTTGTCGTGTCCTCACTTGGTCTCGTCGTGTCTTACCCTTGTCTTGTCGTGTTCTCATCTGGTCTTGTCGTGTCCTCACTTGGTCTTGTCGTGTCCTCACTTGGTCTTGTCGTGTCTTCACCTGGTCTTGTGTCCTCACTTGGTCTTGTCGTGTCCTCACCTGGTCTTTTCGTGTTCTCACTTGGTCTTGTCGTTTCCTTACCTGGTCTTGTCGTGTTCTCACCTGGTCTTGTTGTGTCCTCACCTGGTCTTGTCGCGTCCTCATTTGGTCTTGTCGTGTCCTCACCTGGTCTTGTCGTGTTCTCACCTGGTCTTGTCGTGTCCTCACCTGGTCTTGTGTCCTCACCTGGTCTTGTCACGTCCTCATTTGGTCTTGTCGTGTCCTCACCTGGTCTTGTCGTGTCCTCATCTAGTCTTGTTTTGTCCTCACCTGGTCTTGTCGTGTCCTCACCTGGTCTCGTCGCGTCCTCACACATACCACTAGAGTCGAGGCGGTGGATCAAACTCCACTAAATGGTTATAATGACCATAATTTTTAAAGGGGTGGATCGGCAAGCCAGGGGAAGGCCTCGATCAGATGACAAAAAGCTCCAAAGGCTAGTCATCATATACCGAGAGCCGCGTCGGGAAACACTTGTCCTGTTTCCTGACCATCCTTACCTAACCTCCATTGGTACCCGGCGACCCGGTCCCAGACACAGGATCTATTCACAGACCCACGACTCACAGACTCACAGGACCACCACGATGTTAAAATATCCTGTGACTTCCAGACTGAGAGACTGACCACCTCAAATACTTTGTCTCCGAGGTTGACCGACTGATCATATCATCATTTCACTACTGTACTTGCTGCCTCTGCATTTAAGTAAGATAAGATAAGATAAAGATTTCGTATCGGATATTTTTAAAGCTCCCGGGGGTTAGCCACCAGATACCAAGAAAGTCAGTGCGTACATCGAGACTGTCTAACTTAAATTTCATTGGGTCCTTAATCATTGGTCCGCCCAGGTGCACCCACACCAGTGACTAACACCCAGGTACCTATTTGCTGCAAGGTGAACAGGACAATAGGTGTAAGGAAACGTGTCGGAATTTCCACCCGCCGGGAATCGAACCCGGGCTCTCCGTGTGTGAAGCGGGAGCTTTAGCCACCAGACCACCGGGCCCCTACCGAAGCCTGCCGTGTAGACGACACGTTTCAATAATAAAGATACCCAACTTTTGCACATGTGTCTTAATCTTCAACTTGTCGATATTTTACTCCATTTTCAACACAAGGAGCCATTTATCAGTGTCAACAATAGAAAAAAACAAAGCGCCATTTTAATCTACGTATGAAGGAGCATAAAAGGGATAATGCGTAGTATTTCGTTCGTTCGTTCGTTCGTTCGATCGTTTGTTCGTTCGTTCGTTCGTTCGTTCGTTCGTTCGAGAGAGAGAGAGAGAGAGAGAGAGAGAGAGGTAGATGGCTGGAAAGAAATTACAGAAGAGTGTGGCCATAATATTTGGAATATTGAATATTTATAAGATAAAATGAATGAGAGATGACGGCACACAACTTAACCAGAGGTAAGTTGTTGTAGCTACGAGCACTGGAGACGACACACAACGTAACGAAAGGTAAGTTGTTGCAGCTACGAGCACTGGAGACGACACACAACGTAACGAAAGGTAAGTTGTTGCTAGCTACGAGCACTGGAGACGACACACAACGTAACGAAAGGTAAGTTGCTGCAGCTACGAGCACTGGAGACGACACACAACGTAACGAAAGGTAAGTTGTTGTAGCTACGAGCACTGGAGACGACACACAACGTAACGAAAGGTAAGTTGTTGCAGCTACGAGCACTGGAGACGACACACAACGTAACGAAAGGTAAGTTGTTGCAGCTACGAGCACTGGAGACGACACACAACGTAACGAAAGGTAAGTTGTTGCAGCTACGAGCACTGGAGACGACACACAACATAACGAAAGGTAAGTTGTTGCAGCTACGAGCACTGGAGACGACACACAACGTAACGAAAAGTAAGTTGTTGCAGCTACGAGCACTGGAGACGACACACAACGTAACGAAAGGTAAGTTGTTGCAGCCTCGAGCACTGGACGAACACAACGTATGAAAGGTAAGTGTTGTAGCTACGAGCGCGAGACGACACACAAGAACGAAGGTAATTATGCAGCCCGAGCACTGGAGACTACACACACGTACGAAGGTTTTTTGTAGTACGAGACTGGGACGACACAAACAGTACGAAAATTAGTTGTTGCAGCTACGAGCACTGGAGACGAACACAACGTAACGAAAGGTAAGTTGTTGTAGCTACGGCACTTGGATGACGACACACAATCGTAACGAAGGTAAGTGCTGCTGCTACGAACACTGGAGACGACACACAACGTAACGAAAGTAAGTGTTGCAGCTACGAGCACTGTGAGACGACTAACGTAACGAAAGGGTTAGTTGTGCTGCAGCTACGACACTGGAGACGA
>NC_069400.1:115333619-115358619 GCF_026875155.1 Cherax quadricarinatus | reverse complement strand
TTGGTGTGTTGTTTGCTGCTGCTGCTGCTGCTGCGTTCGTGTTGCTGCTGCTGCTTTTTCTGCTGCTGCTGCTGCTGCTGCGCTGCTGCTGCATGTGCTGGCTGCTGCTGCGCTGCTGTTGCTGCTGCTGTTTTGCTGCTGCGCTGCTGCTGCTGCGCTGCTGCTGCTGCTGCTGCGTGCTGCTGCTGTTTCCTGCTGCTCCCTTGTGTTGTTGTGTGTTGTTGCTGCTGTTTGCTGCTGCTGTTTTGCTGCTGCTGTTGTTGCTGCTGCTGCTTTTTGTTGCTGCTGCTGTTGTTGTGTTGCTGCTGTTGTTGCTGCTGCTGTTCTTGCTGCTGTGTGTGTTGCTGCTGCTGCTGCGCTGCTGTTGTTTGCTTGTGCTGCTGCTGTTGTTTTTTGCTTGTGCTGTTGTTCCCTGCTGCTGTTGTTGCTGCTGCTGCTGATGTTGTTGTTGCTGTTGTTTGGCTGTTTTTGCTGCTGCTGTTGTTGCTGCTGCTGCTGCTGCTGCGTGTTGTTGCTGCTGCTGCTGCTGTTGTTGTTTGCTCCCTGCTGCTGTTGTTGCTGCTGTTGTTGCTGCTGTTGTTGCTGCTGCTTTTTGTTGTTTGCTGCTGTTGTTGTTGCTGTGCTTTTTTGCTGCTGTTTTGTTGCTGCGTTGTTGCTGCTGCTGTTCTTGCTGTGGGTGTTGTTTTGCTGCTGCGTTGCTGTTGTTGCTGCTGCTGTTTAGCTGCTGCTGTTGTGTTTTGCTGCGCTGCTGGTTGCGCTGCTGCTGCTGCTGTTGTTTTGCTGCTCCCTGCTGCTGTTGTGCTGTTTTGTTGCTGCTTGCTGTTTGTGTTTTGCTGCTGCTGTTGCGCTGTGCTGCTGCTGCTGTCTGCTGTGCTGCTGCTGCTGCTGCTGCTGTGCTGTTTGCTGCGCTGCTGACGGTTTCCCGCTGTTGCTGTTCTGCTGCTGCTGTTGCTGCTGCTGCTGTTGCTGCTGCTGCTGTTGCTGCGCTGCTGCTGTTCTGCTGGCTGCTGCTGTGTCTGCTGCTGTTGCTGCTGCTGTTTGTGTTGTTGTTGTTGTTGTTGTTGTGTTGTTGTTGTTGTTGCTGCCTGCTGCTGTTTTTGCGCTGCTGCTGCTTGCTGCTGTGTTGCTGCTGCTGTTATTGTTGTTGTTTTTGTTTTGTTTTTGTTGGGCGTTGCTGCTGCTGCTGCTGCTGTTTCTGCTGCTGCTGTGTTGCTTGCTGCGCTGCTGCTGCTGCTGTGTGCTGTTGGCTTGCGTTGTTGCTGCTGCTGCTGTTGTTGCTGCTGCTGCTGTTTTCTGCTGCTGCTGCTGCTGCTGCTGCTGCTGCTGCTGCTGCGGGCTGTTTGCTGCCTTGTTGTTTTGTTGTGTTTGCTGCTGCTGCTGTTTGCTGCTGCTGCTGTTGTTGTTTTTGTTTTGTTTTGTTGTTGGTTGCGGGCTGCTGCTGTTGCTGCTGCTGCTGTTGTTGCTGCTGCTGCTGCTGTTTGCTGCTGCGCTGCTGTTTTGTTGTTTTGTTGTTGTTGTTGTTGTTGTTGCTGCTGCTGCTGCTGCTGCGGGTGCTGCAGTTGCTGCTGCTGCTGTTTTCGTCTGCTGCTGCTGCTGCTGCTGCTGCTGCTGCTGCTGGTTGCTGCTGCTGCGTTTCTGCTGCTGCTCTGCTGCTGCTGCTGCTGCTGTTCTGTTGTTGTTGTTGTTCTGCTGCGGGCTGTGTGCTGCTGCTTTGTTGTTTCGTTGCTGTTGTTTTCTTGCTGCTGCTGCTGCTGCTGTTGTTTTTTGTTGTTCGCTGCTTGCTGCTGCTGTGTGTTGCTTTTGCTTTTGTTGCTGTCTGTTTCTGCTGCGTTACTGTTGCTGCGCTGACGTGCCGCTGTTGCTGCTGCTTTTCTTGCTGTTGCTTTTGTTGCTGCTGTTGTTGCTGTTATCTTGCCCAGTGCTGCTGTTTTTGTTGCTGCTGTTATTGTTGGTAGTGCTGCTGCTGCTGGTTTTTTCGCTGAGTCTATTGCTGGTGCTGCTCTAGTTATTATTTTTACTGCTGCTGGTACTGCTTTTGTTTAATTTGTTGCTTTTGTTGTAACTGCTGCTGCTTCTGTTTTTGTTGTGTTGTTTTTGGTTTTCCCTGCTGCGTTCCCGCCACTGTTGATGCGCTGTGTGTTCATGACTGCCTAGTGGTGTAATATGACTGTCAGTGGTGTGAATATGACTGTCAGTGGTGTGTTGCATGACTGTCAGTGGTGTAATATGACTGTCAGTGGTGTGAATATGAACGTCATGGTGGAATATGACTGTCAGTGGTGTTGCATGACTGTCAGTGGTGTGCACAGACTGTCAGTGGTGTGAATATGACTGCGTGTGTGTTGCATGACTGTCCGTGGTGTGAATATGACTCTCAGTGGTGTGTTGCATGACGTCAGTGGTGTGAACAATGACTGTCATATGGTGTGAATATGACTGTCAGTGGTGTTTATTGCATGACTGTCATGGTGTAAATATGACTGTCAAGTTGGGGGGAGTGTTGCATGACTGTCAGTGGTGTGAATATACTGTCAATTGGAGTGAATATGACTGCCAGTGGTGTGAAAATGACTGCAGCACACACAGCAAACAAGTGCCTAAGAAGTTGGTGTGAAAATGACATGACTGTCAGTGGTGTAATATATCCTGCCATTGGTGTGAATAATGGGGAATACCATGGGTGCTGTCTGTGTGTCTCTCCCCAAGTGGTGTTATAGAACTGCCAGTTTGTGAATATAATGACTGTCATTGGTGTGAAAATAACACCCCCTAAACTACACATATAGCAAGTAAACTGACATTGGTGTGAAATAAATGACTGCCAGTGGAGTGAATATGACTGTCAGTGGTGTGCATCTACTGCCAGTGGTGTGAACATGACTGTCAAGTTGGTGTGAATAATATGACTGTCCAGTGTTGTGAATATGACTGTCCATTGGGTGTTAATAGGACTGCCAGTGGTGTGAATATTGACTGACAGTGGTGTGAATAATGACTGCCAGTGGTGTGAATATGACGTCCAGAGGTGTGAATATGACTTGCCAGTTGGTGTGACTATGACTGTCAGTGGTGTGAAATATGGACTGCCAGTGGTGTGAATATGACTGTCCTCAGTGGTGTGAAAAAATGACTGCCAGTGGTGTGAATATACTGTCAGTTGTGTTGTTGCATGACTGTCAGTGGTGTTGCATGACTGTCAGTGGTGTTGGCATGACTGTCAATGGTGTTGCATGACTTGTCAGTGGTGTTGCATGACTGTCGAGTGGTGATGCATGACAGTCAGTGGTGTTGCCTGACTTCATGGTGTTGCATGACTGTCAGTGGTGTTGCATGACTGTCATGGTGTTGCATGACTGTCAGGGTGTTGGCAAGGACGGTCAGTGGTGTTGCATGACTGTCAGTGGTGTGCAATGACTGTCAGTGGTGTCATGACTGTCTCAGGAGTGCACAACTTAACATGTTAACTTTCTTGCCGTGTTAAAAGTGTTGTGTCTAACACGTGTTGAATTTGGATTATGTTAAGCTTGTTAAAATTTGTTTTGTTTATGCATTTGTGTGTGTGTACTCCCTAGATTATGGATGCGGGGGTCGAGTCCAGCTCCTGGCCCCGCCCCTTCACCTGGTCGCTTCCCGTTCCACTCGTCCGCTCCCGTAAGCTATATCATACCTCTACTTAAAGCTATGTATGGATCTTACTCCACTACATCACTACCCAGCTATTCCACTTCCTGACAACTCTTGCTGAGACAAAACTTCCTAACACCCTGTGATTCATCTGAGTCTTCAGCTTCCAAAACTGTGTCCCCATGTTGCTGTGTCCCATCTCTGGAACATCCTGTCTCATCCCACCTTGTCTAAAACCCACTCAGTATTTTATATGTCGTTATACATATCCCCCTAACTCTGTGTGTGTGTGTGTGGTTAGAAACCATTTTGGTCCTAAGGCACAATTTCGAATAGACAATAGGCCTGTTGTAGTGCAGCGGTGTTATTCTGACCGTATGTGGTTGTGTGTGTGTGTGTGAGTGGAGTGGGCGCAGGTATGGGCGAGAGCGGTGGGGGCGTGGGTATAGGGTGTTGCCCATGAGAACAAAACATGGCCTGGCCAGTAATTAGATATATGAATACTTAATTATGAAGGGACCTTGGACGGTGTGAGAAGCTGTGTTCTTGTGCTCTCCTACACCTCCTCTTCTTTCTTCTCCTGTTCCTTCTTCCTCTTCTTCTTTCTTTCTCCCCTTTCGCTTATTACACTTTTCTTTACTTTTCTTCCTTTCCCATCTTCTTCCTCCTCGTTTTCCTATTTTTCCTCCTTCTCTCCGTTCTCCTATTCATCGTATCCTCTTCCTCCTCTTTCTTCTTTTTCTTCTGGCGTCATCTTACGCCCGCCCACTTCCTCTCCTCTTCCTTCTCCACAACCCTTCTCTCTTTCTTTCATTTCCTCCATCAGCTTTATATTTTCTCTCCTCCCTCCTGTTCTTCACCATCAAAAACACACACACACACACACACACACACACACACACACACACACACCACACACACACCACATACACACACACACACACCATCACACACACACACACAACACACACACACACACACCACATCACACACACATACATCACACACACACATACAAACACACCCAACATAGCAGCGAAAGCCAAATCTGACCCTAAACTGTTGTACAAGCCACATCAGGATGAAAACAACCAGTCTAGAACAGGAAATCAGGCTAAAGAAGGAAAGGAGGAGAGACAATCAAGAAACGACCGAGAAGTATGTTGAAGAACTCAACAAGAGATTCAAAGAAAGTGTTCACAGAGGAACAGAAGGGACTCCGAAAGTACGGAGAGGTGGGGCACGACCACCAGTGCTGGACACAGTGCACACAACCCGAGGAAGAAGTGAAGAGTCTTCTGAGTGAGCTAGATACCTCAAAGGCAAAGGGGCGCAGAATAACATCTCCCCATGGTATAGCGAGGGCGCAAAGGCGCTATGTGTACCCCCTAACAACAAATATTCAATACATCTATCGAAAACATGGAGATTGCCTGAGGCATGGATAGACAAGCAAATGTTAGTCCCAATCTTTAAAAAAAGGAGACAGACATGAAGCATTAAACTACAGACCATGTCACTGACCTGTAATAGTAATGCAAAATCATGGAGAAGATTATCAGGAGAAGAGTGGAGAACACCTAGAAGGAATGATCTCATCAACAGCGCCAACATGGTTTTCAGGAAGGGAAAATCCTGTGTCCACAAACTACTGGAGTTCTATGACATGGTGACAGCATAAGACAAGAGAGAAGAGGTGGTGGATTGCATTTTCTTGACTGCAAGAAAGGCGTTTGACACAGACCTTCCACACAAAGATTGTTGCAAAAAACTGGAGGACCAAGCAGGATACCGCGAAGGCACTCACAAAATGATCAGGGAATACTTGTCAGACGACTGCAGCGATCATGGTAGGCGAGGTGTCCAGAGTGCACCTGTGACCAGCGGGGTCCCGCAGGGGTCAGTTCACTAGGACCAGTGCGATTCTGGTATATAGTGAACGCATGACCGAAGGAATAGACTCTGTAGGTGTCCCAGTTTTTGCGGATGAACTGAAAGTTGATGAAAAGATTCACTTTCACTCGATCGAAGACCAGGCAGAACTACAAAGGGATCTGGACAGGCTCAGACCTGGTCCAGCAATAGGCTCCTGGAGTTCAATCCACCAAGTCAAAGTCATGAAGATTGGGCAGGGCAAAGAGGCCGCAGACAGACTGAGTACAGTCTAGGGGTCAGAGACTACAAACCTCACTCAAGGAAAAAGATCTTGGGTGATAAACACAGGCACATCTCCTGAAGCGCACATCAACCAAATAACTGCTGGCAGCATATGGGCGCCTAGCAAACCTCAGAACAGCATTCCACATCTTAATATGGAATCATTCAGGACCCTGTACCCCGTGTAGTTAGGCCCATATTGGATCATGGATGCGGCAACCATTTGAACCCACACCTAGCCAAGCACTGAAGAACTAGAGAAAGTGCAAAGGGTTTGCAACAAGACTAGTCTGTCAGAGCTAAGAGGTATGTCACTACGAGGAGAGTGTTAAGGGAAATCAGCCTGACGACACTGGAGTGACAGGAAGAGATAGGTGAGGAGGGGGGACCAGATAACGACATACCAAATACTGAGAGGACTTGACAAGGTGGACAAAGTCCTGGAGTTCCATAGATTGGACACCGTAACACGGGGACACAGTTGGAAGCTGAAGAACACCGATGAATCACAGGGATGTTTAGAAGTATTTCTTCACCACCGAGTAGTCAGTAAGTGGAATAGTTTGGGAAGCGATGTAGTGGAGGCAGGATCCATACATAGCTTTAAGCAGAGTATGATAAAGCTCACGCTCAGGGAGAGTGACCTAGTAGCGATCAGTGGGGGGGGGGGGGGGGGGCAGCGGCGTGCCAGGCCTCGGACTCGTCCCCCGCAATCCTCAACAAGGTGAGTACAACACACACACCCACACACAGACAACACACACACACATCACACAGGAGCTCGGACTCGGGCCAGAGCTCGACTCGAACCCCCACAACCTCAACTAGGTGAGTACACACACACCAGTGAAACAGAGTAGAATGTTCCGAGATGACACATGCAACAAGGACACAGCTGGAAATTGAAAGACACAGATTGAATCACGGGATGTTAGGAAGTATTTCTTCAGTCACACAGATGTCAGGAAGTGGAATAGTTTTGGAACGAAGTAATGGAGGCACTCCATACTTAAGCTTTTAACAGAGGAATGTAAAGGGGTCATGGATCCGGGAGAGTGACCTGGAGTAGCGACCAGTGAAGAGGCGGGGCCAATAGCTATGACTCCACCACCTGCAACCACAACTAGGGTGAGTACACACCCACATGTCGTGATGGAAGGTGTCCAGCCTGCCCAGGGTCTCAAAGAGACCTGGACCGGCTCCGACCCCTGGTCCAGAAACTGGGCTTCTTCTCGAATTTAAAACCCGGCCAAATGAAGATCGGGGAAGGGCACAGGAGACCGCAGACACGTAAAGGTTTAGGTGGCCAAAGACTACAAACCCCACTCAAGGAAAAGATCTGGGGTGAGTATAAACACCGCGTACATCCCAGAAGCACACAATCAACCAGAATAACTGCTGCAATGTCATATGGGCGCCTGGCAAACCTGAGCATAGCGTTTCTCAATACCGTCAGTTAAGGAAACGTTCAACGACTCTGTACACCGTTTACAACCAGGGGCCCATAACTGAGTATGTAGCACCAGTTTGTAACCGCACACCTGTTCAAGCACGTCAAGAAATAGAAAAAAATCAAAGGTTGCAACAAGGCTAGTTCCATACTAAGAGGTATGTCCTGCGAAAAAGGTTAAGGGTAATCGGCCTGACGATCCTGGAGGACAGGAGGGTTAGGGAGACAGAATAACGCATACAAAATACTACCGTGGACTAGACAAAGTGGACAGAGACCGATGATTCCCAGAGAGGGGACACAGAAACAAGGGGTCACCTTGGAAGTGAAGACTCAGATGAGTCAAAGGGATGTTCGAAGTATTTTTCACATATAGCGTAGTCAGGAAATGGAACCGTCTGGCGATGATGTCGTGAAGGCAGGAAACCATACATACTTTTTAAAGACGAGGTTTGATAAAGTTCCTGGCGGCAGGGATAGAGAGACCTAATATCGTTCGGTGAAGAGGCGGGGCCCAGGAGCTGAGCCCGAAACCAAGTGAATGGTTCAACAGTGAATGGATTCACCTAGTGAATGGTTCACCAAGTGAATGGGTTCACCAAGAGAATTTTTTCACCCAAGTTGAATGGTTCACCTATGAATGTCACCTAGTGAATGGCTCACCTAGTAAATGCTCACCTAGTGAATGTCACCAAGGAAAGTTTTTCACCTAGTGAAATGGTTTCACCCAAGTGAAATGTTTCACCTAGTGAATGGTTACCAAGTGAAATGGTTACACTCACTTGAATGGTTCACTAGTGAATGGATCACCTAGTGAATGGTTCACCAAGTGAAATGGTTCACCGATGAATGTTCTCCAAGTGAATGGTTCACCTATGAATGGTTCACACTAGTGAATGGCTCACCTAGTAATGGCTCACCTAAGTGAATGGTTTTCACTCCAGTGAATGGTTTCACCTAGGTGAATGGTTCACCAATGAATGGTTCACCAAGTGAAATGGTTCCACCTAGTGAATGTTCACTAGTGATGGTCACCAAGTGAATGGCTCACCTAGTGAATGGCTCACCTAAGTGAATGGTTCACCAAGTGAATGGGTTCACCAAGTGAATGGTTCACCAAGTGAATGTTCACCAAGTGAATGGTTCACCTAGTGAATGGTTCACCTATTGAATGGTTCAACCTAGTGAATGGCTCACCTAGTGAATGGCTCACCAAGTGAATGGTTCACCAAGTGAATGGTTCACCAAGTGAATGTTCACCCTAGTGAATAGGTTCACCGAGTGAATGTTCACCTAGTGAATGCTCACCTAGTGAATGGCTCACCTAGTGAATGCTTCACCTAGTGAAAGGCTCACCTAGTGAATGGCTCAACCATGAATGGTTCACCCTAGTGAATGTTCACCTAGTGAATGGTTCACCACGTGAATGGCTCACACTAGTGAATGCTCACCTAGTGAATGGCTTCACCTAGTGAATGGTTCACCTAGTGAATGGTAATCACCAAGTGAATGGTTCACTAGTGAATGGTTCCCTGTGAATGGTTCACCAAGTGAATGTTCACCTAGTGAATGGTTCACCTAGTGAATGGTTTCACCAAGTGAATGGTTCACCTAGTGAATGGTTCACCTAGCGAATGGTTCACCTAGTGAATGGTTCAACCAAGTGAATGGCTCACCTAAGTAATGGCTCACCTAGTGAATGGTTCACCAAGTGAATGGTTCACCTAGGAATGGTTCAACAAGTGGAATTGTTCACCTAGTGAATGGTTCACCAAGTAGAATGGTCACCTAGTGAATGGTTCACCTAGTGAATGGCTCACCTAGTGAATGGCTCACCTATTGAATGTTCACCAAGTGAATGGTTCACGCTAGTGAATGGTTCACCTATTGAATGGTTCACCTATGAATGGCTCACCGAGTGAATGGCTCACCTAGTGGAATGGGGGTTCACCCAAGGAATGGTGCACCTAGTGAATGGTTCACCTAGTGAATGGGTTCACCTAGTAATGTTCACCTATGGAAATGGTTCACACTAGTGAAATGGTTTCACCTAGTGAATGGCTCACCTATGAATAGGTTCACCTAGTGCATGGTTCACGCAAGTTAAATGGCTCACCTAGTGAAGGGCTCACCTATGTAAGGTTCACCAAGTGACTGGTTCACCAAGTTGAATGGGGTCCACCTGGTGAAGGGTCACCTAGTGAATGCTACCTAGTGAATGGTTCACCAATAAATGGTTCACCAAGTATTGGTTCACCTAGTGAATGGGATCACCCAGTGAATGGTTCACCTAGTGAATGGTTCACCTAGTGAATGGTTCACCAAGTGAATGGTTCACCTATGAATGTTCACACAAGTGAATGTTCACCTAGTGAATGGTTCACCAATGAATGGTTCACCAAGTGAATGGTTCACCAAGTGAATGGTTTCACCTAGTGAATGGGTCACCTAGTGAATGGTTCACCATAGTGAATGGATCACCAAGTGAATGGTTCACCAAGTGTATGGTTCACACTCTAGTGAATGGGTCCCTAAGTGATTGTTCACAGCTAGTGACTGGCTCACCTAGGGAAAGGCTTCACCTAGTGAATGGTTCACCAAGTGAATGGTTCACCAAGTGAATGGGTCACGCTGGTTTGAAAGGGTCACCTAGTGAATGCTCACCTAGTGAAATGGTTCACTCCAAGTGAATGGTTCACCAAGGAATGTTCCCTAGTGAATGGTTCACCAAGTGATTGGTTCACGCTAGTAATGGCGTGCAGCCTAGTGAATGGTTTGCACCAAAGTGAATGGTTCATCTAGTGAATGGTTCACCCAAGTGAAGGTTCACCTATGAATGGTTCACCTATTGAAATGGTTCACAAGTGAATGGTTCCACCAAGTGAATGGTTCCTCCAATGAATGGTTCACCCTAGTGAATGGGTCACCTAGAGAATGGTTCACCAAGTGAATGGTTTCACCAAGTGAATGGTTCACCAAGTGAAATGGTTCACCTATTGAATTGGGTCACCCTGGTGAATGGTTCACCCAGTGAAAGGTTCACCTAGTGAAGGTTCCACCAAGTGATGGTCACCAAGTGAATGGTTCACCAAGTGAATGGTTCACCTAGTGAATGGATCACCAAGTGAATGTTCACCAAGTGAATGGTTCACCAGGTGAATAGTTCACCAAGTGATGGTTCACAAAGTGAATGTTCACCAAGTGAATGGTTCACCAAGTGAATGGTCACCTGGTGAAAGGGTCACGTACTAGTGAATGGGCTCACCTAGTGAATGTTTCACCAAGTTATGGTTACCTAGTGAATGGTTCACCAAGTGAATGGTCACCTGTTGAAGAGGTCACCTAGTAATGGCTCACCTATGAATGGTTTCACCAAGAGAATTGTTTTCACCTAGTGAATGGTTCACCAAGTGAATGGGTCACCTGGGGAAATGGTCACCTAGTGAATGGCTCACCTAGTGAATGGTTCACCAAGTGAATGGTTCACCTATAGATTGGTTCACGCAAGTGAATGCTCACCTATGAATGGTTCACCAAGTGAATGGTTCCCCTAGTGAAAGTTCACACTAGTGAATGGCTCACCTAGGAATTGGTTCACCAAGTGAATGTTCACACAATGAATGGCTCACCTAGTGAATGGTTCACCATGAGTGAATGGTTCACCTAGGAATGGCTCACCGAGTGAAATGGCTCACCTAGTAATGGTTCACCAAGTGAATGGTTCACCAAGTGAAGGGCTTCACCTAGTGAATGGCATCACCTAGTGAATGGCTCACCTAGTGAATGGCTCACCTAGTGGAATGGCTCACCTGAGTGTAAGGCTTCACCTAGGAAATGGTTCACCTAGTGGAATGGTTCATCCAAGGAATGGCTCACCTATGAATGGCTCACCTAGTGAATGGTTCACAAGTGAATGGTTCACCAAGTAATGGTTCACCATGAATGGTTCACCAGTGATTGTTCACCTAGTGAATGGCTCACCTAGTGAATGGCTCGACCTAGAGAATGGTTCACCATGTGAATGGTTCACCTAGTGATTGGCTCACCTAGTGAATGCTTTCACCAATTGAATGGCTCACTAGTGATGCTCAACTAGTGAATGGCTCACTCTAGTGAATGGCACCCCTAGTGAATGGTTCACCAAGTGAATTGTTCACCTATGAATGGCTCCCTAGTAATGGTTTCACCAATTGAATGATCACCTAGTGAATGGCTCACATATGAATGGTTCCCATGTGAATGTCTCACCTAGTGAATGGTTCACCCAAGTGAAATGGTTCACCCAAGTGAATGGTTCACCACAGTGAATGGCTCACCTAGTGAATGGTTCACCAAGTGAATGTTTACCTCGTGAATGGTTCACATTAAGTGAAGGTTCACCTAGTGAATGGTTCACCTAGTGAATGGCTCACCAGTGAAGGTTCACCTAGTGAATGTTTCACCTAGTGAAAAAAAGTTCACCAGTGAAAGGTTTCACCAAGTGAATTATTCAATCCAAGTGAATGTTTCAACCCTAGTGAATGGTTCACTAGTGAATGGCTCACTAGTGAAATGGCTCACCTAGTGAATGGTTCACTCAAGTGAATGTTCACCTAGTGAATGTTCACCAAGAATTGGTTCACCTAGTGAATGGTTCAACAAGTTAATGGTTCACCATTGAATGGTACACCTAGTGAATGGTTCACCTAGTGTATGGTTCACCAGTGAATGGTTCACCAAGTGAATGTTTCACCAAGTGAATGGTTCATCCTAGTGAATGGTTCACCTAGTGAATGGCTCCCCTAGTGAATGTGCTCACCTAGTGAATGGTTTCACCAAGTGAATGGTTCACCTAGTGAATGGTTCACCAAGTGAATGGTTCACCCAAGTGAATGGTTACCTAGTGAAATGGTTCACCTAGTGAATGTTCACCAAGTGAATGGCTCACCTAGTGAATTGTTCACCTAGTGAATGGTTTTCACCAAGTGAATGGTTCACCAATGAATGTCACCCAAGTGAATGGTTCACCAAGTGAATGGTTCACCTAGAGAATGGATTACCTAGTGAATGGTTCACCTAGTGAATGGCTCAACCTAGTGAATGGCTTCAAACCCAGTGCATGTTCACCAAGTGAATGGTCACCAAGTGAATGGTTCACCTGAGTGAATGGTTCACCTAGGTGAATGGTTCACCTAGTGATGGCACACCTAGTGAATGGCTCACCTAGTGAATGGCTCACCTAGTGAATGGCTCACCTAGTGAATGGCTCACCAAGTGAATGGTTCACCTAGTGAATGGTTTACCTAGTGAATGGTTCACCAAGTGAATGGCTCATCCTAGTGCATGGCTACATAGTGAATGTCCTCACCAGTGAATGGTTCACCTAGTGAATGGTTTCACCAAGTGAAATGGTTCACTTAGTGAATGGTTCACCTAGTAATGGTTTCACCAAGTGAATGGTTCACCTAGTGAATGTTCACCTAGGAATGGTTCAACCAAGTGAATGGTTCAACCTAGTGAATGTTCACCTAGTGAATGGTTCACCTAGTGAAATGGTTTCATCCAATGAATGGCTTCACCTAGTGAAGGCTCACCTAGTGAATGGTTCACCAAGTGAATGTTCACCTAGTGAATGTTTTCACTAGTGAAATGGTTCACCTAGTGAAGGGTCACCAAGTGAATGGTTCACCCTAGTGAATTGGTTCATCACCTCGTGAAATGGCTTCACCATTGAAATGGCTCACCTATGAATGGTTCCCCAAGTGAATGGTTCACCTAGTGAATGGTTCACCTAGTGAAATGGTTCCACGATAGTGAAATGCTCACCTAGTGATTGGCTCACCTAGTGAATGGTTCACCAAGTGAATGGTTCATCACCTAGTGAATGTTCACCTAGTGAATTGTTCACCCTAGTGAAGGTTCACCTAGTGAATTGTTCACCCTAGAGAATGGTTTTTTCACCTAGTTAATGGCTCACCTAGTGAATGGTTCACCTAGTGAATGTTTCAACCAGTGAATGGGCTCACCTAGCGAATGTGCTCACCGTAGTGAATGGTTCACCAAGTGAATGGTTCACCAATGAATGGGTCACCGGTGAAAGGGTCAGCTAGTGAATGGCTCACCTAGTGAATGTTCAACCAATGAAAGGTTCACCAAGTGAATGGTTTCGACCAGTGAATGGTCACCAAGTTAATGGTTCACCTAGTAATGGTTCCCTAGTGAATGGTTCACCAAGTGACTGGTTCACCTAGTGAATGGTTCACCAGTGAAATGGTTCCATCCTAGTGAATGGTTCACCTAGTGAATGGTTCACCAAGTGAATGGTCACCATGTGAATGGGTTCACCAAGTGAAAGGTTCACCTAGTGAATGGGTCCCCTAGTGAATGGTTCACCTGTAGACCAGCCTGTACAGTCCTCACAGACAGCGCATGCTGTCTGCCATCTTAGTTCATATTTCGCGCCACTCAAGTGCTGCCACCTATAGGCCTTGCCAACTCTCAGTATCCCAGACTTGCCTCGCTCTCTCTCACACAGCGGCCGGCATCAAGACACAAAAAGAACTCCAGTCTCTCTCTCGTGCATGGCCTGCCCGGCCCTGGGCCAAACAACACAGCTGTGGTAACCCCACCTACTACTTAACAATAAAGTAAGAAGCCTCCGAAGAATATATCATATAACTACCCGCTCTACAGCTACCAATCAAGTGCCATTTTATATTGGTACCCAGCGGTGGTCGCAGCGTTGTGTTTACCCTGGAGAGAGGAAGAGAGTTATGAAGTCATCTTCACTCATATCACCCTACACAAGAAGCATCCGTCTCACACGAGTTATCCTGATGTCGTGTCGCATTTTGTGGCATCCAGACACAGGTACTAGCAGGATTCAGTTCAGCCGAAAATATTTGCCGAAATTCTCACGAGAAGTGTAAGGGGCGTCCCAGTGACCCCACGCTGTTTCTCAAGTCACGGTGTTCAGCTTCACTTGTATGTTCTGTTGTTGTCCAGCACAGCATCAGCTTGTTTCAGCAAGCCAGAGTGCTTTTGTGGTGATTTCTGCGTCCAGTGTGAGCTTCTCTTCTCCACGTGTTTGTGGGGGAGAGAGGATGAGGAGGAATGGCGAGATGCTCGCCTGCCATACACTCTCCACGCTCCTAGCCACCATACACCACTCACTCACTGTGCCTCAACTCCCTCTGTTGTGTTTTCTTGCTGTTTTTCGTATGAATTCTTGCCAGAGCTTGTGTAATCCGAGTGCCCGAGGCCACTCGAAAGCTACGTGGATAATGACGTCAAGTGTTGGGGGACGATGTCACGTAGACCTACAAATCCACGTGAGTAACCAGATGTCTCCAGGCCTCATCGGTGGTCTGCTACCGGGCGCATCACATCGACGCCCACCCACGATGCTGCCCGACATCATGACGTCACGATGTCACCAAGTGAATTTCACCAAGTGAATGGATCACCAAGTAGAATGGTTCACCTAGTGAATGTGGTCACCTAGTGAATGGTTCAAAACCGAGTGAATGGCTCACCTAGTGAAAGTCTCACCTATGAATGTTCACCAAGAGAATGGTTCACCAAGTTAGAATGGGTCACCTGGTGAAAGGGTCACCTAGTGGAATGGCTCACCTAGTAATGTTCACCAAGTGAATGGTTCACCAAGTGAATGGTTCACCTAGTGAATGGTTCACATTCAAGTGAATGGTTCACCTAGTGAATGGTTCACCTAGTGAATGGTTCACAAGTCAATGGTTCACCTAGTGCATGGATCACCAAGTGAATGGTTCACCTAGTGAAATGGTTCACCTATGAAATGGTTCACCAAGTGAATGTTCACACCAAGTGAATGGTTCACCAAGTGAATGGTTTCAGCCTAGTGAATGGGTCACCTAGTGAATGGTTCACCCAAGTATGTTCACCCAAAGTGCATGGTTTCACCAAGTGAATGGTTCAACCCTAGTGAATGGTTCACCTGTTGAATGGTTCACCAAGTGAATGGTTCACCTAGTGAATGGTTCACTCAAGATTGAATGGTTTCCACCAAGTGAATGGTTTCCACCTAGTGAATGGGTTTCACCAAGTGAATGTTCACCAAGTGAAATGTTCACCAAGTGAATGTTCACCAAGTGAATGGTTCACCCAAGTGAATGGTTCACCAAGTGAATGGTTCACCAATGAATGGTCACTGTTGAAACGTCACCTAGTGTATGGCTCACCTAGTGAATGTTTCACCAAGTGAATGGTTCACCTAGTAATTGTTCCCCAAGTGAAATGGGTCCACCTGGTGAAAGGGTCACCTAGTGAATGGCTCACCTAGTGAATGGTTCACCAAGTGAATGGTTCACCTAGTGAATGGTTCACACATAGTGAATGGCTCGACCTAGTGAATGGTTCAACCAAGTGAATGGTTTCACCTAGTGAATGGATCCAACCTAGTGAATGGCTCACCTAGTGAATGCTCACCTCGTGAATTGTTCCACTACAAGTGATGGTTCACCAATGAATGTTCACCTATGAATGGTTCACCTAGTGAAAATGGCTCACCTAGTGAATGTATCACATATGAATGGTTCACCTAGTGAATGTTCACCTAGTGAGGATCACCTAGTGAATGGTTCACCTAGTGAATGGTTCACCTAGTGAATGACATCAACTAGTGAAGGGTTCCCTGGTGAATGAGATCACCCACTTAATGTCATATGAACGGGTCAACAGGTGAATAAGTCACAGTGAATGGGTCAACACCGGTGAATGGGTCACAGTGAATGGTCACCGGTGAATGGTCACAGTGAATGGTTCACCTATGCAGGAGTAATAGTGAGGCTGGGGGAAGATGACGGGGGATTAAGGTAAGTCGAAGAAAAGAAATGGGAAGATCGGAGTGAGGAAAGGAAGAAAAGGGAAGACAGGAGGAAGGGAGGAGAAAGTAGAAGGGAACGCGAGAGGGAAAGGAGGAGACAGAGAAGAAAGGATAAAAGAAGGGAGGAGAGAAAAACTAAATAGACTCCCAGTCCATTATACGTATTATCTGAGGCCGTACCGAGGCTCAGACTCGTGGAATTCCCTGTCAAGAAATTGCAAGAACCACTAACACCTGCCTTCAGTACTGTATTCTGTGATAGATCTTTGGACACTATAGTCATCCCACAGTCATAAAAAAAACCACTGACATATTGCCCCGAGAAAGGTAGCAATAAAGCAAGTGCAATAAACTGCAAACCAATATCCCTGAAAAAAAACCTTCCAACATTATTAATATCTGTGAAAGTTTTTAAGAAGCATGATTGCAGTCACGAGTAAATCGCAGCACTTACACACAACCCGTGGCAACATGGGTACTAGAACAGATCGTCGCTCCAGCCTCACACAGTTGCTGGAACTGTATACGATATCGACTTGGATACGCTGGAAGACAAGTACAATACAGATGCGATGTACACTGACTTTGGCGAAAGCCTTCTACAGTCTAAACCAAGGCGAAATTTTACACAAAAAGCGTGCAAAAGGAATAACCAAGAAAGGGTGGCGGTTTATTTAACCTCCTAACAAACAAACCCCCAAAGAATATAGTAAACGAGTGAAATCGGAAGCTGCCTCGTAAAAAGCTCTGTTCCTCAACGCACAGTACTCGCCCCATTATCTCTCTCACATAATCATATGCTACATAACAGTGACGAGAACCATAGTCACATAATCATCTTTTGCAGACGATAACAAGAATGTGTTATGAAGTGTGGCATCCACAAAAGACATGAACCTCCAGGCTGATATAAACCAAGTCTTTCATTGGACCACTGATGGTTCAATGAGCACCTTCCAATACTACCTTACGATCAAGTAAGGAATTTTAAAGTGATCAGAGTACAGAAAACACTCAAAATCACTCAGTAGAGCGGTAGTCTGATGTAAGAGAATGGAAGTAATGTCAGAAGATCGACTTTTTAAGGATAACGAGCACTTTCAATACGACAGGAAAAGCCATTGTAACACTTCAGGTCACTTGCCCTTTCTCTCTCGGCAGGAATATTACTGTATCCTAATTACCGGCTTAAAAGACAGTGAAACTGCGCCACTGGAGAATAAAGAAGAACCTTCACAGCTCGAATAACCTAGCCAGACACCAAAATTACTAAAGTAAGCTTGAAGACCCCTCAAACTGTACTCCAAGAATGTGACCTACACCTGCAGGAGTCTGGAGGGGATGGTCCCCAAACCCGCACACCGAAATTACAACTTGGCAGTCCTGTGCTGGATACCTAAAATTAAAAAGCAGGGAGAGAGAGCACACTGAGAGAACTCAATAGGTGAAGAAAGAATCATGGATCTTCACCCTTCACTCCCACTGTGCACCAGGAAAATTCAAAAAAAAAAAAAACACCAACAGACCCCGACCGTACTTGACGAATGAAATCCGACATGCTTTTCTTAAGTTGGTTCCCCTACACCAGGCTGTGGTGCGTACGTTGGACTGCGGGCGGCGGGCACCTGCAGTGGACTAGATCAAGCCAGTAACCAGGAGTCTGGTCTGGGGGACCGGCCCGCGGAAGCGGTGACCCACCGGATAGACTACTGGTAACCTACAGGTAACTGTCCACACACTGAGCAACTTGTTCATACCCGTGCAGGGGTTGCATGACTGTCGCCAGTGGGTGTTGCAATGAACGAGCCTGCAAGTGGTGTGGTTGGCTTGGACTATGACTGCAAGTGGTGTGTTCAATGACTGTCAGTAGTGAGATGCACGACTGCCAGTGTGTGTTGCATACTGCCAGTGAGTGTTCCATGAAACTGCCAGTGGTGTGGGGTTGATGTCTGTCTGCCAGTAGTGTGTTGCATGACTGCCAGTGGTGTGTTCACACTGCCACTGGTGTGTTCATGACGGCCGTTGGTGTGTTGCATGACTGCCAGTGGTGTGTTGCATACTGCTAGTGTGTGTTGGCATGACTGGTCATGGTGTGTTTTGCATGACTGCCAGTGGTGTTGGCATGACTGTGTCTGCCAGTGGTGTGTTGGCCATGACTGCCAGTGGTGTGTTGCAATGACTGCCAGTGGTGTGTTGCATGACTGTCCAGTGGTGTGAATATGGACTGGCGTGGTGTGTTGCATGACGGCCAGTGGTGTGTGCCTGATGCTAGTGGTGTGTTGCATGCCTGCCAGTGGTGTGTTGTAAAAAACAACATGAACTGCCAGTGGTTGTGCAACACTGAGTCTGCCAGTGGTGCGTTGGCCTGACTGCAGTGGTGTGGTGGCTATGACTGCCAGTGGTGTGTTTCATGACTGTCAGTGGTGTGAAAATGACTGTCAGTGGTGTGTTCATGACTGCCTAGTGGTGTAATATGACTGTCAGTGGTGTGAATATGACTGTCAGTGGTGTGTTGCATGACTGTCAGTGGTGTAATATGACTGTCAGTGGTGTGAATATGAACGTCATGGTGGAATATGACTGTCAGTGGTGTTGCATGACTGTCAGTGGTGTGCACAGACTGTCAGTGGTGTGAATATGACTGCGTGTGTGTTGCATGACTGTCCGTGGTGTGAATATGACTCTCAGTGGTGTGTTGCATGACGTCAGTGGTGTGAACAATGACTGTCATATGGTGTGAATATGACTGTCAGTGGTGTTTATTGCATGACTGTCATGGTGTAAATATGACTGTCAAGTTGGGGGGAGTGTTGCATGACTGTCAGTGGTGTGAATATACTGTCAATTGGAGTGAATATGACTGCCAGTGGTGTGAAAATGACTGCAGCACACACAGCAAACAAGTGCCTAAGAAGTTGGTGTGAAAATGACATGACTGTCAGTGGTGTAATATATCCTGCCATTGGTGTGAATAATGGGGAATACCATGGGTGCTGTCTGTGTGTCTCTCCCCAAGTGGTGTTATAGAACTGCCAGTTTGTGAATATAATGACTGTCATTGGTGTGAAAATAACACCCCCTAAACTACACATATAGCAAGTAAACTGACATTGGTGTGAAATAAATGACTGCCAGTGGAGTGAATATGACTGTCAGTGGTGTGCATCTACTGCCAGTGGTGTGAACATGACTGTCAAGTTGGTGTGAATAATATGACTGTCCAGTGTTGTGAATATGACTGTCCATTGGGTGTTAATAGGACTGCCAGTGGTGTGAATATTGACTGACAGTGGTGTGAATAATGACTGCCAGTGGTGTGAATATGACGTCCAGAGGTGTGAATATGACTTGCCAGTTGGTGTGACTATGACTGTCAGTGGTGTGAAATATGGACTGCCAGTGGTGTGAATATGACTGTCCTCAGTGGTGTGAAAAAATGACTGCCAGTGGTGTGAATATACTGTCAGTTGTGTTGTTGCATGACTGTCAGTGGTGTTGCATGACTGTCAGTGGTGTTGGCATGACTGTCAATGGTGTTGCATGACTTGTCAGTGGTGTTGCATGACTGTCGAGTGGTGATGCATGACAGTCAGTGGTGTTGCCTGACTTCATGGTGTTGCATGACTGTCAGTGGTGTTGCATGACTGTCATGGTGTTGCATGACTGTCAGGGTGTTGGCAAGGACGGTCAGTGGTGTTGCATGACTGTCAGTGGTGTGCAATGACTGTCAGTGGTGTCATGACTGTCTCAGGAGTGCACAACTTAACATGTTAACTTTCTTGCCGTGTTAAAAGTGTTGTGTCTAACACGTGTTGAATTTGGATTATGTTAAGCTTGTTAAAATTTGTTTTGTTTATGCATTTGTGTGTGTGTACTCCCTAGATTATGGATGCGGGGGTCGAGTCCAGCTCCTGGCCCCGCCCCTTCACCTGGTCGCTTCCCGTTCCACTCGTCCGCTCCCGTAAGCTATATCATACCTCTACTTAAAGCTATGTATGGATCTTACTCCACTACATCACTACCCAGCTATTCCACTTCCTGACAACTCTTGCTGAGACAAAACTTCCTAACACCCTGTGATTCATCTGAGTCTTCAGCTTCCAAAACTGTGTCCCCATGTTGCTGTGTCCCATCTCTGGAACATCCTGTCTCATCCCACCTTGTCTAAAACCCACTCAGTATTTTATATGTCGTTATACATATCCCCCTAACTCTGTGTGTGTGTGTGTGGTTAGAAACCATTTTGGTCCTAAGGCACAATTTCGAATAGACAATAGGCCTGTTGTAGTGCAGCGGTGTTATTCTGACCGTATGTGGTTGTGTGTGTGTGTGTGAGTGGAGTGGGCGCAGGTATGGGCGAGAGCGGTGGGGGCGTGGGTATAGGGTGTTGCCCATGAGAACAAAACATGGCCTGGCCAGTAATTAGATATATGAATACTTAATTATGAAGGGACCTTGGACGGTGTGAGAAGCTGTGTTCTTGTGCTCTCCTACACCTCCTCTTCTTTCTTCTCCTGTTCCTTCTTCCTCTTCTTCTTTCTTTCTCCCCTTTCGCTTATTACACTTTTCTTTACTTTTCTTCCTTTCCCATCTTCTTCCTCCTCGTTTTCCTATTTTTCCTCCTTCTCTCCGTTCTCCTATTCATCGTATCCTCTTCCTCCTCTTTCTTCTTTTTCTTCTGGCGTCATCTTACGCCCGCCCACTTCCTCTCCTCTTCCTTCTCCACAACCCTTCTCTCTTTCTTTCATTTCCTCCATCAGCTTTATATTTTCTCTCCTCCCTCCTGTTCTTCACCATCAAAAACACACACACACACACACACACACACACACACACACACACACACCACACACACACCACATACACACACACACACACCATCACACACACACACACAACACACACACACACACACCACATCACACACACATACATCACACACACACATACAAACACACCCAACATAGCAGCGAAAGCCAAATCTGACCCTAAACTGTTGTACAAGCCACATCAGGATGAAAACAACCAGTCTAGAACAGGAAATCAGGCTAAAGAAGGAAAGGAGGAGAGACAATCAAGAAACGACCGAGAAGTATGTTGAAGAACTCAACAAGAGATTCAAAGAAAGTGTTCACAGAGGAACAGAAGGGACTCCGAAAGTACGGAGAGGTGGGGCACGACCACCAGTGCTGGACACAGTGCACACAACCCGAGGAAGAAGTGAAGAGTCTTCTGAGTGAGCTAGATACCTCAAAGGCAAAGGGGCGCAGAATAACATCTCCCCATGGTATAGCGAGGGCGCAAAGGCGCTATGTGTACCCCCTAACAACAAATATTCAATACATCTATCGAAAACATGGAGATTGCCTGAGGCATGGATAGACAAGCAAATGTTAGTCCCAATCTTTAAAAAAAGGAGACAGACATGAAGCATTAAACTACAGACCATGTCACTGACCTGTAATAGTAATGCAAAATCATGGAGAAGATTATCAGGAGAAGAGTGGAGAACACCTAGAAGGAATGATCTCATCAACAGCGCCAACATGGTTTTCAGGAAGGGAAAATCCTGTGTCCACAAACTACTGGAGTTCTATGACATGGTGACAGCATAAGACAAGAGAGAAGAGGTGGTGGATTGCATTTTCTTGACTGCAAGAAAGGCGTTTGACACAGACCTTCCACACAAAGATTGTTGCAAAAAACTGGAGGACCAAGCAGGATACCGCGAAGGCACTCACAAAATGATCAGGGAATACTTGTCAGACGACTGCAGCGATCATGGTAGGCGAGGTGTCCAGAGTGCACCTGTGACCAGCGGGGTCCCGCAGGGGTCAGTTCACTAGGACCAGTGCGATTCTGGTATATAGTGAACGCATGACCGAAGGAATAGACTCTGTAGGTGTCCCAGTTTTTGCGGATGAACTGAAAGTTGATGAAAAGATTCACTTTCACTCGATCGAAGACCAGGCAGAACTACAAAGGGATCTGGACAGGCTCAGACCTGGTCCAGCAATAGGCTCCTGGAGTTCAATCCACCAAGTCAAAGTCATGAAGATTGGGCAGGGCAAAGAGGCCGCAGACAGACTGAGTACAGTCTAGGGGTCAGAGACTACAAACCTCACTCAAGGAAAAAGATCTTGGGTGATAAACACAGGCACATCTCCTGAAGCGCACATCAACCAAATAACTGCTGGCAGCATATGGGCGCCTAGCAAACCTCAGAACAGCATTCCACATCTTAATATGGAATCATTCAGGACCCTGTACCCCGTGTAGTTAGGCCCATATTGGATCATGGATGCGGCAACCATTTGAACCCACACCTAGCCAAGCACTGAAGAACTAGAGAAAGTGCAAAGGGTTTGCAACAAGACTAGTCTGTCAGAGCTAAGAGGTATGTCACTACGAGGAGAGTGTTAAGGGAAATCAGCCTGACGACACTGGAGTGACAGGAAGAGATAGGTGAGGAGGGGGGACCAGATAACGACATACCAAATACTGAGAGGACTTGACAAGGTGGACAAAGTCCTGGAGTTCCATAGATTGGACACCGTAACACGGGGACACAGTTGGAAGCTGAAGAACACCGATGAATCACAGGGATGTTTAGAAGTATTTCTTCACCACCGAGTAGTCAGTAAGTGGAATAGTTTGGGAAGCGATGTAGTGGAGGCAGGATCCATACATAGCTTTAAGCAGAGTATGATAAAGCTCACGCTCAGGGAGAGTGACCTAGTAGCGATCAGTGGGGGGGGGGGGGGGGGGCAGCGGCGTGCCAGGCCTCGGACTCGTCCCCCGCAATCCTCAACAAGGTGAGTACAACACACACACCCACACACAGACAACACACACACACATCACACAGGAGCTCGGACTCGGGCCAGAGCTCGACTCGAACCCCCACAACCTCAACTAGGTGAGTACACACACACCAGTGAAACAGAGTAGAATGTTCCGAGATGACACATGCAACAAGGACACAGCTGGAAATTGAAAGACACAGATTGAATCACGGGATGTTAGGAAGTATTTCTTCAGTCACACAGATGTCAGGAAGTGGAATAGTTTTGGAACGAAGTAATGGAGGCACTCCATACTTAAGCTTTTAACAGAGGAATGTAAAGGGGTCATGGATCCGGGAGAGTGACCTGGAGTAGCGCCCAGTGAAGAGGCGGGGCCAATAGCTATCTCCACCCCGCAACCACAACTGGGGTGATACACACCCACATCTGATGGAAGGGTGTCCAGCCTGCCCAGGTCTAAAAGAGACCTGGACGGCTCGACCCTGGTCCGAAACGGGGCTTCTCGAATTTAACCCGGGCCAAATGAAGATGGGGGAAGGGCACGGAGACCGCGAAAAGGTAAAGGTTAGGTGGCCAAAAGACTACAAACCCCACTCAAGGAAAAGATCTTGGGGTGAGTATAACCCCGGTACATCCCAGAACACACATAACCAATAACCTGAAAGCATATGGGCGCCGGGCAAACCTGGAATACGTTCCAATACCTCATTAAGGAACGTTCAAGACTCTGTACACCGTTTAAACCACCCATACGGGAGTATTGCACCATTTTTAACCCACACCGGGTAAAGCACGTCAAAAAATTTGAAAAAAACAAAGGTTTTGCAACAAGGCTAGTTCCAACTAAGAGGTATGTCCTGCGAAAAAGGGTTTAAAGGGTAATCGGCCTGACACCCTGGAGGGACAGGAGGGTTAGGGGAGACAGAAACGCTACAAAAACTACGGGAAAATAGACAAAGTGGACAGAGACGGAGTTCCCAGAGGGGGACACAAAACAAGGGGGTCACCTTGGAATTTGAAGACTCAATGAGTAAAAGGGGATTTCGGAATATTTTTCACTATAGGTAGTCGGGAAAATGGAACGTCGGGCGATGATGTCGTGGGGGCGGGAACCATACATATTTTTAAGACGGGGTTTTTGATAAAGTTCTGGGGCAGGGAAGAGAGGGGCCTAATTCGTTCGGTGAAAGGCGGGGCCAGGAGCTGAGCCCGACGCCTCACCCACAATTAGGTGAGTACAAATTTGGGGATACACACACACACTTTACTTGAACGTCTTGAGAGGAAAATTTCGAACTTCAAAAGCATCAACGCCTTTCCGACTATTTTAAATACTGTTACAAAAACCGTAAAAAGTGTTACATGTGGTTTTCGAAACAAATTAATAAAAAAAACATGGAAGGTAACAAGGGACTGAAAGGGGAATTGGCGATGATGGCCTGTGCGACCACCTACCCAGGACCCGAGATAAAACTAGCGCATAATTCAAGATCCAGGGATTTTTGATGCAAATTTCTTGGGTTTTTGAAAAATGGGAAAATTCCCGATATGTTGATATGTCTGCAGTTTTGACGCTGCAACCAGAGGCTTTTTAAAGAGATAAAGTTAAACAACGAAATCCATCATATAGGGGAAAAGAAACAAGGACTCAGAAGATAGAAATTATGCAAAAAAAAAACGTTGAATTATACAAGAAGAAGAATTTAATGAAATTGGGGAATGGGGTTCAAAGCCTATTAACTACACGCACTAGGCTCTTTTGTCTGCACAAACTTTGCAAACCCGGGAGTCAAAATTCTTTTAAGCCCCAAAATAGATTTAAAGTAAACTTTTAAGCTGTATAAAACCATGAGGGAAAAAATACCTATGGGGGTGTATATCCGGAAAATAATTTCTTAATAGCCGAAAGGGGATGGTTGAAAAAAATTTGGGAAGAAAAAGGAACTTTCGGACAAAATAAAAAAAAATAGATTGTAGTAAATTAATAATTATAATAAAAAAATAATAATAATAAAATAATAATAAAATAATAATAAAATTTTGAATTATTAATTTAAGTGTTTACGAAAGTCAGTAGATAAATTGAGAATAACAAAAAAAGGAAAAAAAAAAACGGGGTTA
>NC_069400.1:115305869-115333119 GCF_026875155.1 Cherax quadricarinatus | reverse complement strand
CAACCACCACATCCACATCCTGACCACTATCACTAAACCTACCATACAGCAGCACCCCTGAACACCTACGCATCTTAATGTCGAACTCCACTGCAACCACACCACACCACTAACCACCATCACTACACCACCACCCCCATCACTACCACCACCACACCACACACCACCACCACCACCACACAACCACTACCACACACCACACTACCCAATCACTACCACCACCACACACACCACACCACCACCACCACCACTACAACACACCATCACTCCACCACTACCACCACCACTACACCACCACCACACTACTACCACCATCTACCACACCACTACCACCATCACTACCACCACCACACCACCACACTACCACCACCACTCCACCACTACACCACACCATCACTACCACCACCACTACCACCATCACTACCACCACCACTACCATCACACTACCACCACCACCATCATACCACCACACTACACCATCACTACCACCATCCTACCATCACTATCACCACCACCACTACCACCACCACCACCACCACCACCACTACCACCATCACTACCACCACCACCATCACTACCACCACCACTACCACCATCACTACCACCATCACTACCACCATCACTACCACCACCACCACCACCACCACCACCACCACCACCACCACCACCACCACCATCACTTCCACCACCACTACCACCACCACACCACCATCTGACTATCATCATACCTACCATTACAGCTGCATCGCTCTGAATGATCGTACATCATTCGTAAATTGTCGAACTTCCAATCTTGTCATACCAGCACCTCACTCGCCTATTGTTCTAGAAATTAAGTATGTAAGGAGTGTCATTCATTGTATCTGACCACTGAGAGGTGTGTATATCTCAGTATATATACACTGAGAGGTGTGTATATCTCAGTATATATAAACTGAGAGGTGTGTATATCTCAGTATATATACACTGAGAGGTGTGTATATCTCAGTATATATACACTGAGAGGTGTGTATATCTCAGTATATATACACTGAGAGGTGTGTATATCTCAGTATATATACAATGAGTGTGTGTATCTCAGCCATAATATATCTGAGAGTGGTAATCTCAGTATATATCACTGCAGAGGTTGTGTATATCCTCGTATTGTTACTAGAAATTAAGTATGTATCACAGTTACATACCTAGGTGTGTATACTGTTTACTCACTGAGAGGTGATATCTCAGTATATATACACTGAAGGTGTGTATATCTCAGTATATATAAATCTAAGGTGTGTTACCTACGTAATGGTCATTAACTGAGTGGTGGTTGTGTGTATTGACCTGGTGTGTGTATAAGCTCCAGTAGTATTGTTACGGTGGATATGGTTGTATACTCGAGGTGTATGTGGTTTTCGGTGAGTGTAGAGGTTGTGTATGAGTTGCAGTTTAGTATGGACTCACGAGTGGTTTGAATGGTGGTGATGGTGATGGTGGTGGTGGTGATGGTGGTGATGGTGGTGATGGTGGAGATGAGATGGTGGTGGTGTGGTGGTAGGTGATGTGTGATGGTGATGGTGGTGTGGTGGTGATGGTGGAGATGGTGGTGATGGTGGTGATGGTGATGGTGGTGGTGGTGATGGTGGTGATGGTGGTGATGGTGGAGATTGGTGGTGGTGGTGGTGGTGGTAGGGATGGTGGTGTGGTGGTGATGGTGGAGATGGTGATGGTGGATGAATGGTGGTGTGGTAGAGGGTTTGGTGATGGTGGTGATGGTGATGGGGGTTTGGTGGTGATGGTGGTGATGGTTGATGGTGGAGATGTGATGGTGGTGATGGTTGATGATGGTGATGGTGGAGATGGTGGTGATGGTGGTGATGGGTGATGGTGGTGATGGTGGTGATGGGAGGAGATCGTGTGATGTTGATGGTGGAGATGGTGATGGTGGGATTGGTGGTGGTGGTGATGTGGTGATGGTGGTGATGTGTGGAGGTGGGGTGATTGGGTGGTGATGGTGGATGATGTGGTATGGTGGTGATGGTGGTGATGGTGGTGATGGTGGAGATGGTGGTGATGGTGATGGTGGAGTGGTGGTGATGGTGGTGATGGTGGTGATGGTGGAGATGGTGGTGATGGTGATGGTGGTGATGGTGATGGTGGGATGGTGGTGATGGTGGTGATGGTGTTGAGTGGTGATGGTGGGATGGTTTGGGAGATGGTGGTGATGGTGATGGTGATGGTGGTGATGGTGGTGTGTGGATGTGGTGGTGATGGTGGGATGGTGGTGATGTGTGATGGTGATGGTGGAGATGGTGGTTGATGGTGATTGGTGATGTGTGATGGTGTGTGATGGTGGTGATGGTGGTGATGGTGGAGATGGTGGTGATGGTGATGGTGGAGATGGTGATGGTGGGATGGTGGGTGGTGGTGATGGTGGTGATGGTGGTGAGGTGGAGATGGTGGTGATGGAGATGGTGGAGATGGTGATGGTGGAGATGGTGGTGATGGTGGTGTGATGGTGGTGATGTGTGGTGATGGTGGAGATGGTGGTGATGGTGATGGTGGAGATGGTGATGTGAGATGTGTGATGTGGTGGTGGTGATGGTGGTGATGGTGTGATGGTGGAGATGGTGGTGATGTGATGATGGAGATGTGTGATAGTGATGGGGATGGTGGTGATGGTGGTGGTGGTGATGGTGGTGATGGTGGTGATGGTGATGGTGGTGATGGTGGAGATGGTGATGGTGGAGATGATGGTGATGGTGGGGGTTTGGTGATGGTGGTGATGGTGGAGATGGTGGTGATGGTGATGTGGAGATGGTGATGGTGGAGATGGTGTGATGGTGGTGATGGTGGTGATGGTGGAGATGGTGGTGATGTGATGGTGGTGATGGTGGTGATGGTGGTGATGGTGGTGATGGTGGTGATGGTGGAGATGGTGGTGATGGTGGTGATGGTGGTGATGGTGGAGATGGTGGTGATGGTGATGGTGGTGATGGTGGTGATGGTGATGATGGTGGTGATGGTGGTGATGGTGGTGATGGTGGAGATGGTGGTGATGGTGGTGATGGTGGTGATGGTGGTGATGGTGGTGATGGTGGTGATGGTGGTGATGGTGGAGATGGTGGAGATGGTGGTGATGGTGGTGATGGTGATGGTGGAGATGGTGGTGATGGTTGTGATGGTGGAGATGGAGATGGTGGTGATGGTGATGGTGGTGATGGAGATGGTGATGGTGATGATAGTGGAGATGGTGGTGATGGTGGTGATGGTGGAAATGGTGGTGATGGTGGAGATGGTGGTGATGGTGGTCATGGTGGTCATGGTGGAGATGGTGGAGATGGTGGTGATGGTGGTGATGGAGATGGTGGAGATGGTGGTGATGGTGGTGATGGTGGTGACGGTGGAGATGGTGGTGATGGCGATGGTGATGGTGGTGATGGTGGAGATGGTGGTGATGGTGGCGATTGTGGAGATGGTGGAGATTGTGGTGATGGTGGATATATGGTGTGTTGGTGGAGATGGTGATGGTGATGGTGATGGATGGTGGTGTGGTGATGGTGGAGATGGTGGTGATGGTGGTGATGGTGGAGATGGTGGTGATGGTGGAGATGGTGGTGATGTGGTGATGGTGGTGATGGTGAGTGGTGGTGATGGTGGTGATGGTGGTGATGGTGGTGATGGAGATGGTGGTGATGGTGGTGATGGTGATGATAGTGGTGATGTGGAGATGGTGATGGTGGTGATGGTGGTGATAGTGGTGATGGTGGAGATGGTGGTGATCTTGGTGATGGTGGAGATGGTGGTGATGGTGGTGATGGTAGAGATGGTGGTGATGGTGGTGATGGTGGTGATGGTGGTGATGGTGGAGATGGTGTTGATGGTGGTGATGGTGGAGATGGTGGTGATGGTGGTGATGGTGGTGATGGTGGTGTGGTGATAGATGGTGGTGATGGTGGTGATGGTGGAGATGGTGATGGTGGTGATGGTGGTGATGGTGGAGATGGTGGTGATCTTGGTGATGGTGAGATGGTGGTGATGGTGGTGATGGTGGTGATGGTGGTGATCTTGGTGATGGTGGAGATGGTGGAGATGGTGGTGATGGTGGTGATGGTGGTAGTGAAGCCTGTGGTGGTTCATCTCTTTCGTACTGTCTGCGTTTGTCCCTGTCTGTGATTTTGTGTGTGTGTGTGTGTGTGTGTGTGTGTGTGTGTGTGTGTGTGTGGTGTGTGTGTGTGTGTGCGTGGTGTGTGTGTGTGTGTGTGTGTGTGTGTGTATGTGTGCGTGGTGTGGTGTGTGTGTGTGTGGTGTGTGTGTGTGTGTGTGTGTGTGTGTGTTGTGTGGTGTGGTGTGTGTGTGTGTGTGTGTGTGTGTGTGTATGTGTGTGTGTATGTGTGCTGTGTGTGTGTGTGTGTGTGTGTGTGTGTGTGTGTTCTCTCCTTATGTATGTAGTCTGTATTCTTACCCATTTCACCATGTCTGTTTCTCTGTCTGCGTGTCAACGCCATTCAATTTCACTGCCTGTCTGTAATGTCTGTAAATCAATCTGTCAGTGTGTACGTACCTATATCTTATCTGCCGTCTATCCATCCGTCTATCTTGTGCATCTTTATTTACACTTACATATCTGCCTGTCTGATTACGAGTCTACATCTGTCCTCTTCCCTGTCTATCACTCATGTTTCTGTCGAGTTGCGTCATCAAACGAGAGATTTAAACGTTCTTAACCTCTGACCTTAATGGCCTGCAATCCAGAACGTCTAAGGACGGCCACCACAGCCCCTAATTACTGGAGAGCCAATAAGACGTGTCTGGGAACTGGGTGGAAGAACCAGTCTGACCTTCACCCGACCTTAACTTGACCTTAATTTGACCTTTTTGAGACCTAACTACTCGTAACAGATGTGCCTCTCACTTTGTGTGTAAATAGCTGTTTGGAGATTAAAACTTTAGCTCTGAAGCATTGTACTCACCTAGTTGAGGTTGCAGGGGTCGAATCCAAGCTCCTGGCCCCGCCTCTTCACTGGTCGCTACTAGGTCACTCTCCTTGAACCGTGAGCTTTTCATACCTCTGCTTAAAGCTATGTATGGATTCTGCCTCCACTACATCGCTTCCCAAACTATTCCACTTCCTGACTACTCTGTGACTGAAGAAATACTTCCTAACATCCCTGTGATTCATCTATGTCTTCAACTTCCAACTGTGTCCCTTTGTTGCTGTGTCCCATCTCTGGAACATCCTGTCTTTGTCCACCTTGTCAATTCATCTCAGTATTTTGTATGTCGTTATCATGTCTCCCCTATCTCTCCTGTTTTCCAGTGTCGTCAGGTTGATTTCCCTTAACCTCTCCTCGTAGGACATACCTCTTAGCTCTGGGACTAGTCTTGTTGCAAACCTTTGCACTTTCTCTAGTTTCTTTACGTGCTTGACTAGGTGTGGGTTCCAAACTGGTGCTGCATACTCCAATATGGGCCTAACGTACACGGTGTACAGGGTCCTGATGATTCTTAGTTAAGATGTCGAATGCTGTTTGAGGTTGCTAGGCGCCATATGCTGCTAGGTTATTTGGTTGATGTGCGCTGTCGATGTGCCTGGTGTTACACTCACCCCAGGATTTTTGTCTTAGGGAGGTTTGTAGTCTTGGCCCCAAGGATGACTCCGTCTAGGTTCTTGCCTTCCCAATCTCATGACTTTGCACTGGTGTTGGTGTGTTGTATGTTAGATGCTGTGTGTGTGGTGTGTGTGTGTGTGTGTGACACAGTATTGTGATACTATGGAGGATGTTTATACGTTATAAAGATGTATTAAGTGCTCGCATAATTTATAATCTTGCTAATTCTAAATATATATAAAAGATGACTGAGGTGCTGACAGATGGCGAAGTTGTCTTGACTTAAAACAACACACACTCACAATACACACACACACACACACATTCACACATCAACTCACACACACACACACACACACCACACTATAATAATATATATATATATGTTGCCGAATAGGCAGACTTGCGATCTTGGCTAAATAGCAACGTTCATCTTGCCATATAAGACAAGTGAAAATTTGTGTATGCAATAATTTCGCCAAAATCATTCTGAACCTAACGAAAAAATATATTTCACTGTGTTTGTTTAGTATTTAAAATTATTGTAAACAAATCTAAAATATATTTAGTTGGGTTAGGTTAAAATAAATTGCTCTTGTTATAATAAGGTTAGGTAAGTTTTCTAAGATTCTTTTGTGCAAAATTATAAATTTTTACATTAACATTAATGAAAAAAATATATCTTTAAAAGTATAAGAGAAAATTTTAGAAAGGACGTAATTTTAAATGAGTTCTTGCTAATTGACCAGTTTTGCATATTCGGCACGACATATATATATATATATATATATATATATATATATATATATATATATATATATATATATATATATATATATATATATATATATATATATATATAATATCGCAGAACAGCACTGTGAAAAAAAATTTAAATTCCAAGCGCTTTCTCACATCAAGAAACTGAAAGCATCTGGAATTTCCCTATTTTTTCATATTGGTTGTTATATATAAATACATCCACGAAGAAGTGGCTTTTAACAAAATAACTGCACTGGCCTAGACTCGAACCCTCGAACTTTAACATGCCGCCCTTGTAGCGTGTCAAAATTCAAGACGCCCTAAACCACTTAACCACCAGACTGAGGGACTGATTACTTAAACTCCTGATCCTCACCATTCATCTCTGTCTTAAACTGATAAAGCCACTGTGTGGCAAAGCGTTTCTTCAGTAAGGATACCCAAATGTTTCACATGTGTCTAATATATCAACCATCTGTTATGCATTCCACAGATTTCACACTAAGCTTAAATAATTACCAAGAGAGACCTTGCAATAAGCTTAAATAATTACCAAGAGAGACCTTGCAATAAGCTTTTTTGGGTTCCAAAGACCTTGCAATAAGTTAATGGGTTGCCAAGAGGACCTTGCAATAAGCTTAAATAATTACCAAGAGAGACCTTGCAATAAGCTTAATTGGGTTACCAAGAAGGACCTTGCAATAAGCTTAATGGGTTGCCAAGAGGGACCTTGCAATAAGCTTAACGAATTACCAAGAGAGACCTTGCAATAAGCTTAATGGGTTACCAAGAAGGACCTTGCAATAAGCTTAATGGGTTGTCAAGAGGGACCTTGCAATAAGCTTTAACGAATTACCAAGAGAGACCTTGCAATAAGCTTAATGGGTTACCAAGAAGGACCTTGCAATAAGCTTAATGGGTTGCCAAAAGGGACCTTGCAATAAGCTTAATGGGTTGCCAAGAGGGACCTTGCAATAAGCTTAACGAATTACCAAGAGAGACCTTGCAATAAGCTTAATGGGTTACCAAGAAGGACCTTGCAATAAACTTAACGGTTTACCAATAGGAACCTTGCAATAAGCTTAACGGGTTGCCAAGAGGGACCTTGCAATAAGCTTAATGGGTTGTCAAGAGGGACCTTGCAATAAGCTTAACGGGTTGCCAAGAGGGACCTTGCAATAAGCTTAACGGGTTACCAAGAGGGACCTTGCAATAAGCTTAGCTAGTTGAGCAAAAACAATACGTTGGTCAGTGATCGCTCAGTGAGGTATATTGTTGTGTCCACACAAGGGCGACACTGGATAGTTACCCTGAGGTCGTGTCCGTCACTCCAGGAGGTCGTACCTATCATTCAGCTGATCATTGGTCGTGTTTCAGCTTCCACTGAACACTGGGGTTTCTTGGTGGTGCTGAAGTGACAGTGGGCGAGAAGCTAACCACTTTTAGCCCAAGGACCGAGCTTCAGAGGACCTTGATTTAGCTCTATCGAGCTAAATCAAGGGAAAGTTTGAAACAGTAAATCAGTATCAACTTTCAGCCAATCACGGCCGCGAATGGCGTTTTCTACTGCAGACTACAGCCAATCACAGCCACGATATATTTTGTTCAGAATTGCAATTCTGAAAAGAGATTTATTGTTTATGTTTTATATTGAATATATTCTTGTTACACTGAATATCATGAGACAAGAAACATCAACAAGCGTCTACCGCGTCTACCGCGTCTACCGCATGTTAGTCTACTCATTCTCATCTACCTTGACAACATCAGCGGTCGCTCGTGGCTGTGATTGGCTGTAGTGTGCAGTAGGAAAACGCCATTCGCGGCCCTGATTGGTTGATAGTTTTCAGTAGAAAGCGTCATTTGGAGCTGTGATTGGGTAATAGTAGCAGCACGGCTGCCTTAGTCAGAGGAATGTAAACATTGTAACAGGAGCACCGTTGCTACACTGACCCAAGGGGTGGTGGGATGGAGAGAAGGAAATAGAGGAAATTAACGGAAAGGGAAAGAGCGAAAACGGAATGGAGGAAGCGGAAAGGGACTACTTTTGGGAACGTAAGATAACTATGCTTCACTCTTATACTCCACCACGCAGGATGGGACTCTTGAGGAGTGTTGAAATCGAGGGAATGGGAGAAGGACCGGAAAGAGAAAGGAAAAAGGTATGGGGAAGGGGTATGGTAGGTACGGTTTTTATCTCTTGATGGCCGGACTTGCAAAAACCGGCTCTGGTGATGCCGGCTGCTGGGATGTACCTATCGGCTCCTAACGACCAATATCTTAGAGGAGTGTGACTTTAGTGTGAGTGCCTCCATAAGCGTCCAGACGGCATTACAATTCCAGCCTGGACAGATGGTAAGCAGGTGGTGTGGAACAGCACCCGTTATATCCACACTGGCTGACACCTGTCTCCGGTAGAACAGGAATGTAGGAAGAATGGGGGTATATATCACAGAAAGGGAAAAGTAATAAAGGGGAAAACAGAAATTCTCAAAGTATAGACAACAACAATAACACTGTGTTCTCCACCAGAGAGAGAGAGAAGAGGCTGCGTATTCTGAGAATGATCATTTATCTAGCATCGGGAGACCACCTTGTTCTAAATGAAAGTTGCACAACACTGCCGAGGTAGTATAGGGGTGAGAAGTGTGGCCAAAAATCTGGTAGTTCGTCTCCCTAGATGAGGCTGCCTTGTCGTGCAAGTTGACCAGGTAATCCCAACCTAGCAGTTGCAACAACCTTCACTTGAGCAGCCGCTTTCCATGTTCGGTAATATAGCTTGCTGCCTTTCTACCTGTCTGACGAAACACTGACATATGTGACTGTGCTTCGTCGGGAAATGAATTAGAGAAAGATACGTGTGTATGGTTACCTCTGTGTGTGTGTGTGTGCGTGTACTCACCTAGTTGTTGAGGTTGCGGGGGTCGAGTCCGAGCTCCTGGCCCCGCCTCTTCACTGATCGCTACTAGGTCACTCTCCCTGAGCCGTGAGCTTTATTATACCTCTGCTTAAAGCTATGTATGGATCCTGCCTCCACTACATCGCTTCCCAAACTATTCCACTTACTGACTACTCTGTGGCTGAAGAAATACTTCCTAACATCCCTGTGATTCATCTGTGTCTTCAGCTTCCAACTGTGTCCCCTTGTTACTGTGTCCAATCTCTGGAACATCCTGTCTTTGTCCACCTTGTCAATTCCTCTCAGTATTTTGTATGTCGTTATCATGTCCCCCCTATCTCTCCTGTCCTCCAGTGTCGTCAGGTTGATTTCCCTTAACCTCTCCTCTTAGGACATACCTCTTAGCTCTGGGACTAGTCTTGTTGCAAACCTTTGCACTTTCTCTAGTTTCTTCACGTGCTTGGCTAGGTGTGGGTTCCAAACTGGTGCCGCATACTCCAATATGGGCCTAACGTACACGGTGTACAGGGCCCTGAATGATTCCTTATTAAGATGTCGGAATGCTGTTCTGAGGTTTGCTAGGCGCCCATATGCTGCAGCAGTTATTTAGTTGATGTGCGCTTCAGGAGATGTGCTTGGTGTTATACTCACCCCAAGATCTTTTTCCTTGGGTGAGGTTTGTAGTCTCTGGCCCCCTAGACTGTACTCCGTCAGCGGTCTTCTTTGCCCTTCCCCAATCTTCATGACTTTGCACTTGGTGGGATTGAACTCCAGGAGCCAATTGCTGGACCAGGTCTGCAGCCTGTCCAGATCCCTTTGTAGTTCTGCCTGGTCTTCGATCGAGTGAATTCTTCTCATCAACTTCACGTCATCTGCAAACAGGGACACCTCAGAGTCTATTCCTTCCGTCATGTCGTGTGTGTGTGTGTGTGTGTGTGTGTTGTGTGTTGTGGTGGTGTGTGTGTGTGTGTGGTGTGTGTGTGTGTGTGTGTGTGTGTGTGTGTGTGTGTGTGTGTGTGTGTGTGTGTCATCAGGCGCCCACCTCAACACCTTCACTAACCACTGTGTCTTAGCACAGAGAAGTGTACCTGTGCTCTGAGTTAGTCTTGCATACTTCTCCAGAACAGTACGTAACAGCAGCGATTAACGAAGCAGTTAAACTATCTCTTTATTGCTTAACCATCTACTCTACGAACGTCAAGGAATAATTAGCATTCTATTTTAATATATATATATAATATATATTATATATATATATATATATATAATATATATATATATATATATATTATATAATATATATATATATATATATTATACTTGATAATATATTTTATTAAAATTATATAAAAAAAAAACTTGCTCCGGTGAAGGTGACATTTAATATCAATATTGGTATAAAGTGATGGCGAAATACACGGCAGTGAACATGACTTTATCAAAGAGTATGCGTTGGTATACGGTGAACATGTTTGGGGAAAATGAAAGTGAAACAAGGAAGGTGAACGTCAAACAATCAAGCTGATCGTTAATTAAGATTATGTTCTCTGGGACACGAACAAATTTTAATCATTTTCTAAACATTAAATATTGTAAATATAATTCTGCTGTCTGCTTAGACGTGAGGTTCCTTGATGAGATGTGGTAGGTCGGTCAAGTAGGAACTCGGCAGACAGGGACCTCATACACCACCTTGTAGCATGCCAGGTACCATACACACCACCTTGTAGCATGCCAGGTACCATACACACCACCTTGTAGCATGCCAGGTACCATACACACCACCTTGTAGCATGCCAGGTACCATACACACCACCTTGTAGCATGCCAGGTACCATACACACCACCTTGTAGCATGCCAGGTGCCATACACACCACCTTGTAGCATGCCAGGTACCATACACACCACCTTGTAGCATGTCAGGTACCATACACACCATCTTGTAGCATACCAGGTACCATACACACCACCTTGTAGCATGCCAGGTACCATACACACCACCTTGTAGCATGCCAGGTACCATACACACCACCTTGTAGCATGCCAGGTACCATACACACCACTTGTAGCATGCCAGGTACCATACACACCACCTTGTAGCATGCCAGGTGCCATACACACCACCTTGTAGCATGCCAGGTACCATACACACCACCTTGTAGCATGTCAGGTACCATACACACCATCTTGTAGCATACCAGGTACCATACACACCACCTTGTAGCATGCCAATTACCATACACACCACCTTGTAGCATGCCAGGTACCATACACACCATCTTGTAGTATGCCAGGTACCATACACACCACCTTGTAGCATGCCAGGTACCATACACACCACCTTGTAGCATGCCAGGTACCATACACACCACCTTGTAGCATGCCAGGTACCATAAAACACCATCTTGTAGTATGCCAGGTACCATACACACCACCTTGTAGCATGCCAGGTGCCATACACACCATCTTGTAGCATGCCAGGTACCATACACACCACCTTGTAGCATGTCAGGTACCATACACACCATCTTGTAGCATACCAGGTACCATACACACCACCTTGTAGCATGCCAGGTACCATACACACCACCTTGTAGCATGCCAGGTACCATACACACCACCTTGTAGCATGCCAGGTACCATACACACCACCTTGTAGCATGCCAGGTACCATACACACCATCTTGTAGTATGCCAGGTACCATACACACCACCTTGTAGCATGCCAGGTACCATACACACCATCTTGTAGCATGCCAGGTGCCATACACACCACCTTGTAGCATGCCAGGTACCATACACACCACCTTGTAGCATGCCAGGTACCATACACACCATCTTGTAGCATGCCAGGTACCATACACACCACCTTGTAGCATGCCAGGTACCATACACACCACCTTGTAGCATGCCAGGTACCGTACACAGCACCTTGTAGCATGCCAGGTACCATACACACCACCTTGTAGCATGCCAGGTACCATACACACCACCTTGTAGCATGCCAGGTGCCATACACACCACCTTGTAGCATGCCAGGTACCATACACACCATCTCTTGTAGCATGCCAGGTACCATACACACCACCTTGTAGCATGCCAGGTACCATACACACCACCTTATAGCATGCCAGGTACCATACACACCACCTTGTAGCATGCCAGGTTCCATACACACCACCATGTAGCATGCCAGGTACCATACACACCACCTTGTAGCATGCCAGGTACCATACACACCACCTTGTAGCATGCCAGGTACCATACACACCACCTTGTAGCATGCCAGGTGCCATACACACCACCTTGTAGCATGCCAGGTGCCATACACACCATCTTGTAGCATGCCAGGTACCATACACACCACCTTGTAGCATGCCAGGTACCATACACACCACCTTGTAGCATGCCAGATACCATACACACCACCTTGTAGTATGCCAGGTACCATACACACCACCTTGTAGCATGCCAGGTACCATACACACCACCTTGTAGCATGCCAGGTACCATACACACCACCTTGTAGAATGCCAGGTACCACACACACCACCTTGTAGCATGCCAGGTACCAAACACACCACCTTGTAGCATGCAAGGGGCCACACACACCACCTTGTAGCATGCCAGGAACAACACACACCACCTTGTAGCATTCCAGGTACCATACACACCACCTTGTAGCATGCCAGGTACCAAACACACAACCTTGTAGCATGCCAGGTACCATACACACCACCTTGTAGCATGCCAGGTACCATACACACCACCTTGTAGCATGCCAGGTACCAAACACACAACCTTGTAGCATGCCAGGGGCCACACACACCACCTTGTAGCATGCCAGGTACCACACACACCACCTTTTAGCATGCCAGGTACCACACACACCACCTTGTAGCATGCCAGGGACCACACACACCATCTTGTAGCATGCCAGGTCCCAAACACACCACCTTGTAGCATGCCAGGAACCACACACACCACCTTGTAGCATGCCAGGTACCACACACACACACACCACCTTGTAGCATGCCAGGTACCACACACACACACCACCTTGTAGCATGCCAGGAACCACACACACCACCTTGTAGCATGCCAGGTACCACACACACACCACCTTGTAGCATTCCAGGAACCACACACACCACCTTGTAGCACGCCAGGTACCACACACACCACCTTGTAGCACGCCAGGTACCACACACACCACCTTGTAGCATGCCAGGAACCACACATACCGCCTTGAAGCATGCGAGGTACTACACATACGACCTTCTGTTATTCCACATAAGTGACTGACAAGTTTTGCTCTGATGACTGGTGCCTCAAAATGCTCCAGTCTCATCTTAGAGGTCAAAAAACCTTTAGGAGGATCGAACCACCGCGTTTACCACATAAAGAAAACTTTTAAGACTGGTGCTGCGACCTCCAGGCAGTTTCCAATTAGATTCCAGGCAGACTCCAGGTAGACATAGCGACGAGGCTCATTCAATGAACGGTGCCATATGGTGGGAAAAAAATATTCAGTGAGAGATCAGACACTCAACTGTGCCAAGTGGCTAACGCCAGTGGCACTGGTCGCTAGCCATTGGCTAGTCTCTAGCTCGTTCTTTCGCGAAGGATACATTAGTCTCCGTTCTCAAGAACGCCATTATATCTCTGTCGGTTTAGAACTGGTAGAGATGAGTGAGTGATTGAGTGAGGGATTGTAGAGGTGGGTGAGTGAGACGGGATGGTAGATGGGCAGTTCGTCCACACTGGCACACAGTCTGGCCCTGCAACTTTCTGGCGCCTCAGGATAAAAGGTGAAGATGGAGTTCACGTCTTACTGTCGCCGCCGCCGCCTCTGGTAACTTTGTTTAGGTGTCCGTGAGGGCTTATGACACAGATCTGGCACTTACATATCAACAGCACGTTGTTCTACAAACAGGTCATCCGTTTATTACTGTGGTGGAGACAGTCACCTCTCAAAGATATAGAAGAGGAATTAGGTCCTCGGCCGAGTAGCTCTGTCGGTCTGTGACCAAAGACCACCACTTTTTCTGGGCTCCACACTCTCTGATACCGGCTGTCTGTCTGTCTGTCTGTCTGTCTGTCATCGGTTCCCACGGAGAGTTGGCACAGCAGCGGACTTCCGCCTGTCGCCTAGTTCACGGTTCATAGATTTTCGAATCAGAGAAAATCATTTTTTTCCATCAATTTTTTTGCTGACCTCCATGTGGTAAGAGCTGTGAATGGTAAGAGAACTATTATGAAGTACGAAGCCTGGTCACAGACCGGGCCGCGGGGGCATTGCCCCGAAACCCCCTCCAGGTATGTAAATAAGACTTTGTGGATCAACGGGCTGTGTCCCGTAGTTCGGTTGGTAGCGCACTCAGCTCACACGTTCAGGTCCTTGGTTCGATCCCCGGTATGGGTGGAAACATTGGGGGCGTGTTTCCTTAAGACACCTGCTATCCCTGTTCCCCCTAGCAGTAAGCAGGTACCTGGGTGTTTAAATCGACCTGTGTGACTGGCATTCTGGGGGACAAAATTAACTTAATTTGCCCGAAATGTTCCGCATAACGAGGCGCTTTCTATACAGTATATTAATGATGTCAGCTATTTCTATATAAGTTGCATCATGTAACTGTAGAAATAAAGATTATTATTATTATTATTATTATTATTATTATTATTATTATTATTATTATTATAAGGGGTCCGTGGCCCACAATTTGAGAACCAGGTAACTACCAGCAAAGACTTGCTCCGAAGCAGTGACAGCCAAGCTGAGGTTGATGTGAGGTCCTGACCACACACTGCTGACGATGGACACACTCCAGCTGGAGTACCGGGATGTAGTCTGTAAGGTCATTTACCAGTTACTGTATCAGCAACACGTCCCCGGGAACGAAGACATGGACGAGGAGGACGCGTCCCAGCCCGTAGTAGGAACCTTCGTAGCAGAGGCGCATCTCCCCCGTGTTCGCTGAGGATGTTTACTGAGGTGACGACACCGTTGTGATTGATGAGGCTGTAACCAAGCTGTCTCTCTTTTTTTTTTTTTTTTTTTTTTACACAGGGTTTGACAAGGTTAAGGATCCCTAGCTTTAATGACAGCTATATTACAGGTTAAGGATTCCTAACTTTATTGGCAAGCTAAGAGCTGTTACCTACATCAGCTCATTTGAAAGCATTTTTATTGTTATGAGACATACAAGTAGGAAACAGGATGAAGTTGGAGCCATCTGTGGGCCAGCATTTTCATTTGATCAACTGACTTTATCTCGTTGACATCATTATGCTGTACGAATGTGTTCCATACTCGAGTCATCCTGGGTATGTATGATCTCAGATGGGGTGATGTTCTGGAGAAGGGTACAGCCAGAGTGAAGTTGCTGCTTTCTGCCCGTCTTGTGGCATAAAAGCTTGTTTCACGCTGTCCTCGAAGTGGATCCAAGTGTGGTATTTTGACAATATTGGCCTTGTACATAACAGTAAGGCCACCCACATCCCTCCTATGTTGAAGGCTCTGCTGAAATGACAGATCTATCCAGGATGGGTCCAGGCGAGAGATGAGACGTCTTGCTCTGTTCTCTACTCTGTCAAGCAGTCGCAGATGAGAGGGGGGGCAGGCAAACCAAGAAAGTGGAGCATACTCAAGGTGTGAACATACTTGTGCCTCGTACAGGATCTTGCAACCCCTACTGTCAAGCAGATGCGAGATACGGCGAAGTGCTGTAAGCTTCCTGGCTGCCTTGTTTGCAAGATTTACAACATGGTTCTTCATGGTTAGTTTGGAGTCAAATTTCACCCCAAGGATATCAACTTCTTCTCCAGGTGCCAACATCCTCCCATTCATCCTTACTACTGCACCAGCATTACCATCATGGTGCCTAGAGACGATCATCATTTGCGTTTTCTCAGGTGCAAATGTTACTTGCCATCTATTTCCCCAAGCTGATATAGCTCTCAGCTGGTGATAGATGTAGCTTAGAGCAGCTGGCATTTCTTCTCTTGGATAAGTGAATGTCAGTGTACAGTCGTCTGCATATGCATGTGATTCTGGGATGAGATGAAGAAGGTCGTTGAAGTAGACATTCCATAACAATGGACCCAGCACGCTTCCTTGTGGAACGCTTGCCCCAATAAGATGCCTTGCTGATTCCGTTCCATTGAGGACTACACTTAGAGATCTACCATGAAGGTAATCACTGAGGAGACATAGCGTAGAGCCTGCAATTCCCAGTGCTTGAAGTTTTGCTAAGAGGCCCTGGTGCCACACCCGGTCGAAAGCGCCAGCAATGTCCAGTGCTACCACACAGCTGACTTTGGATTCATCCAGTGACTGGTGCCACTTAGTGGAGAGGTTTAACAACAGATCAGCAGCAGAGTAACCTTTCCTGAAGCCATATTGACGATCACAAAGTAGTGAGTGGTAGTCAAAAAACTCTGTCATTTGTCTTGAGATTATTGTCTCAAGGATCTTACCAGTGATTGACAGGAGTGACACTGGTCTGTAGTTGCTGATTTCTGCTCTGCTCTTCTTTTGTGAACAGGGACTACATTTGCCTCTTTCCATAGAGAGGGCCATTTACACTGTACTAGGCAGTGCTGAAAGATGCGAGTTAGAGGTGCTGCTAGCTGGTCTGCACATCTTCTCAACAATCTTGGGCTCAACTTGTCTGGGCCCACAGCCTTTTCTTGGTCAAGTGATTTAAGAAGGAAATGCACCTCTCCTGCCTTATTGTCACCACTGACAGTTTTGACACAGTTCTTGCAGCTAGCCATGGAGGGTCCTTGCTGGATCAGGAACTGCATTTTGGTAGCAAAGTGTTCAGCAAAGAGGTCCGCCTTCTCTTGACTACTAGTAGAGGTGGTCCCATCCTGTCGATTTAGAGGTGGAATAAGTTCATCAGGCAGATAACCTTGTCTGTCCTTGACCAGGGACCACCAGGTTTTCGAGCCTACCCTACCTGATGCTAACTTTCTTTTAGTGTCCACCTCCCATTTAGCAATGGCCCACTTTTGAACATCACCCATATGCCTACAGGCTTGCATGTGCAAGTTCCTGTTATAGGTGGTAGGATGTCTCTTATACCTTCGCCATGCTTTGTACTTAGCAGTAGCAGCCTCTCTACAACGAAAGCCAAACAAAGGCTGATCTGTAGGCTTTGTCACATATTGCCGGTGAGGAATGTGTTCTTGTTGCAGATTAAGGATGTGTCCAGTGAAGGCTTTCACTTGGTTGTCAACATCCCCTTGGAGAAGAGCATTCCAATCGGTGGTGGCGAGCTCAGAGCAAAGGGCTGGCCAATTACCTCTTTCCCATAGCCAGGTTGTGCGTGTGGACTCCTCACCTCTCTCTGTCTCTCTCTCTCTCTCTCTCTCTCTCTCTCTCTCTCCTTTAAAAAATTTCTTAATTCACAAAACAACTATAATTGAGCACTAATTACTTCTGGGTGTAACTGGTTATTAACATCGTTCGTGTAATATAATTCGAGTTCAGTAAATCCGGTTTTAAACTCTTAAATCTTATTGTGGTTAATATTGTCCTTAATTAAGCTTCCTCTTATCTATTCCTCTTATAATCTGCATCATCTTCCTCTTCGTTCTCCTCTTCTTTGCGAATGTCGATGCCTAGGTGAGTGTGCGGGGGTTGAACCTCAGCTCTCGGGCCGACTTTCCAACTTTGGTTGGGTTAATGTAATTTCGTAACTAGTAATTAGTTATAAAAATCCACTCTTACTACGGCTACAATTAATGCTGCTACGACTGCTACTGCTACTACTACCGCTACTACTACCACTACTGCTGCTGCTACTACCACTACTGCTGCGGCTACTACCACAACTGCTGCTGCTACTACCACTACTGCTGCGGCTACTACCACAACTGCTGCTGCTACTACCACTACTGCTGCGGCTACTACCACTACTGCTGCTGCTACTACCACTACTGCTGCGGCTACTACCACTACTGCTGCTGCTACTACCACTACTGCTGCGGCTACTACCACTACAGCTGCTGCTACTACCACTACTGCTGCGGCTACTACCACAACTGCTGCTGCTACTACCACTACTGCTGCGGCTACTACCACAACTGCTGCTGCTACTACCACTACTGCTGCGGCTACTACCACTACTGCTGATGCTACTACCACTACTGCTGCGGCTACTACCACTACTGCTGCTGCTACTACCACTACTGTTGCTACTACGACTACTACTACTACTACTACTACTACTACTGCCACTGCTGCTACTACTACCACTGCTACTATTACTACTACTACTACTACTTCTGCTACTATTACTACTACTACTACGACTATTACTACTACCACTATTTGCACAATTTGCTAACCGTTAAGCGAAACGTTGCCCGGATAAAGGCTCTCTATTTTAAGTCTCTGTACTACCCAACTCTTTAGCCGTGGAAATGATTTTCAGCATCTGCAGAGTATTTTGTATGTTGTGGTCATAACTCCTCTAAACGTACACTCTTCCTGTGACGTGTGATCTAGTTCTTGTAGTCTTGTCTGCTTGAAGGGATACATGGGCTCTTTTTTCGGGGTGTGGGGGGAGGGGGAGGTTTCTGTTTTGACTTAGAGAAAGCATATGGAGCAATTTTTTTCATCGTATTTTTTTACTAATCTGAACAGAGTTTTGCGAGATCTGTCTCACTGATTCCTGACTTGTGCTCCGCTTATACCTGGGGGATGTTCCGGGGGTCAACGCCCCCAGCGGCCCGGTCCATGACCAGGCTTAGTGTTTGGGGAGGCGCGGACTCAGCAATGTTGTTATTGTTCTTGCTACTGCTCTTGTTGTAGTCTTGGACTACGGTGCTCTTCACTAACTCCAAGGCTGAGGGATTGAGTATCTCATCTATTGTATATATTTCTTCACATGTCCTTGTATTGATAAAGCCAGTGGTTGGAGAAACATATATAAATAAAGATACCCAGATGTTGCACATGTGTCTAATTCTTCAGCTTCGAGGTCCCATCAATATCCACCAAATCAGCTGTTACACAAGCCCCGGACCTCCTTTGCCGGAAAATCCACCATGGTCTTAACCTCCCGTTTCCTGCTAAAGGCTGTCTTGACGCTGTTGAACGATGTGTTAAATATCAATTACTCTTTGTACAAGCAGTCATTTGGTATGGTCATGGGCTCGCCACTGAGCTCAGTCATGATTAACTTCTATATGAAGTACTTAGAAGGGGAGAGATTAAATGTGCACATCCCCAGGGAGGTAACATGACTAAGATCCTTCAGTGTCATCCTGATCATTGATCCTAAACATTCGTAACTTTCAGCCTTCTGAGCTAGATAAATTCGGTAGGACCGTCCATCAAATTTACCATCGAAGAAGGAAAAGACGGACAGATGCCTCTTCTGGACGTCTTGTTGTTAAAGAACGAAGATAAACTTGATTTTATGATATACTTCGAACCAAGTAAAAGAACTGTCTTACTGCGCTACTTGTGTATTCACGACGACAGGAAAATGTCTTGCTGCACTACCAGTGTCTTCACGACGAGAGAACAATAGGAGTCTCACTGGTTTCTAAGGACACACAGAACATGTTCATCACCCACATTCCTAGAAGAAGAATGCCGCTACACTAATAAAACATTCCTAAAAGTTTGTTACCCACAACATTTTTATCAGTGACGGCAGAAGAAGATCAAATACTGCACAACGCCAGGCAAGATTTCAACTCTAGCAGATAGTTCTTGCTGTCTTCTTGTTGGGGTTTATAGGGCCACTGACAGCGTACACCGTATCGAGCCCTATATACCTGTCAACAACACAAGCAATAACCTCTCCAAATCCTTAGCCAATAATAACGTCAGGATTGCTCCCATGAACCTCCAGCACAACTAACGACTTGGTTAGAAATAAACATTAGTTAAAAATAATGTTAAGTGAAAAAATGGTATTATTAAAAAAAAACATTGGTTTTTAACAAAGTTTTTTGTTAAAAAAAATAGTTAAAGCCATTAATTAAAAAAAAACATTATTTGAAAAAGCCATTAGCTGAGAAAGCCATTAATTAAAAAGTCTCACCTCAACACAGAGAACCATACCACGCCCTTTTCCCAACTCTAACTAGCCATCATAAGAGAAAATTAAAAGACAGATGAAGCCGACTTTGCTCAGCATCTGTTCTGATTGTCACCAATAAAACCATCAGATGGAAATCAGGTTCATTTCTAATTTCTGAAGCATTGGTCAGACTTATTAACTCCCGGGATTTGACACTGACATTACTTAAAGTATTTGGAGAAGTTCCGACCTAGGCCTACTGATTAACGTAGGCTGAGGATATTAGTGAAGGTGATATTAGTGAAGGTGATATTAGTGAAGGTGATATTAGTGAAGGTGATATTAGTGAAGGTGATATTAGTGGAGGTGATATTAGTGGAGGTGATGTTAGTGGAGGTGATATTAGTGGAGGTGATATTAGTGGAGGTGATATTAGTGGAGGTGATGTCACTCGCCCATCTCTACAACTCACTATTGTTCACTATATATTTGCTCTCTCATTTTATCCGGTGGGCGAAACGTCTTCTCTTGAAAATGCCATTAACACCGTGTTATTTCATTAGAATAGTTATTGTTGTGGTGGTGGTTGTGTTGTTGTTATTGGTGGTGGTGTTGGTGGTGGTGGTGGTAGTGGCAGTGGTTTTGGTGGTGGTGATGTTCTTGGTGTTGGTGTGGTGTTGTTGGCGGTGGTGGCGTTGATATTGGTGGAAATGTTATTGTTATTGTTGTTGTTGGTGAGTTGACATTGTTGTTGTTGGTGTTGATGGCTGTGTGGCGAGGGCGCGGCGAGACACCAGTCAGAGGACACTGGTCGTACACATATATATTTGGCGAAAAGGTCTTTGAAGGAGTTTTTTTCTCCCCCTTCAGGTTAGCGAAGGTTACATCCTTGTGTACACCGACGTAGTCTACGTTGCTGATGTCATTATATGTTGTGTGGGCTTCAGGAACTCTGTGTTTCCTTGGCTCTGTGACCTGTGTTGTGTGGGCTTCAGGAACTCTGTGTTTGCATGGCTCTGTGACCTGTGTTGTGTGGGCTTCAGGAACTCTGTCTTTCCATGGCTCTGTGACCTGTGTTGTGTGGGCTTCAGGAACTCAGTGTTCCTATGGCTCTGTGACCTACTTTACTTCCAGTCTGTTAAGCTGTCTTTGTCTTAAACAGTGTTAGTACCTGGCACTCGTTGGAACTGAACTCAAGCAGTTACTAGTTCTACTTGTCCTGGTCTTCTTGTAGTTTCCAGTACCGTTCTTTGACCCGTAGCTGGACCGCTAGCGAACACAACTCACACAATGATGTCCGGGTCGTTCCCCGGTTACGGTGAAAACATTAGGATGTGTTTCCTTAAGGCACCTACTCTCCATGTTCACTTATCAGTAAAATAGGTACCTGGATCTTAGTCGACTGGTATGGGTCGCATCCTGGAGACAAAACTGACCTAGTTTGTCAGAAATGCTCTGCATAACAAGCGGCTTTCTATATAGTAGTATGTCATTAATGTCAGCTAGGCCTGTATACCTTGTACATATACTTGTAGAAATTAAGATTATTGTTATTATTATTAATTCTCTAGTCTGTTCTGGTCAACCTGTATCTTTTTAGTCTTCTTCAACTAACCTTCTAGTCTGTCTAGATCTTGTAGAAGCTTTAATAGCATCCGCACAATCCTCTAGTTTGTGTAGATCTACTTGTAATCTTCCAAGTCTTATTCGATGTTCATGTTCACACAGGTCTGCCATGACGTGTCCTGGCCCGGGTCTTTTCCATGTGGAGATCCAGCAATCTTATTCTATCAATCATCTAGTCTTCCCACGTCTTCGTGCGTCTCATAGCCTCCTCCCTTCCATATTATCTTCATAATTTTGGCATTATCCGGGAACACTTATATGTAGCACTCTGTCCTCACTGGCAGCTCGTTTACACATAATACAATGAGGCCTAAGACTAACCCTAGCGGAACACCGTTGCTACCCTCACCCACCCCTCACATTGCTCTTATCTCCCTGTACACCAGCTCTTGCAATTCTGGCAAATCTTTCAAAAATATCTAAGGGTTATAATTATAATAGTAGTTTTTAAAGGGTTGTTTGGGTAAGCCAGTGGAAGGCCTCGGCCAGATGACCAAAAGCTCCGGTGGCAGGTCATCATATGACTGAGAGCCGCGTCAGGAAGCACTAGTCTAGTTTCCTGACGAAGTTTACCTAATCTAATCTCTCTAAACTTTCAGAAAGAACACACAGGCACAATACCGTGATTGAAACAATACACAAATAACCCGCAAGACGACGTTTCGGTCCGACTTGGACCATTACCTAGTGGTCCAAGTCGGACCAAAACGTCGTCGTAGAGTTTTTTCTCTAAAACTTTCGCAATTTTCTTGAACATCCACCCTGGGGTGAGGGTTCCACACAGGCGCTGCGTACTTCATTGCTGGTCGAAAGCTCGTCGTGATACGAGTGTGTCCTCGCTCACATCCAGAAGTTTGTTTAGCATTTGCCTTCGATATTATTGTGTTTATGCGTGACTCGGGCGGAAGGTCAAGTTATGTCCACCCCCCGGACGCTGTCTAGGCTGCTTGTAGGCCTGTTTGACTGCTCCTGTGTGCGTGTTTGTATGCTTGTATCTGTGTCCGGGTCTGTGTGCGTGTACTCACCTAGTTGTGGTTGTAGGGGTTGAGTCATAGCTCCTGGCTCCGAAGCGGTGCGTTCAACGTAGTATGGCCGTGTGTGTGTGTATGTGTGTGTGTGTGTGTGTGTTGTGTGTGTGGTGTGTGTGTGTGTGTGTGTGTGTGTGTGTGTGTGTGTGTGTGTGTGTGGGCATGTGTATGCGTGCCTGTGTTCGCAAGAAGGGGGAAGTGGAGGCTCCCCCAAAATTGGCACCTCCGCCACACCAGTGTCCCACAGGCTTAAAAAAATAGAAGAAAACCTCCACCCACACTTCCAGCACCCCACCCACATCACCACCCCACCCACACCTCCAGCACCCTCCACCCACACCAGCTCACAATTCAGAGCCTTCAGAAACCAACACCAGCAGCACACAGCTCAGAGCCTCCAAGAGCCCCCTCCAACACCTCTTCACCTTTCAGAACCTCCAAAAACCCACGCCCACACCAGCAGATTAGAACAACCAGGGTGAACATTAGCATGCAAATGATGTTCTCTATTTGTAGACAAAACGTGAGAGACAGTATGCCTACCCTGGGAGACGCCCTGATTTCTCAACACCATATGGAAAGGGTCAAATATAACACTGGCATTGTTTATCAAGAAAATACGGTACCCGATTCTGTTTTGTTTCACCGTCAGGGAACTGTAGTTAGGACAGGAATTGTTTTTGTGCACAATTGCATAGAGGAGAGAGAACTATTATGATTATTTTATGTAATACAGAGAAGTTGATGAGTGAGACACACGTGCAAGTCGAGACTTAAGCTGAGGATTAACTTAAGAACTAAGTTGGGACTTGGGTTTCGACTTGAGTATCGACTTACTGCTCAGCAGGTTTCTTCAGGCTTTATTACCGCATTTTGACTAAAGTTGTTGTACAGGAGAAACGTCTCGTCAGTAAAGATGTCACTGTTGTGTATGTGTCTTAGTCAGCTAGTGGAGAGACTGTTTGGAAGAGAGACGTGTGAGTCATGTGGTGCTTCGTGAGAGGAACTAACTCACTTGCAGACAGAAACAGGCAGAGGTCCTCTCTGTTTAGTTCGACCTCCGACTCATCTGCTGAAGAGAACCTCGGGTGGAGATCGAAATGTGTGTGTGTGTGTGTGTGTGTGTGTGTGTGTGTGTGTGTGTGTGTGTGTGTGTGTGTGTGTGTGTGTGTGTGTGTGTGTGTGTGTGTTTCTTTTTACACATGTGGTAATATAGGTAATCCAGTTTTATGATGATTTTCGAAAATAGTTAAAAGATGATTTGATGTTTCTGAACTGAGCTGCCTTCTCTCTCTCTCTCTCTCTCTCTCTCTCATCTCTCTCTCTCTCTCTTCTCTCTCCTCTCTCTCTCTCTCTCTCTCTCTCTCTCTCTCTCTCTCTCTCTCTCTTTCTGTATCTCTCTCTCCTCTCTCTCTCTCTCTCTCTCTCTCTCTCTCTCTCTCTCTCTCTCTCTCTCTCTGGGGGAAAAGTGCTCTCGTGGATCGAGTCATGGCTCACTGACAGGAAGCAGAGAGTGTCCATAAGTGGGGTTAAATCCGAGTGGGGATCTGTAACAAGTGGCGTTCCACAGGGATCAGTCTTGGGCCCGTTGTTGTTTATAATGTGTGGAAAAAGACACTTATGTACAGTATTTCAAAATTACTAAGCAAGAGGATATTACCCATCCTGGGAACTGGTGTTACTTGATGCCAGCAGGTCCCTCTCTAACCTCACCTCCTTAGTTCCATTACTACTACTACCACCTCTACCCACGCTTCACCTCACCTGACTCCCACCACTATATATATGTGTGTTTTCTTAGTTTTCTCTGTATTAGGACTGAAGAAGCCACTCGTGGCGAAACGTTTCCTTTAATAAATGTCCTGAACTGTACATAAGTGTCTTTTTCCACATCTTGTCGGTATCACCATACCATTTCCTCATTGTTGTTTATAATATATATCAATGATCTTGATGAGGGAATTACTAGTGATATGAGCAAATTCGCCGATGACACAAAGATAGGTAGATAATTGATTCAAACGTAGATGTTATGGAACTTCAGGAGGATTTAAACAAACTCTATTCTTGGTCAGAAAAGTGGCAGATGCAGTTAAATTTGTAGATAAATGCAAGGTTCTGAAGCTTGGGAGTGCCCATAACCCTAGTACTTATAAGTTAAATGATGTAGAACTTAGCCATACAGATTGCGAAAAGGATTTGGGGGGTTTTATGGTGAGCAGCAACCTTAAACCAAGACAGCAATGCCTAAACGTACGTAATAAGGCAAATAGATTACTGGGATTTATATCAAGAAGTGTAAGCAACAGAAGTCCAGAGGTCATACTGCAGCTTTATACATCATTAGTAAGGCCTCACCTAGATTATGCAGCTCAGTTCTGGTCTCCGTATTACAAAATGGACATAAATTCGTTAGAAAACATTCAGCGTAGGATGACTAAATTAATACATAGCATTAGAAATCTTCCTTATGAAGAAAGATTGAAGACTCTTAAGTTACATTCACTTGTTAGACGAAGAATGAGGGGAGACCTGATCGAAGTATATAAGTGGAAGATAGGTATTAATAAAGGGGATATTAATAGGGTCTTGAGGATGTCTATCCAAGAGAGAACCCGCAGTAATGGATTTAATTAGATAAGTTTAGATTTAGAAAGGACATAGGAAAGTATTGGTTTGGAAATAGGGTAGTTGATGAGTGGAACAGTCTACCTAGTTGGGTTATTGAGGCTAGGACTTTGGGTAGTTTCAAATCTAGGTTGGATAAGTACATGAGTGGGAGGGGTTGGATTTGAGTGGGACTTTCACATCAGAGCTTATTTCTTGGGTGGCATTGAAAATTGGGTGGGCAAATGTTTTGTTAGTGGGATGATTGTAAAGGACCTGCCTAGTATGGGCCAGCAGGCCTCCTGCAGTGTTCCTCCTTTCTTATGTTCTTATGTTCTTATGTCTCTCTCTCTCTCTCTCTCTCTCCTCTCTCTCTCTCTCTCTCTTTCTGTATCTCTCTCTCTCTTTCTGTATCTCTCTCTCTCTCTCTCTCTCTCTCTCTCTCTCTCTCTCTCTCTCTCTCTCTCTCTCTCTCTCTCCTCTCTTCTCTCTCTCTTCTCTCTTCTGTATCTCTCTCTCTCTCTCTCTCTCTCTCTTTTTTTTTTTACACAGGGTTTGACAAGGTTAAGGATCCCTAGCTTTATTGACAGCTATTTACAGGTTAAGGATTCCTAACTTTATTGGCAAGCTAAGAGCTGTTACCTACATCAGCTCATTTGAAAGCATTTTTATTGTTATGAGACATACAAGTAGGAAACAGGATGAAGTTGGAGCCATCTGTGGGCCAGCATTTTCATTTGATCAACTGACTTTATCTCGTTGACATCATTATCCTGTACGAATGTGTTCCATACTCGAGTCATCCTGGGTATGTATGATCTCAGATGGAGTGATGTTCTGGAGAAGGGTACAGCCAGAGTGAAGTTGCTGCTTTCTGCCCGTCTTGTGGCATAAAAGCTTGTTTCACGCTGTCCTCGAAGTGGATCAAGTGTGGTATTTTGACAATATTGGCCTTGTACATAACAGTAAGGCCACCCACATCCCTCCTATGTTGAAGGCTATGCTGAAATGACAGATCTTGCAATGACAGGATCTTGCAACCCCTACTGTCAAGCAGATGGGGATACGGCGAAGTGCTGTAAGCTTCCTGGCTGCCTTGTTTGCAAGATTTACAACATGGTTCTTCATGGTTAGTTTGGAGTCAAATTTCACCCCAAGGATATCAACTTCTTCTCCAGGTGCCAACATCCTCCCATTCATCCTTACTACTGCACCAGCATTACCATCATGGTGCCTAGAGACGATCATCATTTGCGTTTTCTCAGGTGCAAATGTTACTTGCCATCTATTTCCCCAAGCTGATATAGCTCTCAGCTGGTGATTGATGTAGCTTAGAGCAGCTGGCATTTCTTCTCTTGGATAAGTGAATGTCAGTGTACAGTCGTCTGCATATGCATGTGATTCTGGGATGAGATGAAGAAGGTCGTTGAAGTAGACATTCCATAACAATGGACCCAGCACGCTCCTTGTGGAACACTTGCCCCAATAGGATGTCTTGCTGATTCGTCCATTGAGAACTACACTTAGAGATCAACCATGAAGGTAATCACTAAGGAGACATAGCGTAGATTCTGCAATTCCCAGAGCTTGCAGTTTTGCTAAGAGGCCCTGGTGCCATACTCGGTCGAAAGCGCCAGCAATGTCCAGTGCTACCACACAGCTGACTTTGGATTTTATCCAGTGACTGG
>NC_069400.1:115228084-115305369 GCF_026875155.1 Cherax quadricarinatus | reverse complement strand
GACAAAAGGCAGGAGGGGTTGCATTTCCTTCTAAAAATTACCAAAAAGGCTGGGGCCCAGCAAGTTGAGCCCAAGATTGTTGAGAAGATGTGCAGACCAGCTAGCACCCACCTTTAACTCGCTTTCTTTCAGCACTGCCTAGTACAGTGTAAATGGCCCTCTCTTGGAAAGAGGCAAATGTAGTCCCTGTTCACAAAAAGAAGAGCAGAGCAGAAATCAGCAACTACAGACCAGTGTCACTCCTGTCAATCACTGGTAAGATCCTTGAGACAATAATCTCAAGACAAATGACAGAGTTTTTTGACTACCACTCACTACTTTGTGATCGTCAATATGGCTTCAGGAAAGGTTACTCTGCTGCTGATCTGTTGTTAAACCTCTCCACTAAGTGGCACCAGTCACTGGATGAATCCAAAGTCAGCTGTGTGGTAGCACTGGACATTGCTGGCGCTTTCGACCGAGTATGGCACCAGGGCCTCTTAGCAAAACTGCAAGCTCTGGGAATTGCAGAATCTACGCTATGTCTCCTTAGTGATTACCTTCATGGTTGATCTCTAAGTGTAGTTCTCAATGGAACGGAATCAGCAAGACATCCTATTGGGGCAAGTGTTCCACAAGAAAGCGTGCTGGGTCCATTGTTATGGAATGTCTACTTCAACGACCTTCTTCATCTCATCCCAGAATCACATGCATATGCAGACGACTGTACACTGACATTCACTTATCCAAGAGAAGAAATGCCAGCTGCTCTAAGCTACATCAATCACCAGCTGAGAGCTATATCAGCTTGGGGAAATAGATGGCAAGTAACATTTGCACCTGAGAAAAACGCAAATGATGATCGTCTCTAGGCACCATGATGGAAATGCTGGTGCAGTAGTAAGGATGAATGGGAGGATGTTGGCACCTGGAGAAGAAGTTGATATCCTTGGGGTGAAATTTGACTCCAAACTAACCATGAAGAACCATGTTGTAAATCTTGCAAACAAGGCAGCCAGGAAGCTTACAGCACTTCGCCGTATCCCCATCTGCTTGACAGTAGGGGTTGCAAGATCCTGTCGAGGCCCAAATACGTCGCACCTTGAGTATGCCTCCACTTTCTTGGTTTGCCTGGCCCCCCCTTCATCTGGGACAGCTTGACAGAGTAGAGAACAGGAGCAAAAAACGTCTCAAACTCTGCCTGGACCCATCCTGGATAGATCTGTCATTTCAGAGAGCTTCAACATAGGAGGGGTGTGGGTGGCCTTACTGTTATGTACAAGGCCAATGATTATCAAAATACCACACTTGGATCCATTCGGACAAACGTGAAACAAGCTTTTATGCCACAAGACGGCAGAAAGCAGCAACTTCACTCTGGCTGTACCCTTCTCCAGAACAAACTCCATTTGAATCATCATACCAGGATGACTGGTATGGAACACATTCGTACAGGATAATGATGTCAACGAGATAAAGTCAGGTGTTCAAATGAAAAGCTGGCCCACATGATGGCTCCACTTCATCCTTGTTTCCTACTTGTATGTTCATAAACAATAAAAATGCTTTCAAATGAGCTGATGTAGGTAACAGCTTTAGCTTGCCAATAAAGTTAGGAATCCTTAACCTGGTAAATAGCTGTCAATAAAGCTAGGATCCTAAACCTTATCAAACCCTGTGAAAAAAAAAAGAGAGAGAGAGAGAGAGGGGAGATACAGAAAGAGAGAGAGAGAGAGAGAGAGAGAGAGAGAGAGAGAGAGAGAGAGAGAGAGAGAGAGAGAGAGAGAGAGAACATAAGAACATAAGAAAGGACGGACACTGCAGGAGGCCTGCTGGCCCATACTAGGCAGGTCCTTTACAATTCATCCCACTAACAAAACATTTGCCCAACCTAATTTTCAATGCCACCCAAGAAATAAGCTCTGATGTGAAAGTCCCACTCAAATCCAACCCCTCCCACTCATGTACTTATCCAACCTAGATTTGAAACTACCCAAAGTCCCTGCCTCAATAACCCAACTAGGTAGACTGTTCCACTCATCAACTACCCTATTTCCAAACCAATACTTTCCTATGTCCTTTCTAAATCTAAACTTATCTAATTTAAATCCATTACTGCGGGTTCTCTCTTGGATAGACATCCTCAAGACCCTATTAATATCCCCTTTATTAATACCTATCTTCCACTTATACACTTCGATCAGGTCCCCCCTCATTCTTCGTCTAACAAGTGAATGTAACTTAAGAGTCTTCAATCTTTCTTCATAAGGAAGATTTCTAATGCTATGTATTAATTTAAGTCATCCTACGCTGAATGTTTTCTAACGAATTTATGTCCATTTTGTAATACGGAGACCAGAACTGAGCTGCATAATCTAGGTGAGGCCTTACTAATGATGTATAAAGCTGCAGTATGACCTCTGGACTTCTGTTGCTTACACTTCTTGATATAAATCCCAGTAATCTATTTGCCTTATTACGTACGTTTAGCATTGCTGTCTTGGTTTAAGGTTGCTGCTTACCATAAACCCCCAAGTCCTTTTCGCAATCTGTATGGCTAAGTTCTACATCATTTAACTTATAAGTACTAGGGTTATGGGCACTCCCAAGCTTCAGAACCTTGCATTTATCTACATTGAACTGCATCTGCCACTTTTCTGACCAAGAATAGAGTTTGTTTAAATCCTCCTGAAGTTCCATAACATCTACGTTTGAATCAATTATCCCTACCTATCTTTGTGTCATCGGCGAATTTGCTCATATCACTAGTAATTCCCTCATCAAGATCATTGATATATATTATAAACAACAACGGGCCCAAGACTGATCCCTGTGGAACGCCACTTGTTACAGATCCCCACTCGGATTTAACCCCATTTATGGACACTCTCTGCTTCCTGTCAGTGAGCCATGACTCGATCCACGAGAGCACTTTTCCCCCAGAGAGAGAGAGAGAGAGAGAGATGAGAGGAGAGAGAGAGAGAGAGAGAGAGAGAGAGAGAGAGAGAGAGAGAGAGAAGGCAGCTCAGTTCAGAAACATCAAATCATCTTTTAACTATTTTCGAAAATCATCATAAAACTGGATTACCTATATTACTCACATGTGTAAAAAGAAACACACACACACACACACACACACACACACACACACACACACACACACACACACACACACACACACACACACACACATACACACATTTTCGACCTCCACCCGAGGTTCTCTTCAGCAGATGAGTCGGAGGTCGAACTAAACAGAGAGGACCTCTGCCTGTTCCTGTCTGCAAGTGAGTTCTTCTCACGAAGCACCACATGACTCACCCGTCTCTCTTCCAAACAGTCTCTCCACTAGCTGACTAAGACACATACACAACAGTGACATCTTTGTAGATGAATGGTTCAGAGAACCGACATGTTGATCAATTAGACACATGTGCAACTCTTGGGTATCTTTATTGAGGAAACGTTTCGCCACACAGTGGCTTCATCAGTCCATACAAAGGAGAATCTTGAAGAACAGGAGGAGAATGAGGTAATCAGTCCCTCATCCTTGAGTCGATGTGGTCAGTCCATCAATCTTGAATAGAATACGGCATACGTGCTGAGAAGGAGCTTATAAACCGTTGGCAGGAGAGGTGCAGCAGTCATAGGTCGTGCACGTATGCCGTATTCTATTCAAGATTGATGGACTGACCACATCGACTCAAGGTTGAGGGACTGATTACCTCATTCTCCTCCTGTTCTTCAAGATTCTCCTTTGTATGGACTGATGAAGCCACTGTGTGGCGAAACGTTTCCTCAATAAAGATACCCAAGAGTTGCACATGTGTCTAATTGATCAGTGACATCTTTACTGACGAGACGTTTCTCCTGTACAACAACTTTAGTCCAAATGCGGTAATAAAGCCTGAAGAAACCTGCTGAGCAGTAAGTCGATACTCAAGTCGAAACCCAAGTCCCAACTTAGTTCTTAAGTTAATCCTCAGCTTAAGTCTCGACTTTCACGTGTGTCTCACTCATCAACTTCTCTGTATTACATAAAATAATCATAATGGTTCTCTCTCCTCTATGCAATTGTGCACAAAAACAATTCCTGTCCTAACTACAGTTCCCTGACGGTGAAACAAAACAGAATCGGGTACCGTATTTTCTTGATAAACAATGCCAGTGTTATATTTGACCCTTTCCATATGGTGTTGAGAAATCAGGGCGTCTCCCAGGGTAGGCATACTGTCTCTCACGTTTTGTCTACAAATAGAGAACATCATTTGCATGCTAATGTTCACCCTGGTTGTTCTAATCTGCTGGTGTGGGCGTGGGTTTTTGGAGGTTCTGGAAGGTGAAGAGGTGTTGGAGGGGGCTCTTGGAGGCTCTGAGCTGTGTGCTGCTGGTGGTGGTTTCTGAAGGCTCTGAATTGTGAGCTGGTGTGGGTGGAGGGTGCTGGAGGTGTGGGTGGGGTGGTGATGTGGGTGGGGTGCTGGAAGTGTCGGTGGAGGTTTCTTCTATTTTTTAAGCCTGTGGGACACTGGGTGTGGCGGAGGTGCCAATTTTGGGGCAGCCTCCACTTCCCCCTTCTTGCGAACACAGGCACGCATACACATGCCCACACACACACATACACACACACACACACACACACACACACACACACACACACACACACACACACACACACACACATACACACACACACGGCCATACTACGTTGAACGCACCGCTTCGGAACCAGGAGCTATGACTCGACCCCTACAACCACAACTAGGTGAGTACACGCACACAGACCCGGACACAGATACAAGCATACAAACACGCACACAGGAGCAGTCAAACAGGCCTACAAGCAGCCTAGACAACGTCCGGGGGGTGGACATAACTTGACCTTCCGCCCGAGTCACGCATAAACACAATAATATCGAAGGCAAATGCTAAACAAACTTCTGGATGTGAGCGAGGACACACTCGTATCACGACGAGCTTTCGACCAGCAATGGAGTACGCAGCGCCTGTGTGGAACCCTCACCCCAGGGTGGATGTTCAAGAAAATTGCGAAAGTTTAGAGAAAAACTCTACGACGACGTTTTGGTCCGACTTGGACCACTAGGTAATGGTCCAAGTCGGACCGAAACGTCGTCTTGCGGGTTATTTGTGTATTGTTTCAATCACGGTATTGTGCCTGTGTGTTCTTTCTGAAAGTTTAGAGAGATTAGATTAGGTAAACTTCGTCAGGAAACTAGACTAGTGCTTCCTGACGCGGCTCTCAGTCATATGATGACCTGCCACCGGAGCTTTTGGTCATCTGGCCGAGGCCTTCCACTGGCTTACCCAAACAACCCTTTAAAAACTACTATTATAATTATAACCCTTAGATATTTTTGAAAGATTTGCCAGCATTGCAAGAGCTGGTGTACAGGGAGATAAGAGCAATGTGAGGGGTGGGTGAGGGTAGCAACGGTGTTCCGCTAGGGTTAGTCTTAGGCCTCAATGTATTATGTGTAAACGAGCTGCCAGTGAGGACAGAGTGCTACATATAAGTGTTCCCGGATAATGCCAAAATTATGAAGATAATATGGAAGGGAGGAGGCTATGAGACGCACGAAGACGTGGGTAGACTAGATGATTGATAGAATAAGATTGCTGGATCTCCACATGGAAAAGACCCGGGCCAGGACACGTCATGGCAGACCTGTGTGAACATGAACATCGAATAAGACTTGGAAGATTACAAGTAGATCTATACAAACTAGAGGATTGTGCGGATGCTATTAAAGCTTCTACAAGATCTAGACAGACTAGAAGGTTAGTTGAAGAAGAATAAAAAGATACAGGTTGACCAGAACAGACTAGAGAATTAATAATAATAACAATAATCTTAATTTCTACAAGTATATGTACAAGGTATACAGGCCTAGCTGACATTAATGACATACTACTATATAGAAAGCCGCTTGTTATGCAGAGCATTTCTGACAAACTAGGTCAGTTTTGTCTCCAGGATGCGACCCATACCAGTCGACTAAGATCCAGGTACCTATTTTACTGATAAGTGAACATGGAGAGTAGGTGCCTTAAGGAAACACATCCTAATGTTTCCACCCGTACCGGGGATCGACCCCGGACATCATTGTGTGAGTTGTGTTCGCTAGCGGTCCAGCTACGGGTCAAAGAACGGTACTGGAAACTACAAGAAGACCAGGACAAGTAGAACTAGTAGCTGCTTGAGTTCAGTTCCAACGAGTGCCAGGTACTAACACTGTTTAAGACAAAGACAGCTTAACAGACTGGAAGTAAAGTAGGTCACAGAGCCATAGGAACACTGAGTTCCTGAAGCCCACACAACACAGGTCACAGAGCCATAGGAACACTGAGTTCCTGAAGCCCACACAACACAGGTCACAGAGCCATAGGAACACAGAGTTCCTGAAGCCCACACAACATATAATGACATCAGCAACGTAGACTACGTCGGTGTACACAAGGATGTAACCTTCGCTAACCTGAAGGGGGAGAAAAAACTCCTTCAAAGACCTTTTCGCCAAATATATATGTGTACGACCAGTGTCCTCTGACTGGTGTCTCGCCGCGCCCTCGCCACACAGCCATCAACACCAACAACAACAATGTCAACTCACCAACAACAACAATAACAATAACATTTCCACCAATATCAACGCCACCACCGCCAACAACACCACACCAACACCAAGAACATCACCACCACCAAAACCACTGCCACTACCACCACCACCACCAACACCACCACCAATAACAACAACACAACCACCACCACAACAATAACTATTCTAATGAAATAACACGGTGTTAATGGCATTTTCAAGATAAGACGTTTCGCCCACCGGATAAAATGAGAGAGCAAATATATAGTGAACAGTAGTGAGTTGTAGAGATGGGCGAGTGATATCACCTTCATTAATATCACCTCCACTAATATCACCTCCACTAATATCACCTTCACTAATATCCTCAGCCTACGTTAATCAGTAGGCCTAGGTCGGAACTTCTCCAAATACTTTAAGTAATGTCAGTGTCAAATCCCGGGAGTTAATAAGTCTGACCAATGCTTCAGAAATTAGAAATGAACCTGATTTCCATCTGATGGTTTTATTGGTGACAATCAGAACAGATGCTGAGCAAAGTCGGCTTCATCTGTCTTTTAATTTTCTCTTTTGATGGCTAGTTTAGAGTTGGGAAGGTCGTGGTATGGTTCTCTGTGTTGAGGTGAGACTTTTTAATTAATGACTTTCTCAGCTAATGGCTTTTTCAAATAATGTTTTTTTTTTAATTAATGGCTTTAACTATTTTTTTTAACAAAAAACTTTGTTAAAAACCAATGTTTTTTTTTAATAATACCATTTTTTCACTTAACATTATTTTTAACTAATGTTTATTTCTAACCAAGTCGTTAGTTGTGCTGGAGGTTCATGGGAGCAATCCTGACGTTATTATTGGCTAAGGATTTGGAGAGGTTATTGCTTGTGTTGTTGACAGGTATATAGGGCTCGATACGGTGTACGCTGTCAGTGGCCCTATAAACCCCAACAAGAAGACAGCAAGAACTATCTGCTAGAGTTGAAATCTTGCCTGGCGTTGTGCAGTATTTGATCTTCTTCTGCCGTCACTGATAAAAATGTTGTGGGTAACAAACTTTTAGGAATGTTTTATTAGTGTAGCGGCATTCTTCTTCTAGGAATGTGGGTGATGAACATGTTCTGTGTGTCCTTAGAAAACCAGTGAGACTCCTATTGTTCTCATCGTCGTGAAGACACTGGTAGTGCAGCAAGACATTTTCCTGTCGTCGTGAATACACAAGTAGCGCAGTAAGACAGTTCTTTTACTTGGTTCGAAGTATATCATAAAATCAAGTTTATCTTCGTTCTTTAACAACAAGACGTCCAGAAGAGGCATCTGTCCGTCTTTCCTTCTTCGATGGTAAATTTGATGGACGGACCTACCGAATTTATCTAGCTCAGAAGGCTGAAAGTTACGAATGTTTAGGATCAATGATCAGGATGACACTGAAGGATCTTAGTCATGTTACCTCCCTGGGGATGTGCACATTTAATCTCTCACCTTCTAAGTACTTCATATATAAGTTAATCATGACTGAGCTCAGTGGCGAGCCCATGACCATACCAAATGACTGCTTGTACAAAGAGTAATTGATATTTTAACACATCGTTCAACAGCGTCAAGACAGCCTTAGCAGGAAACGGGAGGTTAAGACCATGGTGGATTTTCCGGCAAAGGAGGTCCGGGGCTTGTGTAACAGTTGCTTTGGTGGATATTGATGGGACCTCGAAGCTGAAGAAATTAGACACATGTGCAACATCTGGGTATCATTATTTATATATGTTTCTCCAACCACTGGCTTTATCAATACAAGGACATGTGAAGAAATATATACAATAGATGAGATACTCAATCCCTCAGCCTTGGAGTTAGTGAAGAGCACCGTAGTCCAAGACTACAACAAGAGCAGTAGCAAGAACAATAACAGCATTGCTGAGTCCGCGCCTCCCCAAACACTAAGCCTGGTCATGGACCGGGCCGCTGGGGCGTTGACCCCCGAACATCCCCCAGGTATAAGCGGAGCACAAGTCAGGAATCAGTGAGACAGATCTCGCAAAACTCTGTTCAGATTAGTAAAAAAAATACGATAAAAAAAATTGCTCCATATGCTTTCTCTAAGTCAAAACAGAAACCTCCCCCTCCCCCCACACCCCGAAAAAAGGGCCCATGCATCCCTTCAAGCAGACAAGACTACAAGAACTAGATCACACGTCACAGGAAGAGTGTACGTTTAGAGGAGTTATGACCACAACATACAAAATACTCTGCAGATGCTGAAAATCATTTCCACGGCTAAAGAGTTGGGTAGTACAGAGACTTAAAGTAGAGAGCCTTTATCTGGGCAACGTTTCGCTTAACGGTTAGCAAAGTGTGCAAATAGTGGTAGTAGTAATAGTCGTAGTAGTAGTAGTAATAGTAGCAGAAGTAGTAGTAGTAGTAGTAGTAATAGCAGTGGTAGTAGTAGCAGCAGTGGCAGTAGTAGTAGTAGTAGTAGTAGCAACAGTAGTGGTAGTAGCAGCAGCAGTTGTGGTAGTAGCAGCAGCAGTTGTGGTAGTAGTAGCGGTAGTAGTAGCAGTAGCAGTCGTAGCAGCATTAATTGTAGCCATAGTAAGAGTGGATTTTTATAACTAATTACTAGTTACGAAATTACATTAACCCAACCAAAGTTGGAAAGTCGGCCCGAGAGCTGAGGTTCAACCCCCGCACACTCACCTAGGCATCGACATTCCAAAAGAAGAGAGAACGAAGGGAAAGATGAGCAATTTAAAGGAAAGATAAGAGGAACTTAATTAAGGACAATTTTAAACCACAATAAAAATTTAAGATTTTAAAACCGGATTTACGAACTCAAATTATATTACACAACGATTTTAAATAACCAGTTACCCCGAAGTAATTAGTGTAAATTTATATTTTTCGTAAATTAAAAATTTTTTAAAAGGAAGGGAGAGAGAGAGAGAGAGAGAACAGGAAGAAGGAGAGAGACAGAGAGAAGAGAGAGAGAGACAGCGGTTACAGCCTCATCAATCCAATGTGTCGTCACCTCTGTAAACATCCTCCGAAACGGGGAATGGCCTCTGCTACAAGGTTCCTACACGGGCTGGACGCGCCCCCCGCCCATGTTTTCCCCTTCCCCGGGGGACGTGTTGCTATACAGTAACTGGTAAATGACCTTACAGACACACCCCGGGTACCCAGCTGGATTTGTCCATCGTCAGCAGTGTGTGTCAGGACCTCACATCAACCTCAGTTTGGCTGCACTGCTTCGGAGCAACGGCTTTGCTGTAGTTCCCTGATTCAAAAATTGTGGCCACGGGCCCCCCTTATAAAAATAAAAAAATAATAAAATAAAAAAAATTAAAATAATAATAATAATAATAATCTTTATTCTACAGTTACATGATACAACTTATATAGACATAGCTGACTTTTAAATTTTAAAAATGAAAGCCCCTCGTAGGGGAACATTTCGGGCAAAAATTTAAATTTTGTCCCCCAGAATCCCAGTCACACGGGTTCGTTTAAAAACCCCCCAGGTACCGCTTATGCTGGGGGGAACGGGGATAGCGTGTCTTAAGGAAACACGCCCCCAATGTTTCCCCCATCCCGGGGGATGAACCAAGGACCAACGTGGGCAGTGCGCTACCAAACGAACTAGGGGAACAGCCGGTGATCCACGTTTATTTTACATCCCTGGAGGGGGTTTCGGGTCAATGCCCCCCGGCCCGGTCTGTGACCAGGCTTCGTACTTCATAATATTTTCTTTTTACCTTCCCAGTCTACCACTTTGAGGTCCGCAAAAATTTTGAGGAAAAAAAAATGATTTTTTCTGATTCAAAAAATCTAGAACGTGAACTGGGCGACGGCGGAATTCGTGCTGTCCAACTCTCCGGGGAACCGATGATGACAGAAAGACAGCAGCAGACAGACAGACACCGGTATCAGAGAGTGGGGAGCCCAGAAAAAGGGGGGGTTTTTTTTGGTCACAGCCGACTTAAGATCCAAGCTACGCAATCAACAAATGCAGCTAGGAGGATTGTAAAGCATCCGTAAAAGTAAACCCCAGCCCCGCCAGAACGTTCCAAGCTGCACTAACAAATGAAAGGAATAAAAAGGGAAAAATTTAGGCAACGGGAAGGGGAAATTTTTTTGGGGATTAAATGGGTCCCCCCCTTGGGTTTTGGCCGGGAAAAGGTAAAAAAAAAAAACCAGGAAAAAGACGGAAATTTTTTTGCTCTCCTTTCCTCTTAAAAAGCAAATGACCTCATAAATGACTGGCCAAAAATCCAGGATAAAACCTTCCATCTCTTTTAAAAAAAATTTTAGAAGTACTTCAAAGAAATTGAAACATTAAATTTATGAGCCAAAATATTGATAGAGTGATTCCCTCTTTACCGAGTATGAATTTAGATAATGCATTAAAAAAAAAAAGGTGATCAACGCCCCTGGAGGAGGGATAACCTATGATATTCTCAACCAAAGGCACTCCTGAAAACCCTTTGTTGGCACTGTATAACCAGTTACTTGAGGCGTTCTTCCTACTTCGGGCCCAAATAGCTCATTGTGCCACCCCTAACCCCAACAGCCTATACTTTAGGCCGATCTCCTTAACTAGTTGTCTTTGTAAAATTTTTAAAAGAATGATGTTTAAACAGAGTAACAGAATCAGACATAAATTTTTTTCCCCCCTACTTCAGGGTTTCTGAAAGGTAAAAGTGGCAAAACGTATTTCCACCTTTTCTCCTGCCACACCTTACAGTTTTACCATTTTCTTGAAAAAAAATCTGCATTTGATATTGCAAACAGAACCGTTTATACTACATGAACTACCAAAAAATGAAATTGGTGTAGTTTACTCTGCGGGATAATGGATACCTGTCAAATAGAGTATCCTCTGTCCTTTACCAAGGCTTCAGAAGTGATTCTAAAGAAATGTCTTTAGGTAAAACCAGGGGGGTTCTAGTCCACTATTTAATAATTGATTAATGCTTCCAAATGCTCTACCGCCTCACCTAAACATATAGCTAAAGCATGCTGATATCATAAACCAAAACGGGGGCAAAAAAATTAATACCATCTTAAAAGAAGTTCAAACAATTTGTAATCGACTAGGCCCTAATACTTTCCCCCAAAAAAAAGATATTTAAAAAGCAAACACATCCCCCACTCATCTATTTGCAGGGGGAAAACATTAGCTCGTTTAAACTTAAGATATTGGTTAGATGTCCCCCCTTAAAAAAATCCCATACCACAACTAACAAAAATGTAAAAACTGGCTAAAAGCCCCAAAACGTTCGGGACAATCCCCCAAATATGGTGCAAAAATGAGAACGTGAGAAGATGACATAGCCTAGTTAGGTCCTTAATTTATTAGCTGCTCCCTGTGTATTTGCTAAGAAAGTTCCTCCGACCCTTGAGTTTAAAGCAAAAAGAAACTCTCAGGGTTATTTTTGGGTGTCCCGATCTACAAAGTTTTTAAACAGAGGAAGAGCTTGGTATTTCTAGTTTAAAAGAAGGATTTGAAATTAACACTGACTCGGGATTTGAATGTTGAGAAACGAACCCGGACACTGTCACATGAAACTTACCATGGTCTAGAGGGGAAATACACACAAAAAAAGGGTTGTGAAAAGGGGCAATTGCATTAAGTTTTATAAACCTGCATGAACGATCATGTGGCAAAAAGAGCATTTCACCCCCCCGGAAAGGTTTTATTTATACACAAAACCCACAAGCCCCGAACTCTTCTATAAACCCTTCCTTTAAAACTCTTGTTAGGCAACGCCAAAAAAAATTTTTCACCTAGCTGGAGTAACAATTACACAATTATTACACTGATGGATCTAAACAGGATCTTCTGGGAGGGTGCTTTGCTCTTGTTTCCACCTCCCCATTAAAACGATAAAAATTTGTTGAGTTAGGCATAAAAAACAACCCCGGGGGTCTACACGCAAATGAATTTTTTTGCAAAACCTAAAGGCGCTAAAGCTAACCTAGACACTGAGCTTTACCTTCATCATTACTGACATGCACATTGAAGGCTCTTGGCCAGTAATGACTCCAACAACATGCCATTGGGAAAAACCCGGTTTTGATCCAAAAATTAGGGCAAAGGAATTAAAGAAAAATGCAGGACCCATCACCATTTGGGTTACTCCTTCATGAAAATTAAAGTTTGCCAAGAAGATATCGAAAGGAGAAAAGAGAAAATAACTTTGGGAAACGGCTAGCATTAGGGAAAAATATTAGGGAAAAAGAAATAATGAAAATGATTATTATAGAATGCTTTTAAGCCGAGTAATCTATAAACCCCCATGATAACTGAACGTAATAATTTGTTTATGGGGCAACTTGCAATGTGAACAGACTGACGATTTGTATGCCAGGCTTAGGCTTGGTTAAAGACTTCTGGCGTTTGGGGGACACACAAAGATGATCAAACTAAATGTAAAATTAGTGATCAGGCATATGGTCACTCCTTGAACACTATGTGCTTAAAAGTCCACTTTTTGGGAAAACAAAAGACATATAATAACCCAGGACATGTCAGTATCTTAATATGAAAAAAATACCCAAAATACTAAGCAAATTTCCTAAATTGCTTGTAACAAAATAACTATAGATAGTAGATAAAATCCATATGATTCCCTTTTAACCCCTTTGGGGCCTAGTTTCCTAGGCCTTTTTGTTCCTAGCCCCGCGCTACCGTCCACAGGATGGTTTGGGGCACAAAAACTAGCCACCTTCGGTGGGAAAACAAGACCGACAGAGCTACTCGGCCCAGGACCAATTTTTTCCTTTTAATCTTGAGAAATGCTGTCCCACCACAGTAAAAAAAGGGTGACCTTTTGAAACAACATTCGTTGATTTAAAGGGCCGATCTGTGAAAGCCCTCACGGGCACCTAAAAAAAAGTTTTCCAACGGGGGCGGGGCGACATAAGACGTGAACTCCATCTTCACCTTTTATCCTGAGGCGCCAGAAAGTTGCAGGGGCCCGACTGTGCCCCTGTGGCGAAATGCCATCACCATCCCCTCTCCTCACCCCCTCTACAACCCCATCAATCACTCACTCATCTCTACCATTCAAAAAAGACAGAGATATAATGGCGTTCTTGAGAACGGGGACTAATGTATCCCCGGAAAGAACGAGCTAGAGACTAGCCAATGCTAGCGACCGTGCCACGGCGTTACCCCTTGGCACAGCAAAAAAAAAAAACGATCTCCATGAATATTTTTTTCCACCATATGGCACCATTTTTGAAATGAGCCTCGTCGCTATGTCTACCGGGGTCTACCTGGAATCTACTGGAGTCGCCTGGAATCTACTTTGGGAAAATGCGGGGGGCCAGCACCAGTCTTAAAATTTCTTTATTGGGAAACGCGGTGGTTCGATCCCCTGAAGGTTTTTTTACCCTGTGAGCTGGGGCATTTTTGGGCACCAGTCATCAGAGAAAACTTTCAGTCACTTTTGTGGGAATACCCGAAGGTCGTATGTGTAGTCCTCGCATCTTCAAGGGGGTATGTGTGGTTTCCTGGCAGCTTTGAGGAGGTGTGGGTGACCGGGATGCTACAAGGGGGTGTGGTTGGTACCCCGGGGCTACAAAGGTGGGGTTGTGGTTTCCTGCGTGTACAAGGGGTTTTGTGTGGTTCCTGGAATGCTACAAGGGGGTGGTGGTAAACCGGCAGCTAAAAGGGGGTGTGTGTGGTAACCGGGATGCTACAAGGTGGTGTGTGGTGTGGTTTTCCCGGATGCTAAAGGTGGTGTGTGTGGGCCCCGGCATGCACAAGGGGGTGTTTGGGACCCGGCATGTACAGGGGTGTGTGGGTACCTGGCACTACAAAGGGGTGTGTAGGACTGGCATGCAGAAGGTGGTGTTTGGCCCCCCGGCTGCACAAAGGGGGTGTGTTTTGGGACCTGGCAGCACAAGATGGGGTGTATGGTCCCGGCATGCTACAAGGTGGTGTGTTGGGACCTGGGATGCAAAAAAGGGGGTGTGTGTGGTACCTGGCAGCTACAAGATGGTTGTGGGTTCCCGGATGCACAAGGGGTGGTGTGGCCCCGGCATGTACAAGGGGGTTTTGTTTTTTACCCGGATGCTTTCAAGGTTGGGGTATGGTACCTGGATACTTCAAATGGTGTGTATGGTACCGGCATGCTACAAGGGGTGGTGGTAGGTACCGGCATGTACAAGGGGTGTGTATGGTACCTGGCATGCTACAAAGGGGGTGTGAGGTACCTGGATGCTACAAGGTGGTGGTTTGGGACCGGCAGCTACAGGTGGTGGTATGGTACCCCGGCTGTACAAGGTGGTTGTAGGGCACCGGAGCACCGGTGGGTGTATGGGACCTGGATGCACAAGGGTGGTGGTATGGACCCGGCAGACAAAGGGGGTGGTAGGTACCTGGCATGTACAAGGGGGTTTTTTTTGGCACCCGGCATGCCAAAGGTGGTGTGTATGGGACCGACATGCTCAAGGTGGGGTGTATGGCACCCCGGATGCTACAAGGTGGGGGATGGACCTACATGCTACAAGGGGTGTGTTGGCACCTGGGATGCTACAAGGTGGGTGTTTAGGGCCCTGGCATGCTACAAGGGGGGATGGGACGGAGTCAAGGTGGGTTTTATGGACCCGCAGTTTCAAGGTGGGGTTGTATGGCACCTGGAATAGTCTACACAGGTGGTGTGTATGGTACCTGGCATGCTACAAGGTGGTGTGTATGGTTACCTGGCATGCTACAAGGTGGTGTGGTTTGGATAGCTACTTGGCATTGTTTCAAGGTGGTGTGTATGGTACCCTGGGACATGCGTACAAAGGTGGTGTGTATGGTAATCCTGGCAATGCTACAAGGTGGTGTCTTGAGGTTCCACCTTGTCTGCCGAAGTTACTACTTGACCGACCTACCACATATCTTCAAGGAAACCTCACGTCTAAGCAGCACAGCAAGAATTATTTTTACTATTTCATGTTTAGATATAATGATTAAAATTTGTTCGTGTCCCAGAGAACATAATCTTAATTAACGATCAGCTTGATTGTCTTGACGTTCACCTGTCCGTGTTTCACTTTCATTTTCCCCAACTTGTTCACAGATATTACAACGCATTTCACTCTTGTAAAGTCCTTGTTCAACTGCCGTGTATTTCGCCATACACTTATTTACCAATATTGATATTTAAATGTAACCTTAACCGGAGCAAGTTTTTTTTTATATAATTTTATAAAATATTTTATCAAGTATAAATATATATTATATATATATATATATTTTTTTTATAGTATCATATATATTTATATATATATATATATATATTATATTATATATATATATATAATTACTATTAAAATAGAATGCTAATAATTCCTTGACGTTCGTAGGTAAGAAGGTTAAGCAATAAAGCGGTTGTTTAACTGCTTCGTTATCGCTGTGTTACGACGTTCTGGAGATGTATGCCAGACTAAACTCAGAAGCACAGGTTACACTCTCTGTGCTAATGACACAGTGTTAGTGAAGGTGTTGAGGTGGGCGCCTCCTGATGACACACCACACACACACCACACACACACACACAAACAACACACACACACCACACACACACACACACACACACACAACACACACACACACATACCACACAAACACACACACACACACACACACGACATGACGGATAAGGTATAGACTCTGGAGGACTGTCCCTGGTTTGCTGATGGACGTGATGTTGATTGAGATGGATATTACACCTCGATCGAAGACGCCAGGCAGAACTACATTGATAGGGATTTCTGGACAGGCTCGCCAGACCTGGTCCAAAGCAATTGGCTCCTGGAGTTTCAAAATCCCACCAAGTGCAAAGTCATGAAGATTGGGAAGGGGCAAAGGAAGACACCGCTGACGGAGTTACAGTTCTAGTCGGGGCCCAGATACTACAAACTCACCCTAGGGATAAAAGATCTTGGGGTGAGTATAAACTCCAAGAAACATCTCATGAAGCCGCACATCAACTAAATAACTGCTGCAGTGGCATATGGGCGCCTTGCAAACCTCAGAACAGATTCCGACATCTTAATTAGGAATCATTCTCAGGGCCCTGTACACCGTGTACGTTAGGCCGATATTGGGAGTATGCGGCACCAGTTATGGAAACGCAACAGACCTAGCCAAGCATCGTGTAAGAAACGCATTAGGAGAAGTGCAAAGGTTTGCCAGCAAGGACTTGTCACAGAGCTATAGAGGTATGTCCTAAGAGGAGGTGAGGTTTAAGGGAAATCAACATGAGCGACAATGGAGGACAGGAGAGATAGGGGGGGACCATATAACGTCATACAAAATACTGAGAGAGGAATTGACTGAGGTGGCGACAAAGACAGGATGTTACAGAGATTGGACACTCAGTAACAATGTGGGGACACAGTTGGAAGCTGAAGACACAGATAATCACAGGGAGTTAGGAAGTATTTCGCAGCCACAGCCTGAGTCAGTAAGATGGATTAGTTTGGGAAAGCGATTGTAGTGGAGGCTGATTCCATACACTAGTTTATGCAGAGGTATTATAACAGCTCACGACTCATCGGAGAGTGACCTGAGTAGCGATCAGTTGAGAAGAGGCGGGGCCAGGAGCTACGAGACTCGACCCCCGCAACCTCAAAAACTAGGTGGAGTACTGACACACCACACACAGAGGTAACCTACACACGTATCCTTTTACTATTACCATTCCCGACGAAGCAACAGTAACCATATGTCAGTTGTTTCAGTCAGACCGTAGAAAGGCAGCAAGATATATTACCGAACATGGAAACAGGCTGCCTAAAGTGAAGGTTGTTGCAACTGCTAGAGTAGGGGATTACCTGGTCAACTTGCACGTCAAGGCAGCCTCATCTAGGGAGAGAACTACCAGATTTTTGGCCTCACTTATCAACCCCTATACTACCTCGCAGTGTTGTGCAACTTTCATTGTAGAACAAGGTGGTATCACGATGCTAGATAAATGATCATTCTCAGAATACGCAGCCTCTTCTCTCTCTCTATGGTGGAAGAACACAGTGTTATTGTTGTTGTCTATACTTTTGAGGGGAATTTCTGTTTCACTCTATTTATCTTTTCCCTTCTTGTGGATATATACACCAATTCTTCCTACATTTCATGTTCTACCGGAGGGACAGGTGTCAGCCATTGGATATACACGGGTGCTGTTCCACCCACCTGCTTACCATCTGTCCAGGCTGGAATTGTAATTCGCCGTCTGGACGCATATGGAGGCACTCACACTAAAGTTCACAATACTCTAGATATTGGTCGTTAGGAGCGAAGGTACATCCCAGCCAGCCGGCATCACAAGAGCCGGTTTTTGCAAGTCCGGCCATCTAGAGAATAAAACCGTACACATACCATACCCCTCCCATACCTTTTTCCTTTCTCTTTCCCGGTTCCTTCTCACATTCCCTCGATTTCAAACATGCCTCAAGAGTCCCATCTGCGTGGTGGGAGTATAAGAGTGAAGCATAGTATCTTACGTTTCCCAAAAGTAGTCCCTTTCCGCTTCCTCCATTCCGTTTTTCGCTCTTTCCCTTTCCGGTAATTTCCTCTATTTCACTTCTCTCCATCCCACACCCCTTGGGTCAGTGTTGTGTAGCACGGTGCTCCTCGTTTACAAATGTTTACATTCCTCTGACTATTGCAAGCCGTGCTGCAACTATTACCCAAATTCACAGCTCCAAAATGACGCTTTATACTGAAAACTATCAACCCAATCAGAGGCGCGATGGCGTTTTCCTATGCAAACTACAGACAATCACAGCCACGAGCGGGACCGCTGATGTTGCCAAGGTAGATGAGAAATGAGTAGACTAACATGCGGTAGACGCGGTAGACGCGGTTAGACGCTTGTTGATGTTTCCTTGTATCATGATATTCAGTGTTAACAAGAATATATTCAATATAAAACTAACAATAAATCTCTTTTCAGTATTGCAATTCTGGACAAAATATATCGTGGCTGTGATTGGCTGTAGTCTGCAGTAAGACAAACGCCATTCGCGGTCCGTGATTGGGCTGACAGAGATAACTGATTCATCTGTTTCAAATTTCCCATTGATTTAGCTCGATAGAGCTAAATACAAGGTTACTTGAAGCTCGGTCCTGGGGCGGCTAAAGTGGTTAGCCCTTCTCGCCCACTGTCAATTCCAGCCACCACAGTTACCCCAGTGTTCAGTGAGAAGCTAGAAACACGACCAATGATCAGGCTGCTAAATGATAGGTACGATCCTCCTGGAGTGACGAACACGACTCAGGGTAACTATCAGTGTTCGCCCTTGTGTGGACACAACAACTTTACCTCAAAAACTGAGCAGATCACTGACCAACGTACTTGTTTTTTGCTCAACTAGCTAAGCTTATTTGCAAGCGTCCATTTGGTAAACCCGTTAAGCTTATTGAAGGTCAATCTTGGCTACGTTAAGTTTTTGCAAGGTCCCTCTTGACACCATTTAGCTTATTGAATGGTACCCTCTTGGAACAACGCCGTTAAGCTTATTGCAAAGGTTCCTAATTGGATAAACCGTTAAGTTTATTGCAAGGTCCTTTTGGTAACCATTAAGCTTATTGCCAGGTACTCTCTTGGTAATTGTTAAGCTTATTGCAGGTTCCCTCTGGAAACCATTAAAGCTTATTTGCAAGGTCCCTTTTTGGCAAACCCATTAAGCTTATTGCAAGGTCCTTCTTGGTAACCCATTAAGCTTATTGCACGGTCTCTCTTGGTAATTCGTTAAGTTATTGCAAGGTCCTCTTGACAAACATTAAGCTTATTGCAGGGTCCTTCTGGTAACCCATTAATCGCTTATTGCAATGGAATCATCTTGGTAATTTCGTTTTAATTTATTGCAAGGCTCCTCTTCGCAACCATTAAGCTTATTGCAAGGGTCTTCTTGGTAACCCATTAAGCTTATTGCATGTCTTTTGGTAATTCTTAAGATTATTTGCAAGGTCCTCTTGGCAAACCATTAAGTTATTTGAAAGGTCCTTTTGGCACAACCCAAAAAAGATTATCTGCATGGTATCTCTTGGTAATTATTTAGCTTATTGCTTGGTCTCTCTTGGTAATTAATTTAAGCTAGCTGTGAAATCTGTTTGAAGAATAACGATGGTTGATACATTGGATCGACTATGTGATAATTTTGGGTATCCTTACTGAAGAAAAACGCTTTTGCCACACAGGTGGCTTTATCTGTTTAAGACAGAGATGAATGGTGAGATCAGGAGGTTTAAGTAATCAGCCCTCAGTTCTGGTGGTGGTAGTGGTTTTTAGGCGTCTTGAACAATTTTGTGACACGCTACAATGGGCGGCATGTTAAAGTTCGAGGGCTTTCGTGTCTAGGCCAGTGTCAGTTATTTTGCTTATAAGCACTTCTTCGTGCGATTGTATTTATATATAACAAACCAACATGAATAAAATAGGCGATATTTCAGATGCTTTCTGTTTCTTGATGTGAGAAAGACGCTTGGGAATTGTAAATTTTTTTTCTCAGTTTTGCTGTTTGCGCATATATATATATATACTATATATATATAATACCTATATATATATATATATATATATATATATTTATATAGATATATTTATATAATATATATATATCATATAGTCTATATATAAATATGTATGCAGACCGAATAATGCGAAACTGGTCAGAGAATTAGCAAGAGAACTCATTTAAAATTACGTCCTTTCTATATTTTTCTCTTATACGTTTAATGATATATTTTTTTCATAATTGTTAATTGTAAAAATTTTTTTAATTTTGAACAAAAGAAAATCTGTAGAAAAATTACCGTAACCTGATTATAACAAGAGCAATTTATTTCTAACCTACCCAACTATATTATTTTAGATTTGTTTACAATAATTTATTACTAAAACAAACCTCAGTAGAACATTATATTTTTTCGTTAGGTTCAGATGATTTTGGCGATAATATTGCATACACAAATTTTCACTTGTCTTATATGGCAAGATGAACGTTGCTATTTAAGCCAAGATCGCAAGTTCCTGCATTCGGCCACGACAACTATATATTATATATATCTATAGTGTGTGTGTGTGTGTGCTGTGTGTGTGTGTGTGTGTGTGTGTGTGGTGTGTTGTGGTGTTGTGTGTGTGTGTGTGGTGTGTGTGTGAGTGTAGTAAACAACCTCAGCATGTACTGTCAGACACCTCAGTCATCTTTTAAATATATCTTGACTTAGCTGCATCTCTAACAATCTTGCGTGCACCTTAATCATCCTTTTCAACACGTATAACATCCTCTCAAGCTTCCACACAATCTGTGCACACACACACACACACATACATCACCACTCACACACACACACTCACACACACACACACACACACCCAATGTGCAAAGGGAGGACGTTTTATCCAAATTTTTTGAAGATTGGGGAAGGGCAAAGAAGACCGCAGTCCGGAGTACGTTAGGGCGCCAGAGCGACTACAAACCTCACTCAAGGAAAATGATCTTGGGGTGAGGTGTAACACCAGGCACATCTGAAGCGCACATCAAAGCTAATAACTGCTGCACGGCTTATGGGCTGCGCCTAGCAAACCTCATAAACAGCATTCCGAATTTTCATAATAAGGAATCATTCAGGACCCTGTACCACCGTGGTTACGTTAGGCCCACTTTTGGAGTGGCTTGCAGCTACCAGTTTTGGAACCCACACTAGTCAAGGCACAGTAATGAAACTAGAAGAAAGCTGCAAAGGTTTGCAACAAGACTATGTCCCAGAGGCTAATAGGTATGTCCTACGAGGAGAGGTTATGGGAAATCAACCTGACCGACACTGAATAAACAGCGAGAGAAATGGGGTGACTTGATTACGACATTACAAATACTGAGATGAATGACAAGGGGACAACAGGACAGGATGTTCCAGAGATGGGACAAAGAAACTAACAGGGACTCAGTTGGAAGTTGAAAGAATTGATGTATAACAGGGATAGTTAGGATGTATTTATTCAGTCATCAGAGTAGTCAGGGGGAAGTGGAATAGTTTGGGGAATACCGATGTATGTGGAGGCAGATTATCTACATAGCTTTTATAGCCGAGGCTATGGAAAAAGCTCACGAGTTAAGGAGAGTGACCTCAGTAGAGATACAGTGATGAGGCGGGGCCAGGAGCTTGGGATTCGAACCCTGCAACTCAAATAGGTGGAGTACCAATGTTCAGAGCTAAAGTTTTTAATCCTATACAGCTATTTACACTCACAAAGTGAGAGGAACATCTGGTTACGAGTAGTTATGCTCAAAAAGGTCAATTTAAAAGGTCAAGTTTTAGTTCGGGTGAAATGGTCAGACTGGTTCTTCCCTACCCAGTTCCAGACAAGTCTTTTTGGCTCTCAAGTAATAGGGGCTGTGGGGCCGTCACTTAGACGTTCTGGATTGCAGGCCATTGAAGGTCAGTGGTTAAGAAGTTTTAATCTCTCTGTTTGATGACGCAACTCGACAGATAACATGAGTGATAGACGGTTGAGGGTAAACCCCTGAAACGTAATAGGGGGGGGGGGGGTAGACTCGTAATCTGACAGGCAGTTATGTAAGGTAATGATTAGGAGTGCACAAAGATAGACGGAATGGATATGACGGATGATTGAGTTTTAGGTACGTTATCCATGGACAGATTGATTTATCAGACTTTACTGACTGGCACGTGATGTGATTGGCGTTGTCTCGCAAGACTGAGTTTACTGTCTTGGTGTATTGGGGTAAGTAGTCTGTATTACACATAAATTTGGAGTGTACCTCTCTATCTATATCTCATCAAATATATTTCTCTCATATATTATGGTATGTATATATAATATATTATATATCTGTTATAACATATCACTCTTTATCTATGACTGGGACTATTAGATGTATGGTCGGTTTGTGCGATCGGTTTAAATAATATTGGCGGATAGAACATAATGATACACTAAATGATAATATATGAATCATACTGAGACATAATGCAGAATAATGATAAGAATATGATTAACTAATGAGACATACATTGTTAATAATGATAATAGACTCGATCAATATGAGAATAGTGATAATAATGATAATGAGAATTAAATCAGAGTAATGAGAGTAATGATAATAATGAGTGCGCAACTAATGATAAGATAAGTGATAACGAATGGAGGAATGATAATAATGACTCATAATGATTATAATGAGATATAAGTTGAATAATGAGAATAATGACTACATAAGTGCACTAAATGAAGAATTAATGAGAGGTAAGTCGATGACTTATGAGAATAATGATATATACAATGATCATAATGCTAAATGAGAAATAATGAGAGTAATGCGAGTAATGAATCATAAATGATAATATGATCAGATAATGGGAGAATGAATAATAATGATAATAATGAATAATAAGGTGAATAATGAGAAGTAATCTTGCAAATATGTGGATAATACTGATAATAAGATAATAATTTATAATAATGATAATCAAATGGGCATCAATGCATACCTCAATCACTTCTCTCGAAGGCATAGTTACTAATACCTTCTCCTGCATACGATCCTAATGCACACACTCATGCATCCATTGATATACTAATGACTGAATGAGAAATACTAGATAATAATCGAACATAATGAGCATAATCGAACCATCATCACTCCACTTCTTACACCACACCAAACATCTCTTCCATCTCTACCATCACCACCATCACCACACCATCACTAAACCATCTCCATTCCACAACCATCACCATCCATCTCCACCATATCCACAATCTCCACCATCACCACATCACCACCATCCTCCACCATCACCACCATTTCACACACCTCCATCTCCCACCATCTCCACTATCTCCACCATCTCCATCTCACCACATCACCATCAACAACATCACCACCAGCATCCATCTCCACACATCACCACCATCTCCTACATCTCACATCACCTTCATCACTCACCATAGTCACCAGCTCTACACCAAAACTACCAACAACCATCTCATCTCCTATTTCTCCTCCCATTCACCACCATCACCACCATCACCACATCCCTCATTCGACCTCCGTAACACCATCTCCAACCTTCACTCACCTTTCACCATCACCACCATCTCAATCACCATCACACCATCACCACCATCTCCACCATCACCTCCATTCCTCCACCATCCCAACCATTCTCCACCATCACACCATCTCCCCATACACACCATCTCCAACATCACACATCTCCACCATCTCCAACCATCTCACCATCACCGACCATCTCCACCATGCTACACCATCTCCACCATCACAACACCATCGCCACCTTCACCACATCTTCCATCACCACCATCACCATCACCACCTTCCTATCTCAATCACCATCCATCCACCACGCACACCACCCATACCACCATCTCACTATCACCATCAACATCACCATCTCCACACCACCATCACACCATCCACCATCACCACCAATCTCCATCTCCACCATCACCATCACAACTATCCTCCACTTCACCAATCATCACCAACCATCTACACCATCACCACATCTCTACCATCCTCTTACCATCACCCACTCATCACCTCCATCACCACCATCAACCACCTCTTCCATCACCACCATCACCACCATCACCACCATCTCCTCATCTCAACCATCAACCACCATCTCCATCCCACCATACCAACCCATCACCATCATCCCCACCATTTCTACTTCCATCACTCCACTCACCACCATCACCATCACAACCATCTCCACCTTCAACGCCACTCATCACCACAATTCCACCACCATCACCACAATCTCCACAACCACTATCACCCCATCACCATCATCACCATCACCACCTTATCCACCATCACCACCATCTCCCACCAATCACCACAAGTCTCCACCATCCACCTTCTCCACCATCACCACCTTCACCATCACCACATCTCCACCATCACCACCATCCTCCACCATCACCACAATCTCCACACATCACCATCTCCACCATCAGCACCACCATCTCCACAATCACCATCATCGTAATAAAAGTTGGTAGAATTTACGAAAATTAGTAAAGTAAACAGGACCACAGTGACAACTAATGTGACATTTATTGTTGTCAACTTTTCCGCTCCTCTCAGGGCTTTATCAAGCCCATTACAAAAACAATTCATGGGACACAGAGGGTTGATATAAAGGCTCAGAGTGAGGACTTGCAATATAGTGAGGTAACCATTTCGAATATGTTTACAACCCTCACCATAGCAGAGAGAAACTTACCACATCGGGTTTCGAATTCACCTTGGACCAATTTAACAAACGTTATTTGTTGATCGTGTGGAAAAAACACACAAATAAAATTAGCTCTTCAGTGTATATTTTACGAGATAATAAACACCATCTCAGATGTATAATATACTGAGATTTAACACACCTCTCAGTGTATATTATACTGATATATACACACTCTCAGTGTTATATAAATGAGATATACACACCTCTCAGTCGATTATTTTATGTGATATACACTCCATCTCAGTGTATATTTTACTGAGATCTACACACTCTCAGTGTTATATACTGGATATACACCACCTTACGTGTTATATATCACTCGGAGATACTACACACCTCTCAGTGTATATATTTCCTGAGATATACAACCTCTCAGTGTATTTATACTGAGATATACACACCTCTCAGTTTATATATACTGAGATAAACACACCTACTCAGTGATATATATTACTGAGATATACAAACCTCTCAGTGGTCAGATACAATGAATGACACTCATTACATACTTATATTTCTTTTAAGAAACAATAGGCGGAGTGAGGTGCTGATATGGACAGATTGGTAAGTTCGACAATTTTACCGATTGATGTAGATCATTCAGAGCGATGCTAGCTGTAATGGTGGTATGATGATAGTCAGATGGTGGTGTGGGATGGTGGGTGAAGTGGATAGGTGGCAGGTGGTGGTGGTGGTGGCAAGTGGTGGTGGTGGTGGTGGTGGGTGGTGGTAGTGATGGTAGGTTGTGATGGTGGTAGTGATGGTGGTAGTGGTCGGTGGTAGTGATGGTGGTAGAGTGGTAGTGAGGTGGGTAGTGGTGTGGTGGTGGTGGTGGTGGTTGTGGTGGTGCGTGATCTAGTGATGGTGGTAGTGATAGGAGGTAGTGATGGTTGGTTGTGGTGGTCGGTAGTGATGGTGGTCGGTCGGTTGTGATGGTGGTCAGTGGTGGTGGTAGTTGATGGTGGTAGTGGTGCGTCGGTAGCTGTGGTGGTGGTTGGTAGTCTGATGGTACGGGTAGTGGTTCGGTGGTTTGTGGTGGTGGTAGTGGTGGTGGTAGTGTGGTGGTAGTCGGTGATAGTGATGGTGTAGGTAGTGGTGGTGGTTGGTGGTTTTTGGTGGTGGTAGTGGTGGCAGTGATGGTGGTGGTGTTGGTAGTGGTTGTGGTGGTGGTGGTGGTAGTGATGCGTGGTGGTAGGTAGTAGTGTTTTGTCGGTAGTGGGATATTGATGGTCTCGGTAGTGGTTGTGGGTCGGTCGGTGTGTGGTCCGGTGGTGGCGGTGGTGGCTGGCGTGCGTGTGTGGTGCTTGGTGGTGGTGGTGGCTGGGGTATAGTGATGGTGGTAGTGGTGGTGGTGCCTGATATGACAAGATTGGTAGTTCGACTATTTAAGAAGGCTTGTTACGTTCTATTCAGGAGCGATGCTGCTGTAAAGGTAGGGTATGCAATGACTAGTCAGATGGGTGGTGTGGTCGGTGGTGGTGGAAGTGATGGTGGCGGTGGTGGTGGTGGTGGTGGTGGGGTGGTGGTGGGTGGTGGTGAGTAGTGTTGGTGGTAGTGATGGTGGTAGTGATGGTGGTAGTGATGGTGTGTTAGTGATCGGTGGTAGTTGGTGGTAGTGTGATGGTCGGTGGTGGTGACAGTGATGGTGGTAGTGGTGGTGTCGGTAGGGTGGTGGTAGTGATGGTGTTAGTGATGGTCGGTGGTGGTGGTAGTGATGGTGGTGGTGGTTGGTGGTGCTGGTTTGACAAGTATTGGAAAGTTCCGACAATCTTAAGAATGATGTACGATCATTCAGGAGCGATGCAGCTGTAATGGTAGTGTATGATGATTAGTCAGATGGTGGTGTGGTGGTAGGTTTGGTGGTGGTGTGGTAGTGGTTGGTGAGTGGTCGGTAGTGGTAGTGGTGGTGGCGAAGTATGGGTGTGGTGAGTGACTGTGATGTTGGTAGTGGTGGTGGTGGTAGTGGTTTTGTGTAGTTGATGGTGATAGTGATTGGTAGGTGGTTGCGTGGTAGTGATGGTGGTTGTGGTGGTGAGATGATGGTGGTGGTGGTTGTAGTGATGGTCGGTAATAATAGTGGTGGTAGTGGTGGTGGTAGTGATCGGTGGTGGTCGGTAGTGATGGTGGCGGTGGTGTAGTGTGGTGGTAGTGATGTGGTTGGTGGTAGTGATGGTGGTAGTGGTGGCGTGGGGTTGTGGTGGTGGAAGTGGATGATGGTTGTGCGTGGAAGGTGGTGGTTGGTGGTGGTGGTAGTAATGGCAGTCGGTAGTGATGGTGGTGGTGTGGTGTTGGTTGTGATGGTAGGTGGTAGTTGGTTGGTGGTAGTGATGGTGAGTTGGTAGGTAGTGATGGTGGTAAGTGGTTGGTGGTAGGTTAGTGGTGGTGGAAGTGATGATGGGTGGGTGAAGGTTGGTGCGTGGTAGTAAATGGGCAGTGGTAGTGATGGTGGTCCGGTAGTGGTGGTGGTAGTGAGGTCGGTGGTTGTTGTGGTGGTATTGATGGTTGGTGGTAGTGGTTGGTGGTGGTGGTAGTGGTGTGGTAGTGTGGTGGTAGGTAGTGGACGGTGGTAGGGAGGTGGTGGTATGGTGGATGGTTAGTGATGGTGATGGTGGTGGATTAGTGATTGGTGGTGGTACTATTGATGGTGGTGGTAGGTGATGGTGGTTCCTAGTGATGGTAGGTGGTAGTGGAGCATTGGTAGTGTTGGTAGGTGGTACGGTGGTGGTGGTAGTGATGGTGGTTGGTTATGGTCGGTGGTTTTGTGATGGTGGGGGTAGTGGTGGTGGTTAGGGATGGTGGTTGGTATGTGGTGGTGGTATTGATGGTGTGTGTGGTTGGTGGTTACGTGATGGTGGTTGGTGGTGGTTAGTGTGTGGTGGTAGTGATGGTTGGTGGTAGTGGTCGGTGGTAGTGAGTGGTTGGTGGTAGTGGTCGGGTGGTAGTGTAGTGATGGTGGGTGGTAGTGTTGTAGTGGTGGTAGTGGTGGGTAGTGTGATGGATGGTGAGTAGTGGTGGGGGGTCATTGATGGTCGGTAGGTAAGTGGTGGGTCGGTAGTGAGGCTTTGGTGGTAGGGGTCGGTTGGTAGTGATGGTCGGTGGCTAGTGGTGGTGGGTATTGATTGGTGGTGGTTAGTGGTGGTGGTTGTGATCGGTGGTGGTAGTGATGGTGGTGGTTTAGATGGTTGCCCCCCCCCCCCCCCCCCCCCCCCCCCCCCCAAAAAAAAATTAAAAAAATAATGGTTAGTCGATGGGTGGTGGTAGTAGGTTGGTGGTTAGTGAATGGCTCGGTGGTTAGTGGTCGGTGGTAGAGTGATCGGTGGTGGTAGTGGGGTGGTAGTGATGGTGGTGGTAGTGGTGGTGCGTTGTGATGGTTGGTGGTAGTGTGTTCGGTGGTGTAGTGATGGGGGTGTTGGTGGAGGTGGCTCGTTTCGTATACTAATGGTGGTATTGTGACTGTTGATAGGCTGTAATGGTGAAACAAGACGAAAGATGGTAACTGCTTTCCAGAGGAACAGGTTTGTCGTTAAAAACGAATAGAAAAGTGGATCAGGTGTGTGTGTGTGTTTGTGTAGTGGGTGTGTGTATGTGTGTGTGTTTTTGTGATGTGTGATTGTGTGTGTGTGTGTGTGGTTTGTGTGTGTGTTTGTGTGGATGTTGTGTGTATTGTGGTGTGTGTGTGTTGCATGTGTGTGTGTGTGTGTGTGTGTGTGTGTTTGTGTGGGTGTGTTCGTGTGTGTTTGTGTGTGTGTGTGTGTGTGTATGTGTTTGTGAGTGTGTGTAGGTGTGTGTGTGTAGTGTGTTGTGTTTGTGTGGTGTGTGATGTCGTGTGTGTGTGTGTTTGTGTGTGCTGTGTCATGTGTGTGTGTTTGTGTAGTTTTTGTGTGTGATGTGTGTGTGTGTTTTGTGTGTGTGTGTGTTGTTTGTGTGGGTGTGTGTGTTTGTGTGTTGGTGTTGTGTGTGTGTTTGTGTGTGTGTGTTGTGTGCCTGTGTGTAAGTGGTGGTGTATGTGTGTGTGTTGCGCGCGCGTGTGTGTGTGTGTGTGTGTGTGTTTAGACTGCCCTAATTGTAACATACTACTTTGCTGATTGGCAGGGTCGGAAGTCCTAGCTCATGGCCGCTCCTCATCGGATTGCTTTCTGGGTCTCTCTATGCCAGAGCTCCATGTATGAAGCTTTATAATACCTCGTCTTTAAAACTATGTATGTTTCCTGCTTCCACTACATCACTTTCTAGGCTATTCACTGCCTGATCTCAACTCTATGACTGAAGAAATACACTTCCTTATATCTCTCTGACTCATTGTGTCTTCAAATTCAATTAGTGTCCTTTTGTTCTCTGTGTCCCCTCCCTGGTACATCCTGTCCTTGTCCACTTGCTCTACTCGCGCAGTATTTTATTATGTCGTTATAATTTCTCCTAACCCTCCTGTCCTCTAGTGTCGTCAGGCCGATTTCCCTTAACCTTTCTTAATATGACATTCCTATTGCTCTGGAACTAAACCTTGTCGCAAACCTTTGCACCTTCTTCTAGTTTCTTGGGACGTGCTTTATCAAGAGTGCGGTTCCAAAATAAGTGCTGCATACTCACCAGTATTGGACTGACGTACACGGTTGTACATGCTTGTCTTGATACGATTCCTTATTAAGGGTATCGGAACCGATGATCTTAGGTTTGCCAGGCGACCATATGCTGCAGCAGTTACCTGGTTGATGTTGTGCTTCCGGAGTACATGTTCGGTGTAATTACTCACTCCAAGATTCTTTCTACCTTGAGCGAGGTTTGCAGTCTTTGGCCACTAAGGCCTGTATGTACTCTGTCTGCGGTCTTTTTTTCCCTTCCCCTATCTTCATGACTTTGCATTTGCGCGGATTATTTATTTTTGAGGAAGCCAGTTGCTGACCAGGTGTCCTGTATGTCCAGGTCTCTTTGAAGGTCCTGCGCCGGTTCCATCTGATATAATTCTCCCTCATTAATTCACATAGTCTGCGAAACGGGACTAATCTGAGTCTAACCTTCCATCTGTCGTTCACATTTTACCAATAAATAGCACTGATCCTAAGACCGTCCCTGTGGGACCCGCTCGTCACAGAAGTGCCCACTTTGTGATATTTCTTTACGTACCCATGTTAGTTGTTGACTCCCTGTCATGTATTCTTGATCCATTGCAGTGCCCCTTACTGTTACATGAGCCTGATCCTCTAGTTCTGCACCATACTCTTGTGAGGTGCATTGTTTTGAAGGCCTTCTTGCAGTCCAAGAAGATGCATTCTATCAATCCTCTTCTCTCGTGTATTACGCTTCTCCAGAAGGTTTGTGACAAAAGGATTTTCCTTCCATGAATCCCATGCTGGGTTGGCGTTCTATATTCTTGTTCCGTTGCAGGTGCTCCACCATCTTCTCTCCTGATATCTTCTTCCAGATACTTTGCATATTATACACGTCAGTTGACATAGGTCTATTGTTCTAGTGCCTCTTTTCTGTTATCTTTCTTAAAAATGGGTAAAACTTAATTTGCCGTCCTTTCCATACCCTCAGGTAGTATGCCCTGTTCTCCAGGGGGGACATGTTGAAGATTGTGGTATGTGGCACACACAACATTTCCGCTCCTCTCTAGGACCCATGGGAGTTGTTGTCCGGTCAACATTGTCCTTTGAGGTTTCGATGGTCCCTTAGCAGTTTCTCTCACTCCCTCCTCGTTGTGTGTATTTAATCCAACAATGTTGGTATAACAATTGTTAGTGTACCCCTCTTTTCCTGTCTTAGAACATAAGACACATAAGAAACTAAGGGAACCCTGACAGGAAGGCCTAAGTGCCGACATTTGCGAGGCAGGTCAAGGTCTCCTACGGCTTAATCCAATGCTACCCAACCTTGTCTGGTGGTGGTGTGTATGGTACCTGCATGCTACAAGGTGGTGTGTATGGTACCTGGATGCTACAAGGTGGTGTGTATGGTACTGGGCACTGCTACAAGGTGGTGCGTGCTCATGGTACCTGGTATGCTACAGAGATGGTCGTGTACTGGTACCTGACATGCTACAAGGTGGTGTGTATGGTACCTCGCGTCATGCTCTTTCAAGATGGTGTGTATGGCACCTGGCATGCTACAAGGTGGTGGGTATGGTACCTGGCATACTACAATGATGGAGTGTATGGTACCCTGGCATGCTACAAGGGTGGGTGTGTGTATGGTACCTGGTCAGTGTTCAAGGTGTGATGTGTATGGTACCTGGCATGCTAACAAGGTGGTCGTGGTATGGTGCCTGGCATTTACTCAAGATGGTATGTGTTTGGTCCTGGCATGCTACAGGGTGCCGTGTGTGATTGGTAATTGGCATGCTACAACCGGTGGTGTGTATGGTAGCCTGGTATGCTTACAGATGGTGTGTATGGTACCTGACATTTGCTACAAGGTGGTGTGTTTGGTTACCTGCGCATGCATACGCAAAGTTGTTGTGTATTATGGGCACTGATGCTACAGGTGGTTATGTGTATGGTATTCCTGGCATGCTACAAGGTGGTCTTCGTGTATGGTACTCCTGGCTGTAGACAAGGTGGTGTTTTTGGTTACCTGGCATGCTACAACAGGTGGTGTGTATGGTACGGTGGATGCTACATTGGTGGTGTGTTGATGGTTACCTGGTATGCTACAGATGGATGTGTATTGGTACCTGGACATGCTACTAGGTGGTGTGTATGGTACCTGGCTGCTCAAGGTGGTGATGTATGGCACCTGGAATAGTCTACACAGGTGGTGTGTATGGTACCTGGCATGCTACAAGGTGGTGTGTATGGTTACCTGGCATGCTACAAGGTGGTGTGGTTTGGATAGCTACTTGGCATTGTTTCAAGGTGGTGTGTATGGTACCCTGGGACATGCGTACAAAGGTGGTGTGTATGGTAATCCTGGCAATGCTACAAGGTGGTGTCTTGAGGTTCCACCTTGTCTGCCGAAGTTACTACTTGACCGACCTACCACATATCTTCAAGGAAACCTCACGTCTAAGCAGCACAGCAAGAATTATTTTTACTATTTCATGTTTAGATATAATGATTAAAATTTGTTCGTGTCCCAGAGAACATAATCTTAATTAACGATCAGCTTGATTGTCTTGACGTTCACCTGTCCGTGTTTCACTTTCATTTTCCCCAACTTGTTCACAGATATTACAACGCATTTCACTCTTGTAAAGTCCTTGTTCAACTGCCGTGTATTTCGCCATACACTTATTTACCAATATTGATATTTAAATGTAACCTTAACCGGAGCAAGTTTTTTTTTATATAATTTTATAAAATATTTTATCAAGTATAAATATATATTATATATATATATATATTTTTTTTATAGTATCATATATATTTATATATATATATATATATATTATATTATATATATATATATAATTACTATTAAAATAGAATGCTAATAATTCCTTGACGTTCGTAGGTAAGAAGGTTAAGCAATAAAGCGGTTGTTTAACTGCTTCGTTATCGCTGTGTTACGACGTTCTGGAGATGTATGCCAGACTAAACTCAGAAGCACAGGTTACACTCTCTGTGCTAATGACACAGTGTTAGTGAAGGTGTTGAGGTGGGCGCCTCCTGATGACACACCACACACACACCACACACACACACACAAACAACACACACACACCACACACACACACACACACACACACAACACACACACACACATACCACACAAACACACACACACACACACACACGACATGACGGATAAGGTATAGACTCTGGAGGACTGTCCCTGGTTTGCTGATGGACGTGATGTTGATTGAGATGGATATTACACCTCGATCGAAGACGCCAGGCAGAACTACATTGATAGGGATTTCTGGACAGGCTCGCCAGACCTGGTCCAAAGCAATTGGCTCCTGGAGTTTCAAAATCCCACCAAGTGCAAAGTCATGAAGATTGGGAAGGGGCAAAGGAAGACACCGCTGACGGAGTTACAGTTCTAGTCGGGGCCCAGATACTACAAACTCACCCTAGGGATAAAAGATCTTGGGGTGAGTATAAACTCCAAGAAACATCTCATGAAGCCGCACATCAACTAAATAACTGCTGCAGTGGCATATGGGCGCCTTGCAAACCTCAGAACAGATTCCGACATCTTAATTAGGAATCATTCTCAGGGCCCTGTACACCGTGTACGTTAGGCCGATATTGGGAGTATGCGGCACCAGTTATGGAAACGCAACAGACCTAGCCAAGCATCGTGTAAGAAACGCATTAGGAGAAGTGCAAAGGTTTGCCAGCAAGGACTTGTCACAGAGCTATAGAGGTATGTCCTAAGAGGAGGTGAGGTTTAAGGGAAATCAACATGAGCGACAATGGAGGACAGGAGAGATAGGGGGGGACCATATAACGTCATACAAAATACTGAGAGAGGAATTGACTGAGGTGGCGACAAAGACAGGATGTTACAGAGATTGGACACTCAGTAACAATGTGGGGACACAGTTGGAAGCTGAAGACACAGATAATCACAGGGAGTTAGGAAGTATTTCGCAGCCACAGCCTGAGTCAGTAAGATGGATTAGTTTGGGAAAGCGATTGTAGTGGAGGCTGATTCCATACACTAGTTTATGCAGAGGTATTATAACAGCTCACGACTCATCGGAGAGTGACCTGAGTAGCGATCAGTTGAGAAGAGGCGGGGCCAGGAGCTACGAGACTCGACCCCCGCAACCTCAAAAACTAGGTGGAGTACTGACACACCACACACAGAGGTAACCTACACACGTATCCTTTTACTATTACCATTCCCGACGAAGCAACAGTAACCATATGTCAGTTGTTTCAGTCAGACCGTAGAAAGGCAGCAAGATATATTACCGAACATGGAAACAGGCTGCCTAAAGTGAAGGTTGTTGCAACTGCTAGAGTAGGGGATTACCTGGTCAACTTGCACGTCAAGGCAGCCTCATCTAGGGAGAGAACTACCAGATTTTTGGCCTCACTTATCAACCCCTATACTACCTCGCAGTGTTGTGCAACTTTCATTGTAGAACAAGGTGGTATCACGATGCTAGATAAATGATCATTCTCAGAATACGCAGCCTCTTCTCTCTCTCTATGGTGGAAGAACACAGTGTTATTGTTGTTGTCTATACTTTTGAGGGGAATTTCTGTTTCACTCTATTTATCTTTTCCCTTCTTGTGGATATATACACCAATTCTTCCTACATTTCATGTTCTACCGGAGGGACAGGTGTCAGCCATTGGATATACACGGGTGCTGTTCCACCCACCTGCTTACCATCTGTCCAGGCTGGAATTGTAATTCGCCGTCTGGACGCATATGGAGGCACTCACACTAAAGTTCACAATACTCTAGATATTGGTCGTTAGGAGCGAAGGTACATCCCAGCCAGCCGGCATCACAAGAGCCGGTTTTTGCAAGTCCGGCCATCTAGAGAATAAAACCGTACACATACCATACCCCTCCCATACCTTTTTCCTTTCTCTTTCCCGGTTCCTTCTCACATTCCCTCGATTTCAAACATGCCTCAAGAGTCCCATCTGCGTGGTGGGAGTATAAGAGTGAAGCATAGTATCTTACGTTTCCCAAAAGTAGTCCCTTTCCGCTTCCTCCATTCCGTTTTTCGCTCTTTCCCTTTCCGGTAATTTCCTCTATTTCACTTCTCTCCATCCCACACCCCTTGGGTCAGTGTTGTGTAGCACGGTGCTCCTCGTTTACAAATGTTTACATTCCTCTGACTATTGCAAGCCGTGCTGCAACTATTACCCAAATTCACAGCTCCAAAATGACGCTTTATACTGAAAACTATCAACCCAATCAGAGGCGCGATGGCGTTTTCCTATGCAAACTACAGACAATCACAGCCACGAGCGGGACCGCTGATGTTGCCAAGGTAGATGAGAAATGAGTAGACTAACATGCGGTAGACGCGGTAGACGCGGTTAGACGCTTGTTGATGTTTCCTTGTATCATGATATTCAGTGTTAACAAGAATATATTCAATATAAAACTAACAATAAATCTCTTTTCAGTATTGCAATTCTGGACAAAATATATCGTGGCTGTGATTGGCTGTAGTCTGCAGTAAGACAAACGCCATTCGCGGTCCGTGATTGGGCTGACAGAGATAACTGATTCATCTGTTTCAAATTTCCCATTGATTTAGCTCGATAGAGCTAAATACAAGGTTACTTGAAGCTCGGTCCTGGGGCGGCTAAAGTGGTTAGCCCTTCTCGCCCACTGTCAATTCCAGCCACCACAGTTACCCCAGTGTTCAGTGAGAAGCTAGAAACACGACCAATGATCAGGCTGCTAAATGATAGGTACGATCCTCCTGGAGTGACGAACACGACTCAGGGTAACTATCAGTGTTCGCCCTTGTGTGGACACAACAACTTTACCTCAAAAACTGAGCAGATCACTGACCAACGTACTTGTTTTTTGCTCAACTAGCTAAGCTTATTTGCAAGCGTCCATTTGGTAAACCCGTTAAGCTTATTGAAGGTCAATCTTGGCTACGTTAAGTTTTTGCAAGGTCCCTCTTGACACCATTTAGCTTATTGAATGGTACCCTCTTGGAACAACGCCGTTAAGCTTATTGCAAAGGTTCCTAATTGGATAAACCGTTAAGTTTATTGCAAGGTCCTTTTGGTAACCATTAAGCTTATTGCCAGGTACTCTCTTGGTAATTGTTAAGCTTATTGCAGGTTCCCTCTGGAAACCATTAAAGCTTATTTGCAAGGTCCCTTTTTGGCAAACCCATTAAGCTTATTGCAAGGTCCTTCTTGGTAACCCATTAAGCTTATTGCACGGTCTCTCTTGGTAATTCGTTAAGTTATTGCAAGGTCCTCTTGACAAACATTAAGCTTATTGCAGGGTCCTTCTGGTAACCCATTAATCGCTTATTGCAATGGAATCATCTTGGTAATTTCGTTTTAATTTATTGCAAGGCTCCTCTTCGCAACCATTAAGCTTATTGCAAGGGTCTTCTTGGTAACCCATTAAGCTTATTGCATGTCTTTTGGTAATTCTTAAGATTATTTGCAAGGTCCTCTTGGCAAACCATTAAGTTATTTGAAAGGTCCTTTTGGCACAACCCAAAAAAGATTATCTGCATGGTATCTCTTGGTAATTATTTAGCTTATTGCTTGGTCTCTCTTGGTAATTAATTTAAGCTAGCTGTGAAATCTGTTTGAAGAATAACGATGGTTGATACATTGGATCGACTATGTGATAATTTTGGGTATCCTTACTGAAGAAAAACGCTTTTGCCACACAGGTGGCTTTATCTGTTTAAGACAGAGATGAATGGTGAGATCAGGAGGTTTAAGTAATCAGCCCTCAGTTCTGGTGGTGGTAGTGGTTTTTAGGCGTCTTGAACAATTTTGTGACACGCTACAATGGGCGGCATGTTAAAGTTCGAGGGCTTTCGTGTCTAGGCCAGTGTCAGTTATTTTGCTTATAAGCACTTCTTCGTGCGATTGTATTTATATATAACAAACCAACATGAATAAAATAGGCGATATTTCAGATGCTTTCTGTTTCTTGATGTGAGAAAGACGCTTGGGAATTGTAAATTTTTTTTCTCAGTTTTGCTGTTTGCGCATATATATATATATACTATATATATATAATACCTATATATATATATATATATATATATATATTTATATAGATATATTTATATAATATATATATATCATATAGTCTATATATAAATATGTATGCAGACCGAATAATGCGAAACTGGTCAGAGAATTAGCAAGAGAACTCATTTAAAATTACGTCCTTTCTATATTTTTCTCTTATACGTTTAATGATATATTTTTTTCATAATTGTTAATTGTAAAAATTTTTTTAATTTTGAACAAAAGAAAATCTGTAGAAAAATTACCGTAACCTGATTATAACAAGAGCAATTTATTTCTAACCTACCCAACTATATTATTTTAGATTTGTTTACAATAATTTATTACTAAAACAAACCTCAGTAGAACATTATATTTTTTCGTTAGGTTCAGATGATTTTGGCGATAATATTGCATACACAAATTTTCACTTGTCTTATATGGCAAGATGAACGTTGCTATTTAAGCCAAGATCGCAAGTTCCTGCATTCGGCCACGACAACTATATATTATATATATCTATAGTGTGTGTGTGTGTGTGCTGTGTGTGTGTGTGTGTGTGTGTGTGTGGTGTGTTGTGGTGTTGTGTGTGTGTGTGTGGTGTGTGTGTGAGTGTAGTAAACAACCTCAGCATGTACTGTCAGACACCTCAGTCATCTTTTAAATATATCTTGACTTAGCTGCATCTCTAACAATCTTGCGTGCACCTTAATCATCCTTTTCAACACGTATAACATCCTCTCAAGCTTCCACACAATCTGTGCACACACACACACACACATACATCACCACTCACACACACACACTCACACACACACACACACACACCCAATGTGCAAAGGGAGGACGTTTTATCCAAATTTTTTGAAGATTGGGGAAGGGCAAAGAAGACCGCAGTCCGGAGTACGTTAGGGCGCCAGAGCGACTACAAACCTCACTCAAGGAAAATGATCTTGGGGTGAGGTGTAACACCAGGCACATCTGAAGCGCACATCAAAGCTAATAACTGCTGCACGGCTTATGGGCTGCGCCTAGCAAACCTCATAAACAGCATTCCGAATTTTCATAATAAGGAATCATTCAGGACCCTGTACCACCGTGGTTACGTTAGGCCCACTTTTGGAGTGGCTTGCAGCTACCAGTTTTGGAACCCACACTAGTCAAGGCACAGTAATGAAACTAGAAGAAAGCTGCAAAGGTTTGCAACAAGACTATGTCCCAGAGGCTAATAGGTATGTCCTACGAGGAGAGGTTATGGGAAATCAACCTGACCGACACTGAATAAACAGCGAGAGAAATGGGGTGACTTGATTACGACATTACAAATACTGAGATGAATGACAAGGGGACAACAGGACAGGATGTTCCAGAGATGGGACAAAGAAACTAACAGGGACTCAGTTGGAAGTTGAAAGAATTGATGTATAACAGGGATAGTTAGGATGTATTTATTCAGTCATCAGAGTAGTCAGGGGGAAGTGGAATAGTTTGGGGAATACCGATGTATGTGGAGGCAGATTATCTACATAGCTTTTATAGCCGAGGCTATGGAAAAAGCTCACGAGTTAAGGAGAGTGACCTCAGTAGAGATACAGTGATGAGGCGGGGCCAGGAGCTTGGGATTCGAACCCTGCAACTCAAATAGGTGGAGTACCAATGTTCAGAGCTCCTCCCATTCCTCACCCTCGGACTCTGGATCCTGCCTGTAGTGGTCATTTTCCCCCTTGTTTTTTCCCATGCTCTTGATAGCCTTGTTGTCCCTCACTTTCCGCCCTATCACCCCTCCATCTGAAACCAGCTGACCCCCTTTCACTCCTTGACCCCCTTTGGGGCAATTGATGTGCCCTTTAGCAAAATTTCATAATTCCTTCCTTCCTTTCACCCGCAGCTTCAATGCTGTTCTTCTCTGGTCCCCTGCCCCTGAAACGCTTCCCCTTTTTTTTCCCAAACTTCTAGGACCCTTATTTTGGCTACTGCATTTCGCTTGTGCCCCCCCCAATTCTTTTCTCCTCTCCAACCTCTTTTCCAATTTCACAGAACTTTTTCCCCTTTTTTTTTCAAAAGCCTCCTAATTTTCTCTCCCACTCTTTTTCCCAAACCTTTTCCACGCTCCTCCATCCACTCCCCCCTAAAAAACCATTCTCATCTGACCTTTGGTTCCCTGCGAGTCCCTTGAGAAGAAAAAGGGGAAAAGGTAAAGGGAGAGAAGAGGGGAAGATGAGAAGGGAAAGGGGAAGAAGTGTAGGGGGGTGTGTTTGTGTGTTTTGGGGTTTTGTGTTGCGTGTTTTGTGTGTAGTGGTGTGTTTGTGGTGTGGTGTGGTGTGTGGTGTGTGTGTGTGTGTGTTGTGTGGTGGTGTTGTGTGTACTCACCAAATTGTACCACCTAATTGGGGTTGCATGGTCAAGACTCACTCCGGGCCCCCCCTCTTCCTGATCGCTACGGGATCCTCTCTCTCTCTGCTTCCTGACTTTGTCAACCTCTTCTTAAAACATGTATGGTTCCTGCCTCCACTACTTCACTTGCTGGGCTATTCCACTTGCTGACAACCTATGACTGAAAAAATTTCCTAACGTCCCTGTGACTCGTCTGAGCTTCAGTTTCCATTTGCCCCCTTGCCCTGTGTCCCCTCCTGAACACCATCTCTTCCACCTTGTCATTCCCCGCGTACTTGTATTCGTTATCATTCCCCCCCTGACCCTTCTTCCCCAGTGTCGTCAGTTCGTTTTCCCCTTAACCTTTCCTCGTACGTCATTCCCTTGACTCGGGACTACCCTTTTGTTGCAAACCTTTGTATTTTCTCTAATTTCTTACGTGCTTACCAGGTGTGGTTCCAACGGGTGCGCAACTCCTATGGCCTAACATACACAGGGTACAGTTCTTGAACGTTTCCTTTTTAAAGGGTATGGGAACCTATTCTCGGGTTTGCCAGGCGCCCATAGCTGCAGCATTTTTTGGGTTGATTGTGCCTCCGTGAGTCTGGGTGTTATGGCACCCAAGGGTCTTTTCCCGATGAGGTCTTAGTCTTGTCCACCTACCTAACTCTGTCGGGGTTTTCTTTGCCCCCCCCCAATCTTCATACTTTGCATTTGGCTGGATTAAATTTTCGAGAAGCCAGTTCTGACCAATGTCCAGCCTCTCCAGGCTCTTTGCAGTCCTGCCCACCTCGTCCGATTAATTTTTTTCTCATCAAATTTACGCATCTGCGAACAGGAACACCTTTTAAGTCTATTCCCTTTCCCCATGTCTTCACATATATCAAAAATAGCACTGGTCCTAGAACTGACCCCTGTGGGCCCCCGCCTCACAGGGGCCCACTGTGAACCTCTTCACTACCATGACTCGTTGCTGGGGTCCTTGCAGGTATTCCCTTATCCATTTCATGCCCTTCCTTTTACGGTGCCTGATCCCCCAGCTTCTGCCTAATCTCTTGTGGGGGAAATGTGTCAAAGGGCCCTTCCCGCAGTCTAGAAAACCAATCTACCCACCCCTCCTTTTCGGTCTTTCTTCGTTACCTTGTCAAAAAACCCCGAGGTTTGTGATACAAGATTTTCCTTCCATGAACCCTGCTGGGGTTTTTGTTTATAATCTTGTTCCTTTCCAGGTGTTCGCCACCTCCCCCGTAATCTTCTCCATGACTTTGCACACAATCATGTCAGAGACACAGGTCTTATTTAGTGCCTCTTTCTGTTTCCTTTCTTAAAAAAGGGGGCTACTTTCTGTCTTCCATTTTTTCAGGGAGTTGCCCCGTTTCAAGGGGTGTGTTAAGATTGTGGTTAGAGGCACACACGCATCCTGCTCCTTCCCCAAGGACCCATGGGGAGATTCCGGTCCCCGTCTTTTTAGGGGTCAAGGTCACTTAAGAGCTTTTTCACCCCTCCTCATTGTTCGTATGTCATCCAACACTTTTTATATTCCCTCTTTATGTTCCCTTCCCCCTTGCTGTCTTCCCACAGCCCTTCCTGTCTCACTGAAAAACTTCCTTAAATCTCCTGTTCAGCTCCTCACAAACCCCTGATATTTCTTGTGATTCTCCACCTTCTGTCCTTAATCTGATCACCTGGTCTTTGACTGTTGTCTTCCCCCGATGTGGCTATACAACAGTTTCGGGTCAGTTTTGATTCTCGAGCATGTCATTTTCAAACTGTCGCGGGGGCCTCCCTCCTTACCTTTGGGGACTCATTCCTGCTCTGCGACTGATCCCCCTATTTTCGTGTGTTCTCTGCCTTCTGTACTTTTTCCATCTCATTGCACTTTTTTTTTCCCTCCTTACACCGTCGGAAACCGGGGGCTCGCTGGTTTTCCGTTGTTACTGTTGCCCTTGGAATAACCCTTTTTCCCTGCCCCCTTTGCATTTGTTGCACATATCCATCATTTCATTACGCTTTTCTGCCAGTTCTCTGTCCCACTGACCCCCCGCATTTTGTGTGTGTTGGTGTGTGTGTGTGTTTTGTGGGGGTGTGTGTTGTTTTTCGTGTGTGTGTTTGTGTGTGTGTTTGTGTGTGGTGTGTGTTTTGTGTGTGGTTGGGTTTTGTGTGTTTGTGTCGGTGTGTTTGTGTTATTGTGTGTTTTGTTGTGTGTGGTGTGGGGGTTTTGGTGTGTTTTGTGTTGTTTGGGTGGTTTTTTTTTTGGTTTTTGTTTGTGTGGTGGTGGTAGTTTGTGTTGTTTTGGGGTGGTGTGTGTGTGTGTGTTGTGTTTTTGTGTTTTTTTGGGGGGTTGTTTGGTTGGGGGTTGTGTGTGTGTGGTGTTGTGTGTTTTTGTGTGTGTGTGTGTGTGTGTTTGTGTTGTGTGTGTGTGTGGGGTGTGTGTGTGTGTGTGGTTGTGGTGTGTGTGTGTTTTGGGGGGTGTTTGTGTTTGTGGTGGTGTTGTGTGTGTGCGCGCTGTTGTGCGCGCGCGCGTGTTGTGCGCGCCGCGTTGTGTTGTGTGTGTTTTTACCACCTTTGTACCCCATTTGTGGGTTGCGGGGTCGGTCCTGCTCCGGGCCCCCGCCCTTAAACCCGTTCAGGGGTCCCTCTCTCCCCGCTCCAGGAGCTTTATCAACCTCGTCTTAAAACTAGTATTTCCGTTTCCACTACAAACTTTCTAGGCTATTCCCTGCCGACAACTCTATGACGAAGAAATACTTCCTAATATCTCTCTACCCTCTGTTCTTTAACTTCCAATTGTGGCCCTCTTGTTTTTGGGTTCCCCCCCCTGGAACAGCCGTCTTTGTCCCCCTTGTCTATTTCCCCGCATATTTTATATTCGTTTAAACATGTCTCCCCTGACCCCCCTGTCCTCCAGTGTCGTCAGGCCGATTCCCTTAACCCTTTTTTCATAAGACATTCCCTTACTCGAACTAACCTTGTCGCAAGCTTTGTACTTTCTCTATTTCTTGACGTGCTTTATCAAGTGAGGGTTCCAAACAGGTGCTGCATACTCCCGTATGGGCCTGAATACAGTGTACAGTGTCTTGAACGATTCCTTAATAAGGTATCGGAACGCTGCTCTCAGGGTTTTCCCGGCGCCCATATGCGCACTTTCCTGGTTGATGGTGCTTCCGGGACATGCTCGGGTTTTACTCACTCCGACTTTCCCTTGAGCGAGGTTTTCAGTCTTTGCCACCTACCTATACTCGTCTGCAGTCTTTTTTTTTCCCCTTCCCCTAAAATTCATGACTTTGCAATTGGCGGGGTTAAATTTGAAAGCCAGTTGCTGGACCAGGGGTCCAGTCTGTCCGGGCTCTTTGAAGTCCTCCCGGTCCTCAAATGAAATAATTCACCTCATTAATTCACATCGTCTGCGAACAGGGACATTCTGATCTAACCCTTCCTCATGCGTTCACATTTCCAAAAAAAGCACTGACCCAGGGCCCCACCCCCCGTGGGACCCCCCTCGTCACAGCCCCATTGTGAATACATTTCTACCAGACTAGTTGTTGCCCCCCCTGTCATGTATTCTGTCCATTGCAGTGCCCTTCCCGTTAATGGCCTGATCCCAAACTTCTGCCCAAAACTCTGTGAGGAAATGGTCAAAGCCCTTTTTGCAGTCCAAAAAGAGCAACAACCCATCCCTCTCTCTCGTGTCTACTTCTCCCGAAGGTTTGTGACACAGGATTTTCCTTCCCTAACCAGTGGTTGCGTTTTATTCTTGTTCCGTTGCAGGTGCTCCACACTCTCCTCCTGAAATTTCTCCATAACTTTGCTAATACACTCATGACATAGGTCAAATTTTGTGCCTCTTTTTTGTCTCCTTTTTTAAAAATGGAAAAAACATTTGCCGTCTTCCATACCCAGGGAGTTGCCCAGTTTCCAGGACGTTTGAAAATTTTTGGTAATGGCACACACAACTACCCTCCCTCTCTAGGACCCACGGGGAGATGTTTTTCCGGTCCCATTTCCTTGAGGTATCGATGTCCCTTTTCATTTTTTCCACCCCCTCCTCATTTTTGTGTATTTCATCCAACAATTGTTGGTATAACCCTTGTTAGTGTACCCTTGTTCTGTCTTCCCAGGCCCTTTCCCTGTCTCCACTGAAAATTATTTCCCTTTAAAATCTCATGTTGAGCTCCTCACATACCTCTTGACGTTTCTTGTGAGTTCTCCCACCTTCTTTCCTCAGCCTTATCACCTGGTCTTTGACTGTTGTCTTCCTCCTAATGTGGCTATACAGCAGTTTCGGGTCAGACTTGACTTTCGATGCTATGTGTTTTTTCGTACGGGTCGCTGGGCTCTTCTACTAATCTCCTTATTTCCTGGGTCCTTTTCCTCCTGTACCTTTTCCATTCTCTGGTGCATTAGTTTTTGCCTCCCTACACCTTCGGGTAAACCCAAAGGGACTCGCTTTGGTCTTCCTATTATTTCTGTTTCCCTTGGGAAAAAAACCTTTCCTCTGCCTCCTTGCACTTTGTTGCTACAAAATTCATCATCTCGTTTACTGATTTTCCTACCAGGTCTCTGTCCACTGAACCTCCTGCAGGAAGTTCCTCATACCTGTGTAGCCCCCCCCTTTTGTTTTTGACTTTTCCCTTTTTCAGTTCCTGTTTTCCCTCCCCACTTATAATTCTACTTTTATAATCAAAACTCAGAACCACGTGATGCTTAGCTCCAAGGGGCCTCTCGTAAGTGATGTCCTCAATGTCCGAACTGCTCAGGGTGAACACAAGATCCAGTCTTGCTGGCTCATCCTCCCCTCTCTCTCTGGTAGTGTCCCTGACATGTTGATGCATGAGGTTTTCAAGTACCACATCCATCATCTTGGCTCTCCATGTTTCGGGACCCCCATGTGGCTCCATGTTTTCCCAGTCGATCTCCCTGTGGTTGAAATCGCTCTGCTCGAGTGAGCTCTTCTTGCCACCTCAGCCAGTGTGTCCACCATTGCCCTGTTGTTTTCTTCGTACTCCTCTCTTGGCCTCCTGCAGTTCTGTGGTGGGTTATACATCACTCCAATGACTACTTTATGTTCTCCAGGCTGAATTGTACCTACTATGTAGTCTCTTTCTCCAATTACGTCCATGCCTTCCATTTCCTCAAATCCCCATTGGTTTCTTATGAGCAGTGCAACTCCTCCTCCCCCTCTACTCATTCTATCTTTTCTCAGGATCTGATATCCCAGTGGGAAGATTGCGTCTGTTATTGTCTCAGCGAGTTTTGTTTCTGTGACTGCTATGATGTCTAGGAATTTCTCACTGATTCTTTCATGCCACTCCTAATGTTTATTCGTTATTCCGTCCGCGTTTGTGTACCAAACTTTCAGCTTCTTTTCTATCACTGTGGTCCTGCAAGAATATTGGGGTTGGGGGAGCGGGAGCCTTGGTGGGGGCCCATAGGGGGCTGTGGTGTAGGTGGGGTTTGTGATGATGGGGGTGGGGTCAGAATGCCTATAAGGGACAGCTGTTGAGATGAGGTTTGTGATGTGGGTGTTGCTGGAAGAGGGAACAGTGAGTGGGTTGTGGTTTGGGTTGCTCAGTTGCGTTGGGATTGTCACGGTTGGAGTCTTTCGGTGGGAGATTCCCGCAGGGTGTTTTTTCCCTTCCTCCTGTGTCTGGGTCCTGCTCATCTTCATCATTGCCCCTTGTTCCTCCCTTTCGTCTCTGTACCCTCTCTTTCGTGTAGTCCTTTCTCTTGTGTTCTGTCGCGATCGAGGTACACTCTCTGGTACCCCTGTTTGTCCCTCAGTCGTGCTTTCTCTTGCAGAATCCTGGTTCGAACTGATCCTTCCTTGAAAATTACTTTGACAGGCCGGTGTGTGTGTGTGTGTGTGTGTCACCGAGTTTTACTCACCGAGTTAAGTTTGCAGGGGTTGAGTCTCGGTCTGGCTCCCCTCTTACAGCACTCACTGCCATTATTGGCTCCTAGCTTGACGGGTCTTATCGTAACTACTCTTAAAGCTGTGTATCGAGTTGGCTCTATCACTTTAAAAAAAAAAATTTCTTGACATCACTGCAGCTCATCTCTGTTTCTTGTTTCCATCTATAACCTCTCGCCCTCTATGCCCTTTTTTGCCAAAAAGGCTTTCTCTATACGCTCTGTTTTTAACTTCTGATATTTTTCCCTGTCGTATTCAGTCTCCCAATCTATCTTTCTTTTGAACTCGCCAAGTTCAGTTCTTTTAGTCTCTCTTCACAAGTCAATCCCCTCAGCTCTGGGACTAGTCTTGTTGCAAATTTGGACCTTAGCTATTTCTCGTATGTTTTTTTGATTAGGTGAGGGCTCCATGCCCGGTGTGCATACCCTGTTGGCTCAACTTACGTGGTGTTTTGTCCTAAAAGTTCCTTTTTAAGGTTTCTGAAGGCAATTGAATCATTATCCCCGCAAAATGCTACAGATTGCTTTTTCTATTTAATGTGCACCTCTGGGTTTTGGGTTTGGGTGAAATGTTTACTTAGATCTTTTTTTCCTGATGATGTCTATAGTTCCTCGCCTCTCAGGCTGTGTTCCGTCTCTGGTTGCTCCTCGTCAGTCCCCTTGCACTTGCTGGGTTAAACTCCAGTAGCCACTTATTTGATCATTCCTTCAGGTTGTCCAGATCTACTGATGGTCTCTCTCTGTCCTCTTCCGTATGTATTTTTCTTATTAGTTTTACTTCATCAGTAAACAACGAGATATATGAGTCAGTTCTTGACAGGTCATTTACGTACATTCAGAATAATCAAGGTCCTAGAACTGACTCTTGGGGAACCCCACATGTTACACTCTCCCATCCTGAAACATCTATCCTCATCCTTGCGTTTCTTGCGTATTCCTTGATCAAATGTAGAACTCTACCTGGTATCCCCTGCGTGCTCTAATTTCTGAATCAATCTCTGGTGGAGTACAGTGTCAAATACTTTTCTACAGTCCAGGATAACGCAGTCGACCCTCCCTCCTCTGTGTTGCTTGATTTCCTCTATACTATCATAGAACTCCAGTAAGCTAGTGAGGCGAGACTTACCGTTCCTAAATCCATGCTTTTTTTTTGTAAAAAAAAAAAAAAAAAGGTCTCACCTCTCTAGATGTTCAACCATTCTCTTTCTGATTGGCTTTTCCATTAATCTGACAAATATACAAGTTAGTGATACTAACAAGTCAATCTGTCTTTCTCCTTCTTTACTGGGATCATGTCTGCAAGTTTCTACTGTGTGTGGGGGGGAAAGGTTTTAAAAAAATAACAAGGTGAACACTTGCTATGAGAGGTGAGGAATGACAGTGGTGACATAATGAACATTGTGAGAAGTGAAGAATGACAGTGGTGACACTCTGACATAGGAGTCGTCTCCTCCGAAACATGACTCACCAAACACTCAGTAAAGACTAAAATATAGCTAAGACTTCCATTGTAAGAGCCAAGCAAAGTGGAGAGTCACTTTAGACAGTCTCTGTAAATAACTCACTCTGAACTTCACGAAATTCGTTCATTTCGCCGATTATTAATATTCACTAGTGATTTAAGATAGGCTTAAGAGGATTAAGGAAATTATCTTACGGTAACAAGTCCAGGGTTGGTTAGTTAGTTTTAGTGGAAATTAAAATAGTGTTGTACCGTGTTAAGTTACGAATATTTATGTCACTGTATTTAAGAAAATTTCGAAAATATCAGCTTTAGGGCAGATCAATAAAAAAATCATGACACACACACACACACACACACACACACACACACACACACACACACACACACACAAAGATTCTAAGCATCATTGTGTAAACAGAACAAGAAATAATACGAAATTAGCAATTAATATGAATGCTTATCCCCTTAATTTCGTCTCGGCAATTGTTGTTCTACCAATCAGGATGGTTAATCAGTTTCAATTCGCTGTGGTCTATAAAACCTAATGTTGTGGGGGAGTAGTTTGTGACGTGTGGAAGGTCCCTGCTTGCTAGTCAGTGTGCTTGCCTGCCCTTTTATCTTGCTGCCTAGCTGCCTGCCTGCTTGGCTACCCTCCTCCCCCCATCCAGGATATTTCCTTATTTTTCTGCCTTCCCTCATGTTTTCAGTATCTTAACGTTAGGTAAGACACATATGTTGCATATGTGTCTTACCTAACAACCTGTCGGTATTTTATACCATTTTATTATTCAATCTTAACGTTAGTCCACATGTCTGCTTGCCTGCGTTCCTGCTTGCATCGTTCCTGCTTGCCTGCCTGCTTACCTGTTCTCCTGCCTGCCTGCTCTCCTGCCTGCCTGCCTGCTCTCCTGCCTGCCTGCCTGCCTGCTCTCCTGCCTGCCTGCCTGCTCTCCTGCCTGCCTGCCTGCTCTCCTGCCTGCCTGCTCTCCTGCCTGCCTGCCTGCCTGCTCTCCTGCCTGCCTGCCTGCTCTCCTGCTGCCTGCCGCTCGCTCTCCTGCCTGCCTGCCTGCCTGCTCTCCTGCCTGCCTGCCTGCTCTCCTGCCTGCCTGCCTTCCTGCTCTCTTGCCTGCCTACTCACCACCTCCCCAGCTATCTCCACACTATCACCACTAACTTAACACGAGCCAGCAACGATAGCGACTCTTCAACACGCGATCCCTTAACTTCCATGCTCCAACCATTCCATGTTTGGCTCCTCTCGGGAGAATTCCGTGGAAGACCTACAAAACTGGTCTTCCACCGGGCTTGTTCTGCGGATTCGCAGCCCAGAGTTTCACATTCCAGGTTTTTAAGTATCATTGAACAGGTGAACAGGTGACACGAAGCCTTAATGACTCCTGGTGTAGTTAGCAGTCCTGAAACCCAATTAACCAATCTACTTTGTGATGTGGGTTACGCAGGACCGTGAGGTGCACTGAACAGGGGTAACCAGATAACCCGTTATACCTCAAAGCAAATTGTTTCTGATTTGCATACGAGAGACTAAAGAGAATTTGGATTTATGAGCGAGACTCAGGACTGTTGTGAGGAGGATGTATGTGGATGGTAGGAGGAGGATGATGTTTGTATGTGGATGGTAGGAGGAGGAGGATGTTTGTATGTGGATGGTAGGAGGAGGAGGATGTTTGTATGTGGATGGTAGGAGGAGGAGGATGTTTGTATTGTGGATGGTAGGAGGAGGAGGATGTTTGTATGTGGATGGTAGGAGGAGGAGGATGTTTGTATGGATGGTAGGAGGATGATGATGATGTATGTGGATGGTAGGAGGAGGATGATTTTGTATGTGGATGGTGGGAGGAGGATGATGTTTGTATGTGGATGGTAGGAGAAGGATGTTTGTATGTGGATGGTAGGAGGAGGATGTTTGTATGTGGATGGTAGGAGGGTGATGATGTTTGTATGTGGATGGTAGGAGGAGGATGATGCTTGTATGTGGATGGTAGGAGAAGGATTTTGTATGTGGATGGGACGAGGATGTTTGAATGTGGATGGTAGGAGGATGATGATGCATGTATGTGGATGGTAGGAGGAGGATGATGCTTGTATATGGATGGTAGGAGAAGGATGTTTGTATGTGGGTGGTAGGAGAAGGATGTTTGTATGTGGATGGTAGGAGGAGGATGATGCTTGTATGTGGATGGTAGGAGAAGGATGTTTGTATGTGGATGGTAGGAGGAGGATGATGCTTGTATATGGATGGTAGGAGAAGGATGTTTGTATTGTGGGTGGTAGGAGAAGGATGTTTGTATGTGGATGGTAGGAGGAGGATGATGCTTGTATATGGATGGTAGGAGAAGGATGTTTGTATGTGGATGGTAGGAGAAGGTGTTTGTATGTGGATGGTAGGAGGAGGATGATGCTTGTATGTGGATGGTAGGAGAAGGATGTTTGTATGTGGATGGTAGGAGAAGGATGTTTGTATGAGGATGGCAGGAGGAGGATAATGCTTGTATGTGGGTGGAAGGAGGATGATGTGCTTGTATGTGGATGGTAGGAGAAGATGTTTGTATGTGGATGGTAGGAGGAAGGATGATGCTTGTATGTGGATGGTAGGAGGAGGATGATGCTTGTATGTGGATGGTAGGAGAAGGATGTTTGTATGTGGATGGTAGGAGGAGGATGATGCTTGTATGTGGATGGTAGGAGGAGGATGATGCTTGTATGTGGATGGTAGGAGAAGGATGTTTGTATGTGGATGGTAGGAGGAGGATGTTTGTATGTGGATGGTAGGAGGAGGATGTTTGTATGTGGATGGTAGGAGGATGATGATGTTTGTATGTGGATGGTAGGAGGAGGATGATGCTTGTATGTGGATGGTAGGAGGAGGATGATGCTTATATGTGGATGGTAGGAGGAGGATGATTCTTATATGTGGATGGTAGGAGGAGGACGATGCTTATATGTGGATGGTAGGAGGATGATGATGCTTTTATGTGGATGGTAGGAGGAGGATGATGCTTGTATGTGGATGGTAGGAGAAGGATGTTTTGTATGTGGATGGTAGGAGGATGATGATGTTTGTATGTGGATGGGAGGAGAAGGATGTTTGAATGTGGATGGTAGGAGGAGGATGATGTTTGTATGTGGATGGTAGGAGAAGGATTTTGTATGTGATGGTAGGAGGAGGATGTTTGTATGTGGATGGTAGAAAGGATGATGCTGTTGTGGATGGTAGGAGATGGATGTTTGTATGTGGATGGTAGGATGATGAAGATGCTTATATGTAGATGGTAGGAGGATGATGCTTATATGTGGATGGTAGGAGGAGGATGATGCTTATATGTGGATGGTAGGAGGAGGATGATGCTTATATGTGGATGGTAGGAGGAGGATGATGCTTGTATGTGGATGGTAAGGAGGAGGGGTGATGCTTATATGTGGATGGTAGGAGGAGGATGATGCTTATATAGTGGGATGGTAAGGAGGAGGATGATGCTTATATGTGGATGGTAGGAGGAGGATGATGCTTGTATGTGGATGGTAGGAGAAGGATGTTTGTATGTGGATGGTAGTAAGAGGATGATGCTTATATGTGGATGGTAGGAGGAGGATGATGCTTGTATGTAGATGGTAGGAGAAGGATGTTTGTTTGTGGATGGTAGGAGGAGGATGATGTTTGTATGTGGATGGTAGGAGAAGGATGTTTGTATGTGGATGGTAGGAGGAGGATGATGTTTGTATGTGGATGGTAGGAGAAGGATGTTTGTATGTGGATGGTAGGAGGAGGATGATGCTTGTATGTGGATGGTAGGAGAAGGATGTTTGTATGTGGATGGTAGGAGGAGGATGTTTGTATGTGGATGGTAGGAGGAGGATGATGTTTGTATGTGGATGGTAGAAGGATGTTTGTATGTGGATGGTAGGAGGAGGATGATGTTTGTATGTGAATGGTAGGAAGAGGATGTTTGTAAGTGGATGGTAGGAGGAGGATGATGCTTATATGTGGATGGTAGGAGGAGGACGATGCTTATATGTGGATGGTAGGAGGAGGATGATGCTTTTATGTGGATTGTAGGAGGAGGATGATGCTTGTATGTGGATGGTAGGAGAAGGATGTTTGTATGTGGATGGTAGGAGAAGGATATTTGTATGTGGATAGGAGGAGAAAGGGTGTATGTGGATGGTAGGAGGAGGATATGCTTTGTATGTGGATGGCAGGAGAAGGATGTTTGTACGTGGATGGTGGGAGGAGGATGTTTGTATGTGGATGGTAGGAGAAGGATGTTTGTATGTGGATGGTAGGAGGAGGATGATGCTTATATGTGGATGGTAGGAGGAGGATGATGCTTATATGTGGATGGTAGGAGGAGGATGATGCTTATATGTGGATGGTAGGAGAAGGATGATGCTTGTATGTGGATGGTAGGAGGAGGATGATGCTCGTATGTGGATGGTAGGAGGACAATGATGCTTATATGTGGATGGTAGGAGGAGGATGATGCTTATAAAGTGGATGGTAGGAGGAGGAAAGATGCTTGTATGTGGATGGAGGAGAAGGATGTTTGTACGTGGATGGTGGTAGGAGGATGTTTGTATGTGGATGGTAGGAGAAGGATGTATTGTATGTGGATGGTAGGAGGAGGAGATGCTTATATGTGGATGGTAGGAGGAGGATGTGCTTATATGTGGATGGTAGGAGGAGGATGATGCTTATATTGGATGGGAGGAGAAGGATGATGCTGTATGTGGATGGTAGAGGAGATGATGCTCGTATGTGGATGGTAGGGAGACAATGATGTTTATATGTGGATGGTAGGAGGAGGATGATGCTTATGTGGATGGTAGAGGATGATGATGCTTGTAGTGGATTGTAGGAGATGGATGTTTGTATGTGGATGGTAGGAGGAGGATGATGCTTGTATGTGGATGGTAGGAAAGGGGTGATGCTTTTTAAGTGGATGGTAGGAGGAGGATGATGCTTATATGTGGATGGTAGGAGGAGGATGATGCTTATATGTGGATGGTAGGAGAAGGATGATGCTTGTATGTGGATGGTAGGAGGAGGATGATGCTCGTATGTGGATGGTAGGAGGACAATGATGCTTAATGTGGAAGGTAGGAGTGAGGATGATGCTTAATGTGGATGGTAGGAGGAGGATGATGCTTGTATGTGGATGGTAGGAGAAGGATGTTTGTATGTGGATGTGGTAGAGGATGATGCTTATGTGTGGATGGTAGGGATGATGATGCTTGTAAATTTGGGTGGTAGGAGAAGGATGTTGTATTTGGATGGTAGAGGAGGATGATGTTTGTTTGGTGGATTTGGATAGGTAGAAGGATGTTGTAATGTGGATGGTAGGAGGAGGATGTTTGTATGTGGATGATAGGAGGAGGAGGATGTTGTATGTGGATGGTAGGAGAATGATGTTTAGTATGTGGATGGTAGGAGGAGGATGATGTTTGTATGTGGATGGTAGGAGAAGGATGTTTGTTATGTGGATGGTAGGAGAAAGGATTGGATGTTGTATGTGGATGGTAGGAGGGAAGGATTTTTTGTATGTGGATGGTAGGAGGAGGATGTTTGTATGTGGATGGTAGGAGGAGATGATGTTGTATGTGGATGGTAGGAGGAGAATGAGAGGGAAGGAGAGAAGGATGGGGGTAAGAACAGGAATAGGTATGGAGGGAAGGAAAGGAAAAAGAAATTGGATGGAGGGAAGGAAGTAAGGAAGAGAGGGGAGTGGGATGGAGAGAAGAAGATATAAGTAGGATGGTAGGAAGGATGTAAAAGGATGGAAAGAAAGGGGAAAGAGGAGAATTTGGAGGGAAGGAGTTAGGAGAAGGATGGAGGGAAGAAAGAGTAGGATGGATGGAAGGAGGAGGGTGTAGGAAGATGGGAAGGATAGAGTAGGATGGAGGAAAGGAGGAAGGAGGATGGAAAAATAGAGAAGTAGGGTGGAAGGAGGAGATGGAGGGAAGGATAGAGTAGGATGGAAGGAGGGAGGAGGATGGAGGGAAGGAATGGGAGTAGGATGGAGGGAAGATAGAGTAGGAGGGAGGGGAAAAGGGGGGTAGGAGGATGGAGGGAAGGATGAGGAGTAGGATGGAGGAAAGGAATAGAAGTAGGATGGACGGAAGGGGGGAGGAGTAGGATGGAGGTGAGAGTAGGATGGAGGAAGGATGGAGTAGATTGGGGGAAAGGATAGAGTAGGATGGATGGAAGAGGTAGAGTAGGATGGAGGGAGGAGTAGGATGGAGGAAAGGAAGGAGTAGGATGGAGGGAACGATGGAGTAGGATGAGGGAAGGATAGAGTAGGATGGAGGGAAGGTTAAAAGTACGATGGAGGAAGGATGGAGTAAGATGGAGGGAAGGATGGAGTAGGATGGAGGGAAGGATGGAGTAGGACAGAGGGAAGAATGGAGGAGTAGGACGGAGTGAAGGATGGAGGAGGATGGAAGGATGGAGTAGGATGGAGGGAAGGATGGAGTAGGATGGAGGAAATGATGGAGTAGGATGGAGGGAAGGATGGAGGAGTAGGACGGAAGAAGGGAGTAGGATGGAGAGAAGGATGGAGGAGTAGGATGGAAGGAAAGATGGAGTAGGACGGAGGGAAGGATGGAGTAAAATGGAGGGAAGGATGGAGTAGGATGGAGGGAAGGATGGGGTAGGACAGAAGGAAGAATGGAGTAGGATGGAGGGAAGGATGGAGGAGTAGGATGGGAAGGATGGAGTAGGATGGAGGGAAGGATGGAGGAGTAGGATGGAGGAAAGGATAGAGTAGGATGGAGGGAAGGATGGAGTAGGATGGAGGGAAGGATGGAGGAAGGATGGAGGAGTAGGATGGAGGGATGGATGAAGGATGGAGGGAAGGATGGAGTAGGATGGAAGAGGGAGGAGTAGGATGGAGGGAAGGATGGAGTAGGATGGAAGGATGGAGTAGGATGGAGGGAAGGATGGAGGAGTAGGATGGAGGAAAGTATGGAGTAGGATGGGAAGGAAGGATGGGGGAGTAGGATGGAAGGAGGGAGTAGGATGAGGGAAGGATGGAGGAGTAGGATGGAAGGATGGATGGAGGGAAGGATGGAGGAGTAGGATGGAAGGATGGATGGAGGGAAGGATGGAGGAGTAGGATGGAGATAAGGATAGAGTAGGATGAGATAAGGTGGAGAAGTAGGATGGAGGAAGATGGAGTAGGATGGAAGGAGGGAAAGGTGGAGTAGGATGAAGGGAAGGATGGGGTAGGATGGAGGAAGGTTGGAGGGTAGGATGGAGGGAAGGATGGAGGAGATGGATGGAGAGTGGATGGAGGATGGGGAGGGAAGGATGAGGGAAGGAGGGAGTAAATGGAGAAAGGTGGAGTAGGATGGGTAAGGATTGGGGGTAGGATGGAAGGAGTAGGATGGTTGGAAGGGTGGAGTAGGATGGAGAGATGGAAGGAGGGAAAGATGGAGGGAAGGATGGAGAATAGGATGGAGGAGGGATAGGATGGAGGAAGAATGGAGTAGAAGGGGGAAGGATGGAGGAGGAATGGAAGGATGGAGAGTAGGAGGGAGGGAAAGGATGGGAGGAAGGATGGAGGAAGGGGTGAGTAGGATAGAGGGAGGATGGAGTAGGATGGGGGAAGAATGGAGGAATAGGATTTGAGGGAGGAGGAGGAGTGGGTGGAGGGAAGGATGGGTAGGATGGAGGGAAAGATGGGTAGGATGGGGAAGGATGGAGGAATAGGATGGAGGAAGGATGGGGTTTGGATAAGGGAAGGATGGGGGGTAGGGAGGGAAGGGTGGAGTAAGATGGAGGAGATTCAGGAGTAGAATGGACTGAAGGTTCAAGAGTAGGATGGACGGAAGGATTTGGATGAGTGGATGGAGGGAAGGATGAGGAATAGGATGGGGGAAGGATGGGGGAAAAGGATGTAGGAAGATGGAGGAGTAGGATAAGGGAAGGATTAGATAATGGTGGAGGGATGGATGGAGTAGGATGGAGGAAGGATGGAGGGGTAGGATGTGGGAAGGGAGAATAGTGAGAGAGATGAGGGAAAAATGGAGATGGATTGGGAAGGATGAGGGAAGATGGAGGGAAGAATGGAGGGAAGGATGGAGGGAAGGATGGAGGGAAGGATGGAGGGAAGGATAGGAAGTGGAGGGAAGAAGTAGGAAGGAGAGGGAAGAATGGAGGGAATGGATGGAGATGAATGAGGGAAGAATGGAGGGAAGGACGGAGGGAAGGATGGAGGGAAGGACGGAGGGAAGGATGGATGGGAAGGATGGAGTAAGGATGGAGGGAAGGATGGAGGGGAAGGAGGAAGGATGGAGGGAAGGATGGAGGGAAGGATGGAGGAAGGATGGAGGGAAGGATGGAGGGAAGGATGGAGGGAAGGGCGGAGGGAAGGACGGAGGGAAGAATGGAGGGATGGATTGAGGGAAGGATGGAGGGAAGAATGGAAGGAAGGATGGAGGAAAAATGGAGGGAAGAAGGAGGGAAGGATGGAGGGAAGGATGGAAAGGGAAGGATGGAGGTAAGGATGGAGGGGAAAGGATGGAGGGAAGGACGGAGGGAAGGATGGAGGGAAGGATGGAGGGAAGGATGGAGGGAGGATGGAGGGAAGGTGGAAAGGGAAGGACGGAGGGAAGGGCGGAGGGAAGGAGGAGGGAAGGATGAGGAAGGAGAGGGAAGGATGGAGGGAAGGATGGAGGGAAGGATGGAGGAAGGACGGGGGGAAGGACGGAGGAGGATGGGAAGGATGGAGGGAAGAATGGAGGAAGGATGGAGGGAAGGATGGAGGGAAGGAAAGGAGGGAAGGATGGAGGGAAGGATGGAGGGAAAATGGAGGGAAGAATGAGGGAAGGATGGAGGGGAAGGATGGAGGGAAGGAGGAGGGAAGGATGGAGGAAGGATGGAGGGAAGGATGGAGGGAAGGATGGAGGGAAGGACGGAGGGAAGGACGGAGGGAAGGACGGAGGTAGATGGAGGGAAGGATGGAGGAAGAATGGAGGGAAATGGAGGGAAGGATGGAGGGAAGGATGGAGGAAGGACGGAGGGAAGGGTGGAGGGAAGGATGGGGAAGGGCGGAGGGAAGGATGGAGGGAAGGAGGAGGGAAGGACGGAGGGAAGGATGGAGGGAAGGATGGAGGAAGAATGGAGGGAATAATGGAGGGAAGGTCGGAGGGAAGGATGGAGGGAAGACGGAGGGAAGATTGGGGAAGGATGGAGGGAAGGAGGAGGGAAGATGGGGGGAAGGACGGAGGGAAGGATGGAGGGAAGGATGGAGGGAAATGGAGGGAAGAGGGGGAAGAATGGAGGGAAGGATGGAGGGAAGGTGGGGGGAAGGACGGAGGGAAGGACGGAGGGAAGGATGGAGGGAAGGATGGAGGGAAGAATGGAGGGAAGAATGGAGGGAAGGATGGAGGGAAGGATGGAGGGAAGGACGGAGGGAAGGATGGAGGGAAGGATGGAAGGACGGAGGGAAGGATGGAGGGAAGGACGGAGGGAAGGACGGAGGGAAGGATGGAGGGAAGGATGGAGGGAAGAATGGAGGGAATAATGGAGGGAAGGTCGGAGGGAAGGATGGAGGGAAGGACGGAGGGAAGGATTGAGGGAAGGATGGAGGAAGGATGGAGGAAGGACGGAGGGAAGGATGGAGGGAAGATGGAGGGAAGAATGGAGGGAAGGAAAGGAGGAAGAATGGAGGGAAGGATGGAGGGAAGGATGGGAAGGTTGAGGGAAGGACCGGAGGGAAGGACGGAGGGAAGGATGGAGGGAAGGATGGAGGGAAGAATGGAGGGAATAATGGAGGGAAGTCGGAGAAGGATGGAGGGAAGGACGGGGAAGGATGAGGAAGGATGGAGGAAGGACGGAGGGAAGGACGGAGGGAAGGACGGAGGGAAGGACGGAGGGAAGGATGGAGGGAAGGATGGAGGGAAGGATGGAGGGAAGGATGGAGGGAAGGACGGAGGGAAGGATGGAGGGAAGGATGGAGGGAAGAATGGAGGGAAGGATGGAGGGAAGGATGGAGGGAAGGACGGAGGGAAGGATGGAGGGAAGGATGGAGGGAAGGATGGAGGGAAGGACGGAGGGAAGACGGAGGAAGGGATGGAGGGAAGGATGGAGGGGAGAATGGAGGCAAGGATGGAGGGAAGGATGGAGGAAGGACGGAGGGAAGGATGGAGGGAAGGATGGAGGGAAGGATGGAGGAAGAGGAGGGAAGGAGGAGGGAAGGATGAGGGAAGGATGGAGGGAAGATGGGGGGAAGGATGGAGGGAATGGATGGAGGGAAGGACGGGGGGAAGGGTGGAGGGAAGGACGGAGGGAAGGATGGAGGAAGGATGGAGGGAAGGGCGGAGGGAAGGATGGAGGGAAGGATGGGAGGGAAGAATGGAGGGAAGGATGGAGGAAGGATGGAGGGAAGGACGGAGGGAAGGATGGAGGGAAGGACGGAGGGAAGGATGGAGGGAAGGATGGAGGGAAGGACGGAGGGAAGAAGAAAGCAAAAAGTAATTTAGATGGAGGAAATAAAAGGAGAAAATTTAGAAAGGTGGAGAAAAAGAAATAACTCGCTAACCCACTAAGAAACCGAACAAACCCCAGCTCTGGGCCGCTTCTCTAATCCTCCCTTGTCGCTGCGACCACAGGGGTAATATCCCCAGTAATAGTCCCAGTAATATTCCCGAGTAATATCCCCAGTAATATGCCTAGTAATACCCCCGCAATATCCAGTAATACCCCGTAATATCCCCAGGGATTATCACCTACTAATGCCCTCATTAAATTCCAGTAATATTCCAGCATACTCCAGTAATACTCAGCAAGATCTCCAGTATTATCCCCAGTAATGCCTCCGGTAATACCCCCAGTAATATCCCCCAGTAATATCCTCAGTAATATCTCTAGTAATATCCCTAGTAATATCCCTAGTAATATCCCCAGTAATATCCCCAGTAATATTCCCAGTAATATCCCCAGTAATATCCCCAGTAATATTCCCAGTAATATCCCCAGTAATATTCCCAGTAATATCCCCAGTAATATTCCCAGTAATATCCCCAGTAATATTCCCAGTAATATCCCCAGTAATATTCCCCGTATATAGTAATATTCCCGAATATCCCCAGTCTATTCCCGAATATTCATAATATCCCCAGAATATCCTCAGTAATATCTCTAGTAATATCCCCAGTAATATCCCCAGTAATATTCCCAGTAATATCCCCAGTAATATTCCCAGTAATATTCCCAGTAATATCCCCAGTAATATTTCCCCGTAATATCCCCGTAATATTCCCAGTATATCCCAGTAATGCCCTAATATCTATAATATCCTCAGTAATATCTCTAGTAATTACTCCCAGTATACCCCCAGCGATATCCCCAGTAATATCCCCAGTAATATCCCCAGTAATATCCCCAGTAATATCCCCAGTAATATCCTCAGTAATATCTCTAGTAATATCCCCAGTAATATCCCCAGTAATATTCCCAGTAATATCCCCCAGTAATATCCTCAGTAATATCACTAGTAATATCCCCAGTAATATCCCCAGTAATATCCCCAGTAATATCCCCAGTAATATCCCAGTAATATCTCTAGTAATATCCCCAGTAATATTCCCAGTAATATTCCCAGTAATATTCCCAGTAATATTCCCAGTAATATCCCCAGTAATATCCTCAGCAATATCTCTAGTAATATATCCCCATAATATCCCCATAATATCCCCATAATATCCCCAGTAATATCCCCATAATATCCCCAGTAATATCCCATAATACCCCACAATACCCCTCATAATCCCCAGCAATACCTTTCCCGCAATACCCCCAGTAATACCTCCCAGTCAATACCCCTCAGCAATACCCCCCAGTAATACTCCCTCAGCAATATCCCCCCAGCAATACCCTCACAATACCCCCAGCATTATACCCCTCAATACCTCAGCAATACCCTCAGTAATACCCCAGCAATACCTTCGCAATCCCCCAGCAATATTCCCCAGCAATACCTCCCAGCAATACCCCTCAGCAATATCCCCCAGCAATACCCCCAGAAATTTACCCTCAGCAATACCCTCAGCAATACCCCCAGCAATACCCCTCAACAATACCCCAGCAATACCCCTCAGCAATACCCCTCAGCAATACCCCCAGCAATACCCCTCAGCAATACCCTCCAGCAATACCCTCAGCAATACCCCTCAGCAATACCTCAGCAATACCCCCAGTTAATACCCCCCAGTAATACCCCCAGTAATATCCCCCAGTAATACCCCAGTAATACCCCTGTAATACCCCCCAGTAATACCATCTTTGATATTATTTTGATATTATATTAAGTGCACTTACGTGGAAGAGAGTGAGAGTATAGTTAATAAGTGGTATCTGGTAGAGAAAACTTCCCACCAACCTGTAGATTAAGTGTCAAGCACTGGGAATTGCAGGCTCTACGCTATGTCTCCTCAGTGATTACCTTCATGGTAGATCTCTAAGTGTAGTTCTCAATGGAACGGAATCAGCAAGACATCCTATTGGGGCAAGTGTTCCACAAGGAAGCGTGCTGGGTCCATTGTTATGGAATGTCTACTTCAACGACCTTCTTCCTCTCATCCCAGAATCACATGCATATGCAGACGACTGTACACTGACATTCACTTATCCAAGAGAAGAAATGCCAGCTGCTCTAAGCTACATCAATCACCAGCTGAGAGCTATATCAGCTTGGGGAAATAGATGGCAAGTAAATTTGCACCTGAGAAAACGCAAATGATGATTCGTCTCTAGGCAACCATGATGGTAATGCTGGTGCAGTAGTAAGGATGAATGGGACGATGTTGGCACCTGGAGAAGAAGTTGATTATCCTTGGGGTGAAATTTGACTCCAAACTAACCATGAAGAACCATGTTGTAAATCTTGCAAACAAGGCAGCCAGGAAGCTTACAGCACTTCGCCGTATCTCGCATCTGCTTGACAGTAGGGGTTGCAAGGATCCTGTACGAGGCACAAGTACGCTCACACCTTGAGTATGCTCCACTTTCTTGGTTTGCCTGCCCCCCTCTCATCTGCGACTGCTTGACAGAGTAGAGAACAGAGCAAGACGTCTCATCTCTCGCCTGGACCCATCCTGGATAGATCTGTCATTTCAGCAGAGCCCTTCAACATAGGAGGGATGTGGGGTGGCCTTACTGTTATGTACAAGGCCAATATTGTCAAAATACCACACTTGGATCCACTTCGAGGACAGCGTGAAACAAGCTTTTATGCCACAAGACGGGCAGAAAGCAGCAACTTCACTCTGGCTGTACCCTTCTCCAGAACATCACTCCATCTGAGATCATACATACCCAGGATGACTCGAGTATGGAACACATTCGTACAGCATAATGATGTCAACGAGATAAAGTCAGTTGATCAAATGAAAATGCTGGCCCACAGATGGCTCCAACTTCATCCTGTCCCGTACTTGTATGTCTCATAACAATAAAAATGCTTTCAAATGAGCTGATGTAGGTAACAGCTCTTAGCTTGCCAATAAAGTTAGGAATCCTTAACCTGTAATATAGCTGTCAATAAAGCTAGGGATCCTTAACCTTGTCAAACCCTGTGTAAAAAAAAAAAAGGGGGAAATAAGTGAACTATCAAGTGGTGGGCATAGATTTACCAGCACCTCTTGGGTATGACAAGTGGGCAGCATTGGAAATCGGGTTGGGCAAATATATTTTTAGTGGGTCGTAGGGTTTGAGAAGGACCTGCCTAATAAGGGCCAGTAGGCCCGCTGCAGTGCTGGAGATTATACACCTCATGTGTCAGCAGTACATACGTTCCACCTCTCTTATTACTCTCTTATGTCTGATGAATTACCCAGATGTTGCACAGTTGTCCATCTTTATTGATGAATAAGACACATGTGCAACATCTGGGTATCTTTATTGATGAATAAGACACATGTGCAACATCTGGGTATCTTTATTGATGAATAAGACACATGTGCAACATCTGGGTATCTTTATTGATGAATAAGACACATGTGCAACATCTGGGTATCTTTATTGATGAACAAGACACATGTGCAACATCTGGGTATCTTTATTCGCTTTATCAATACAATACAAGGGCATAATATGAAGAGAGGAGTTGGAAAAGCAGGCTGGTGACGCTTTCCTTGGACTGCAGTAACAGCCTAGTTGATCAGGCCCTGATCCATCGGGAGGCCTGGTCATGGACCGGGCCGCGGGGGCGTTGATCCCCGGAATAACCTGCAGGTAACCTCCAGGTAACCAGGGTATGATACCCAGCACCCCAAGTCCGCACCCATCCCCATCGTAGACTGTATTAACTCTGGGATCACTCCCAGACACACTGATCAAGGTTATACAACCAGCCAGACCATTTTTTTCTCCCTGCTACGGAATTTGTTCTTCCGCCCAAAATTTCTTTATAAATCCGAAACTGCGGTGCGACGCCCTCGCATACGTATTTTTTTTTTTTACCCTCCCGTGTACCAGGTTTCACTCGTATTTATGGCACCGAGTTTGCAGTTCGAGTGATATATTATTTAACGAAACGTTGATAAACTAATATTTAATGGTTGGGCGGCGTCCCGTGCCAACACTGAGGAGTCGTGACCTCAACACATTAAATTCTGAAAAAAAAATTTACATTTCTAACCATATATATTATATAAATAATATATATTTATATATATATATTATATATATTTTATATATATATATATATTATATATGTCGTGCCGAATATGTAAAACTGGTCAATTAGCAAGAACTCATTTAAAATTAGTCTTCTGAATTTTTCTCTTTAACTTTTTAAAGATATATATTTTTCATTAAGGTTAATGTAAAAATTTTTTTTTTGCACCAAAAGAATTTAGAAAACTTACCTAACCTTATTATAAGAAAAACAATTTATTTTAACCTAACCAACTAAATATATTTTAAATACGTTTACAAAAATTTAATATTAAACAAACACAATCAAATATATTTTTTTCGTCGGTTTAGAATGATTTTGGCGAAATTATTGCATACACAAATTTTCACTTGTCCTTTTAGGGCAAGATGAGCGTTGCTTTTTAAGCCAAAATCGCAAGTTCTGCCTATTCGGCACGACAATAATTATATATATATATAATTATTATATAAAATATATAATTATATATATATATATATATAAAGTCGTTACGAACTCTCCTCTCTACTAGCTATGCTTCAAGAATTCTCGGACCTGACAATTACTGGACCAAGAAATGTTATCAGAGGCCACCAACTGCTACCCTTGTCTTTACAACAAACCCAGAACATAACAATAATAATAATGGAGATGGGTTTCGGTCGCTGTCATCAGAGAAAGGAATCACTGTATGCTATAACCCCAGCCCTTTCTGCCCTTTCGTAGAGGTGAGGGTGATTGAAAGGGAGGGTCGTTGAGGTTAGTGAGGCGGGTGGGTCGTGGTGGTGGGTCAGGGTGGAGACACAAGAGGCGGAGTTGTTCTATACTACACGCCCTGAATTTTCGGTAATACGTATCTCACTGAGAGCGAGCACTGACCATGCTATGACATTATCCTCACCTTCCAGCGGAAGGCCTCGGTCAGATGACCAAAAGATCCAGTGGTGGGTAATCATATGACTAAGAACCTCGTCAGGAAACACTTCTCCTGTTTCCTCACAAATCTTACCTAACGTAAATTTTAGGGAATGCTGCAATGTCTTGTTCAGAACCCGGGAGTAAGTAGTATATGGGAATACGTACTTGCATTAGACGCTGAACGTATGAGTAATATAAGAACATAAGACGCGAGGAACACTGCAGCAGGCCTACTGGCCCATGCTAGGAAAGTCCTCAAAATCAACCAATCCCACCCACCTAATTCAATAGCACAGGAATAATTGAAATATATTTAGTCTTCTGGAAACCCATATCAGACGATGATAAACGAGATGGATGGCAGTACAGATGGATGGTAGCACAGATTGGTGGCAGCACAGATGGATGGCAGCACAGATGGATGGCAGCACAGATGGATGGCAGCACAGACTGATGGCACCACAGATGGATGGCAGCACAGATGGATGGCAGCACAGATGGATGGCAGCACGTCAGGCGCTCCTGAGGAAGATAACGCCAGAGAGGAGCATTCTGGCCCACGTTCACCAAGGAATACCCTTGTCAGCGTGCCCACGTATTTGCAACGCTGTTACCAGACAAGTATTTCCACACCTATCATATCGCAATAACTGTAGATGGAATTAGTTGAATTTATAATGGATGGGCGATCTAGCATTGTATTTACAGAGGCCTCAGTCTCACTCGTTGCCAGTCTTGGCCGTCAGTGACTCGTCAGAAGAAACGTTGCTCACAGAAGTTGGACCTCGTTAGGAACATGGTTAACTGATACTGATACAATACAACCCACACATAGAGTGGGGTTATTTGTGTATTGTTCCAGTCACGGTATTGTATCTTTCTTGCTCACTACCGATACTAACACCACAGCTAACACCACCACTAGTATCACCACTAACATCACCACTAACACTACCACTCACAGTTACGTGGAGATACTTGTCTGGCAATAGCGCTGCAAACTCGTGGGCACGCTGGCAGGGGTATTCCTTGGTGAGTTTTTTTTTTTTAAATGGGTGGGCGAATGTTAGGGTTGGGTTTAACTGGAGTCGAACCCACTTAACGTGGGTCAGTATGCCCCTCTCCCACGTATCTTCCCCAGGAGCGCCTGACCTGCTAGCGTATGTCCGTGCTGCCTACCGAAGTTCTCGCTTCACACACGGAGGGCCCGGGTTCGATTCTTGGCGGGGTTTAAACCATTTCAACGCGTTTCCTTACACCTGTTGTCCTGTTCACCTAACAGCAAATAGGTCCCTGAGTGTTAGTCGACTGGTGTGGGTCGCATCCTGTGGGACAAGATTGAAGACCCCAATGGAAATAAGACAGACAGTCCCCGATGACGCACTAACTTTCTAGGGTTATCCTGGGTAGCTAACCCTCCGTGGTTAAAAATCCGAACGAAATCTTATCTTACCAACTCGTTTATCATGGCCCGAAAAATATTTACATTTTTTCTGTGCTATTGAATGTGCAGGAATGTACATGAGAAAGCTGCTTTATTCCCCCCCCCTCCTCCTGCGAGTGTACAAATCCTGTCCTGTACAAATCCCGTCCTTGAGTGAGTGATGGAGGTGGAGTTAAATCCTTCGTGATTGATGGTGTCCTGTCCTCCTGACGCATTTTTATCCACTAATGATGCCCAGTCACTTCTTCCAACAAATTTTGGGCATTACGTGTTTTATACTGAGAGAATAACAATTTGTTTTGCTGGAACCTGTTGATGTCATGATGGGAAGAGATATTTCGGAAACATAAAACAGCGTTGTGTTAGTGATGTTTTGTGGAGGGAGTTGCTCGAGCATACAGAGTTGTTAAGAATGGTTAAGTATACCACAGAATGAGAATAGAAAACTGGATTTTTGTAAAGGAAAACCTATCAATAAGCAATAGAAAAAACCTGAATTACAGCAGGTATAGAAATCATAAATACTGTTATAAAGAGAAAGAATTATACCCAGGTGCAACATCTGGGTATCTTTATTTGAAGGTCGTTTCTCCAATACAATACAAGGACATAAAGAATGTAGAATTATAAGAAAAAGATGAGATGGAAATATAAACACATATGCAGTACAATGTGATCCTTTATTGACAACGTTTCGCCCACACAGTGGGCTTTTTCAAGTCACACACACATCTACCTGGGGTGGAAGGTACGGCGAGTATTTATAGTCAGGTTCAGAATGGTGAGGTCAGGTGGAGAATGTATTCTGAACCTGACTAAATACTCGCGTACCTTCCACCCCAGGTAGATCTGTTTGTGACTCGAAAAAGCCCACTGTGTGGGCGAAACGTTGTCAATAAAGGATCATATTATACTGCATATGTGTTTATATTTCCATTGTGTCGGTATTTTATACCATTTATTTCCAAAGAGATGAGGTGATGAGTCCCTCGGCCTCGGAGTCAGTGAAGAGTACAGTAGTCTTGAAAACTATTCCAGGAGATGAAGGAATTGAACCACAGGAGGAATTTCTAAAACTGATTTTGACGATATTAGAAAACAGGACTAGGGGAGATTTGATTACGACATACAAGATACTCAAAATCCAAGGACCAGGAAATAGTTGAAAGCACAGATGAAGCACAAAGTTTAACGGAAATATTTCTTTAATCTTGTGTTGAAGAGAAAGTGAATTGAGCTGGATGTGTCGGAGGGACCTTCATACACGGTTGTACGAGTAGGTATGATAGATTCAAGAAGCCAGTGATTCACTTGAAGCCAGGAGGTAACACTCAACCTTCCATTCCTTCAACACTCGGTAAGTGTGGGGCCAGGAGCTGAGTCTCGACCCCTGCAACCACACACACACACACACACACACACACGATAAAGCTCTTAGTGTAGGGAGAGTGAACCTAGTAGTGACTAGCGATGAGGCGGGACCAGGAGCTGAGTCTCGATCCCTGTAACCACAAATAGGCGAGTACACCACACCCCACACACCACACACACCACAAAAAACACACACCCCCAAAACGATAAAAAACTCTTAGGTTTTTTTTAGGGAGAGTGAACCCAGTAGTGACTAGCATGAGGGGGACCAGGAGCTGAGTCTCGTTCCCCGTAAAACCCCAATAGACGGTTCACACACACCCCACATATCTACAAACCTGGAACAAAAAAGGCAAAAAAACATTCAGCAAACAGTAGGAGCATAGACAAGATTCACCCTTATACTGATACTGAAAAAGCAGCCCTTAAAACAAACTACTTACTCAAATTTTCCCCTAAAAAAAAAAACAAAAGTAACGAATATTAAAAAAATGGGCGGAGGGCCCGGGTCCCGTTTCCCTGAACGATTTCCCGTCAAGGTTATGGGGGAATATAAAAAAGTGGGACCTCGAGTAAAAAGGGATTAGGCAAGAAAGGGGAAGGGTGGGGGTAGAGTGGGGAAGCCTCTGGTTTTCAGTGCCCCACAATTTTCACTCTTACAAAGATTACCTGAAAAAGGGATACCCGAATTTAAATGACTAGACTTTGTTGATTTTTTTTGCCCAAAAGGCTAGTTTATTTTGACCCTTTGTCTTTCTGTGGATAGTAGGGGTAGTTTATTGTGCACCCTTGTCCATTTGTGGAATGGTAGTTTGGGTAGTCTATTGTGACCCATTGTCCATGCTGTGGATAGTATTGGCTAGTTTATTGTGCCCCCCTTGGGCCATGCTTTGGAAAAGTAAATGGCTGTTTATTGTGCACCCTTGTCCATGCTGTGGGGGTTGTTTTGGGGGTAGTTTATTTTTTGCGCCCCTTGTCCTGCTGTGGGGTAGTAGGGTAGTTTTTTTGTGCCCCTTGTCCCTGCTGTGGAAAAGTAGTGGCTAGTTTATTGTGCGCCCCTTGTCCATGCTGTGGTAGTAGTGGGTATTTATTGTGCACCCATTTTTCCATGCTGGGAAGTGGGCTGTTTATTGTGCCCCCCTTTTTCCTGCTGTGGTTTTGTAGTGGCTAGGGTTTTTTTGGGAAAACCCCTTTTCCATGTGTGGATAGTAGTGGGTAGTTTATTTTGCACCCATTGTCCATGCTGGGGATAGTTGGGCTAGTTTAAATTTTGCCCCCCTTGCCCCTGCTGTGGATATTGTGGCAAATTTATTGTGCGCCCCTTGGGCCATGCTGGGATAGTAGTTTGGGTAGTTTTAAATTTTGCCCCTCATTGTCCATTTTCGGGGGTTTGTAGTGGGGTAGTTTATTGTGACCCCTTGTCCCTGCTGTGGATTAGTAGTGGCAAGTTTATTGTGCACCCCTTGTCCCTGCTGGGATATTTGTGGCTAGTTTATTGTGCACCCTTGCCTGTTGTGGATGGTAGTGGCTAGTTTATTGTGCACCCCTTTCCTTTTGGGGGATAGTAGGGGGTAAGGGTTTTTTGTGCACCCTTGTCCAGGGTGTGGGTTTGTAGTGGCTTGTTTAAATTTTGCACCCTTGTCCCCTGCTGTGGATAGTTGTGGCTAGTTTTTTGTGCGCCCTTGTCCATGCTGTGGTATTGTGGCTAGTTTATTGTGCACCCCTTTTCCTGGGTGGGTGTAGTGGTTTTATTGTGCGCCCCTTGTCCATGCTGTGGATTTTGGGAGTGGCTAGTTTATTGTGCACCCATTGTCCATGTGTGGATAGTAGTGGCTGGTTTTTTGTGCACCCAAAGTCCAAAGCGTGGTAGTAGTGGGGTAGTTTAAATTTTGCAACCCCCTTTTTCCATGCTGTGGAAGTAGTGGTAGTTTACCGTGCACCCCCTTGTCATTTCTGTGGAAAAGTAGTGGGAGTTTATTGTTTTTTCCCCCCTTGTCCATGCTTTTTGGGGTAGTAGTGGCTAGTTTTTTGTGCACCCCTTTTCCCTGCTGTGGTTTGTGTGGCTAGTTTACCGGCCCCCCATTTGTCCAAAGCTGTGGATAGTAGTGGCTAGTTTACCCTGCACCCATTGTCCATGTGTGGGTATGTGGCTAGTTTATTGTGCACCCTTGTCCATGGTGTGGATAGAGTTTCTGGTTTTTCCGTGCAACCCCCCTGTCCTTACTGTGGGTTTGTAGTGGCTAGTTTATTGTGGGACCCCTTTTTACATGCTGTGGGAAAAGTAAATGGCTGTTTATTGTGGGACCCTTGTAAAATGCTGTGGATAGTAGTGGCTAGTTTTTCCCTGCACCCCCTTTTCCAAAGTGTTGATAGTTTGTGGTTGTTTATTGTTTCAACCCCTTTTCCCTGCTGTGGATTGTAGTTTGGGTAAAATTTTTTGTGCACCCCTTTTTCCCTGCTGTGGATTGTAGTGGCTATTTATTTTTGCAACCCCCCTTTTCCATTTCTGTGGATTTGTTGTGGCTAGGGTTTTTTTGTGCACCCCCTTTTCCATTTTGTGGTAGTAGTGGTAGTTTACCGTGCCCCCTTGTCCATGCTGTTGTAGTTGTGGCTAGTTTACCGTGCAACCCCTTGTCCAGCTGTGGATAGTAGTGGCTAGGGTTTTTTGTGCACCCCCTTATATGCTGTGGTAGTAGTGGCTAGTTTATTGTGCAAACCCCGTACATGCTGTGGATAGTTGTGGCTAGTTTTTTCCGTGCACCCTTGTCCATGCTGTTGATTTGTAGTGGTTTGTTTACCCTGCACCCCTTTTTCCATTTCTGTGGTAGTAGTGGTAGTTTATCGTTTCACCCCCTTGGGCCATGCTGTGGTAGTAGTGGCTGTTTTTTTGTGCACCCCCTTTTCCATACTGTGGGGTAAATAGTGGCTAGTTTATTGTTTCAAAACCCCCTTTTACATTTCTGTGGTTAGTTGTGGCTTTGTTTACCGTGCACCCTTGTCCATTTCTGTGGATAGTAGGGGCTGTTTACCCTGCACCCATTGTCCATGCTGTGGATAGTAGTGGGTTTGGGTTTTTTGTGCACCCCCTTTTCCCTGCCGTGGTTTGTTGTGGCTAGTTTTTGTGCGGCCCCCTTTTCCATTTCTGTGGATAGTTGTGGCTAGTTTACCCTGCACCCCTTGCCATTTCTGTGGGGTTGTAGTGGCTAAATTTATTGTGCCACCCTTTTCCCCTGCTGTGGATAGTAGTGGCTAGTTTATTGGACCCCTTTTCCATGCTGTGGATAGTAGTGGCTAGTTTATTGTGCACCCCTTGTCCATGCTGTGGATAGTAGTGGCTAGTTTATTGTGCGCCCCTTGTCCATGCTGTGGATAGTAGTGGCTAGTTTATTGTGCACCCTTGTCCATGCTGTGGATAGTAGTGGCTAGTTTATTGTGCACCCATTGTCCATGCTGTGGATAGTAGTGGCTAGTTTATTGTGCACCCCTTGTCCATGCTGTGGATAGTAGTGGCTAGTTTACCGTGCACCCCTTGTCCATGCTGTGGATAGTAGTGGCTAGTTTATTGTGCACCCCTTGTCCATGCTGTGGATAGTAGTGGCTAGTTTATTGTGCACCCCTTGTCCCCTGGGTGGGGGAAAGTAAATGGGCCCAGTTACCGTGCACCCTTTTTCCATGCTGTGGATTGTAGTGGCAGTTTTCCGTGCACCCTTGTCCATGCTGGGGATAGTAGTGGGGTTTGTTTAAATTTTGCCCCCTTGTCCATGGGTTGTGGATAGTAGTGGCTAGTTTACCGTGCACCCTTTCCATACTGTGGATAGTAGTGGTAGTTTATTGTGCCCCCCTTTTAAATGCTGTGGGTAGTAGTGGCTGTTTAATTTTGCACCCCCTTTTTACATGCTGGAAGTGTGGCTAGTTTACCCTGCCCCCTTTTTCCATGCTGTTGATAGTGTGGCTAGTTTTTGTGCACCCCTTGGGCCATGCTGTGGTAGTTGTGGCTAGTTTATTGTGACCCCCTTGGGCCATGTGTGGATAGTAGGGCTAGTTTTTGTGACCCCTTGTCCATGCTGTGGTTTGAGTGGCTAGTTTATTGTGCACCCCTTGTTTCCCTGCTGTGGTAGAGTGGCTAGTTTACCGTGCACCCCCTTTTCCATGCTGTTTTATGTAGGGTAGTTTTCCCCTGCCCCCCATTTTCCATGCTTTTGGGTGTTTGTGGTGTTTATTGTGCACCCCTTGTACATGCTGTGGATAGTAGTGGCTAGTTTATTGTGCACCCCTTGTACATGCTGTGGATAGTAGTGGCTAGTTTACCGTGCACCCCTTGTCCATGCTGTTGATAGTAGTGGCTGTTTACCGTGCAAACCCTTGTCCATGTGTGGTTTGTAGTGGCCCAGGTTTTTGTGCACCCCCTTTTCCTTGGGTGGGAATTTTTTTGTAGTGGCTAGTTTATTGTGGGACCCCTTGTCCCTTTTGTGGATATTTGTGGCAAATTTATTTTGCACCCCTTTTACATTTCTGTGGATAGTAGTGGTATTTACCGTGCAAACCCCTTGGGCCCCGCTGTTGGTAGTAGTGGCTAGTTTATTGTGCACCCCTTGTCCATACTGTGGATAGTAGTGGCTAGTTTATTGTGCACCCCTTGTACATGCTGTGGATAGTAGTGGCTAGTTTTCCGTGCACCCCTTGTCCATGCTGTGGGGTTGTTTGGGGGTAGTTTCCCTGCAAACCCCTTGTCCTGCTGTGGATAGTAGTGGTAGTTTATCGTGCACCCCCTTTTCCATGCTGGGGGTAGTAGTGGCTAGTTTACCGTGCCCCCATTGTCCTTTCTGTTTGGGTTTTAGTGGCTAGTTTAATTTTGCACCCCCTTTTCCATGCTGTGGATATTTGTGGCTAGTTTACCGTGCACTCCTTGTCCATTTCTGTGGATAGTAGTGGGTAGTTTATCCCTGCACCCCCTTTTCCCTTTTGGGGGGATAGTAGTGGCTAGTTTATCGTGCACCCCTTGTCCATGCTGTGGATTTGTAGTGGGTAGTTTTTCCGTGCACCCCCTGTCCCTGATGAGGTGTGGGGCCCCGTTTTCCCTGCACCCCTTGGGCCCTGCTTGGGATTGGGAGTGGTAGTTTACCGTTTCAAACCCCCGGGCCTTTCTTTTGGGAATTAGTAGTGGCTAGTTTACCGTGCACCCCTTTTCAATGCTGTGGATAATAGTGGTAGGGGTTTTTTCCGTGCACCTTGTCCTGCTGGGGGTGGTAGTGGGTAGTTTACCGTGCACCCCCTTTCCATGCTGTGGATAGTTGTGGCTAGTTTAAACCCTGCACCCCTTGTCCATGCTGTGGTTTTTTTAGTGGCTAGTTTACCGTGCAAACCCCCCCGCCCCTGCTGTGGATAGTAGTGGTGTTTTTCCCTGCCCCCCCTTGTCCTTTCTGTGGTTTGTAGTGGGAGTTTACCCGGGGAAAACCCCGCCCATGTGTGGATGTGTGGGGTAGTTTTCCGTGCCCCCTTTTCCTTTCTGTGGATAGGGTGGGTAGTTTTTCCCTGCACCCCTTGCCCATGTGTGGATAGTAGTGGGTAGTTTACCGTGCACTCCCTTTTCCATGTTTTGGGGTAGGGGTGGCTAGTTTATCGTGCAACCCCTTTTCAATTTCTGTTTTTAGTAAATGGCTAGTTTTCCCTGCCCCCCCTTTTCCATGTTGTTTGGGTAGTAGTGGCTAGTTTATCGTGACCCCTTGTCCATACTGCGGATAGAGTGGTGGTTTACCGTGCACCCCCTTTTCCCTACTGTGGATAGTGTGGCTAGTTTATCGTGCACCCCTTTTCCATGCTGGGGGTTTGTAGTGGGCTTTTTTTTTCCGTGCACCCCTTGTCCCTGCGTGGATAGTAGTGGCTTTGTTTACCCTGCACCCCTTTTTCCATGTGTGGATAGTAGTGGCTTTGTTTACCGTGCACCCCTTGTCCCTACTGTGGATAGTAGTGGGTAGTTTACGTGCACCCCCTTTTCCATGTTGTGGGATAGTAGTGGCTAGTTTAAGGGTTTCACCCCTTTTCCATACTGTGGATAGTAGTGGCTAGTTTACAGTGCCCCCTTTTTCCATGTGTGGTTGTAGTGGCTAGTTTATCGTGCACCCCCCTTTTCCATGTTGTGGAAAAGTTGTGGCTAGTTTACCTTGCCCCCCTTTTCCAACTGTGGATAGTAGGGGGCTAGTTTATCGTGCCCCCTTGTCCATGTTTGGATTGTAGTGACTAGTTTTCCTTTACCCTTGTCCATTTCTGTGGATAGTAGTGGTAGTTTTCCCTGCAACCCCCCTTTTCCCTGCTGTGGATAGTAGGGCTAGTTTACCCTGCAACCCCCTTTTCCTTTCTGGGATAGTAGTGGTAAATTTACCCTGCACCCCTTTTCCCCACTTTGGAAAAGTAGTGGTTTGTTTACCGGCAACCCCCTTTCCCTACTGGAATGTAGTGGTAGTTTACCGTTTCCCCCTTGGGCCATGCTGTGGTTTTTTTGTGGCGTTTACCGTTTCACCCCTTGTCCCCACTGTGAATAGTAGGGGGCTAGTTTACCCTGCACCCCTTTTTCCCTACTTTGAATTTTAGTGGCCCAGTTTACCGTGCACCCCCTTTTCCATTTTTGTGGATAGTTGTGGTAGTTTACCTTGACCCCTTGTCCCTACTGTGGATTGTTTGTGGTTGTTTACCGGGGCACCCCTTTTCCTGCTGTGGATGGTACTGGAAAAAAAAAAAAAAAAGGGCTAGGAAAAAAGACCCCCCAAGTGTTAATTTGGGGGGTGAAGTGTAAAAAATATGAGAGAAAACGGACTCCCTCTTTTGGGCCCCAAATTAAAAAAAAGCCCGTCTTTGACGAACTTACCAACGCCCATGCCCGGACGCAAATTTAAAAAAGCCTTTTCTTTGGGGCAAAATTACCAACCCATGCCTGGACGCAAAAATTAAAAAAAGCCTTCTTTGAAAGCAAATTACCCAAAGCCCCTGCCTGGACCCCAACTTAAACAAGCCTGTCTTTGGGGCAATTACCAACGCCATGCCTGGGCGCAACTTAAAACAAGGCCCGTCTTTGGGCGCAAAAATTTCCTTATTAAAACTGAATCAAAAAATTTTCATTAAATTAAAACCCAAATTAAAACTAACGTAAAAAATGCTCGCTAAAACACCCATAAAAAAGTAATTCAGTCATTTTGATGTCCCAGGTATTTAAAAAAGTCGCAAAATGCACGTAAGAGGAAAGGGGCCCCCTCCCAGGTTTTCCGGTTAAGGGAGGGTTAAACTGTTAGGTTAAAATCACAATTTTTTTCCCTTAAAATCGTTTAAAAAAAGGAGCAGCTACATGAGCGTCGGCCCCCGCTATCACAAACCCTCCATTTAAGCTGCAATAAAGACTAATTAAAAATTTTTTTGGTTTTGGGGATGTTTTAAAAATTTAAAAAGTTTATGATTTGGAAAATTTTTTTTGATTGCGGAGTGAGTCGGGGGAGAGAGAGAGGGGGAGAGAGAGAAAAGGGAGGGGGAAGAGGAGAGAGAGGGGAGAGAAAAGGGGAGAGAACCCAGAGAGGGGGGAGGGGAGAGAGAGAGGAAATTAACCCAGGACGGAAAGGGAAAGGGAATATTTAAACCCCGGAAAGGACGGTGACAGCAGTATAACCACAGGGAAAGGGACGGCGACAGTACTAAACCCCAGGACAGACGAAAAAATATTAAAACCCCAGGCAGGGCGAAGACAATATTAACCACAGGAAAAGGGCGAAGGGAAAATTAAACCCCAAAGGGCCCGGGGGAAGACAATATTAACCTCAGGACTTAAAGGGAAAGGGAGTAAAGCAACAGCAAAAAACTTTAAAAACCCCTTTGCACTAAATCCCATATCATAAAAATCTTTGAAAGGGGCCTAAAAAGCAAAATCACCACCCCTCTAGAAACCCCTCAGTTACACAACCCCGGGCAACAGGGGTTTAGAACAGGTCGCTCCCTGTCTGTCTCAACTATTGGACCACTACGACAAGGTCCAAAAATGCACTAGAAGACAAAAGAATGCAAAATGTAATATTACAGACTTTGCAAAAGCCTTCGACAATTTGTGACCATGGCGTAATAGCGCACAAAATGCGTGCTAAAGGAATAACAGGAAAAGTCGGTCGATGGATCATAATTTCCTCACTAACAGAACACAGAGAGTATCGTCAACAGAGTAAAGTCCGAGGCAGCTACGGTGAAAAGCTCTGTTCCACAAGGCACAGTACTCGCTCCCATCTTGTTCCTCATCCTTTTTATCCGACATAACAAGGATGTCAGCCACAGCACCCTGTCTTCCTTTGCAGATGACACCCGAATCTGCATGACCCGTGTCTTCCATTTCAGACACTGCAAAGCTCCAGGCAGACATCAACCAAATCTTTCATGTGCTGCAGAAACAATGAAGTCACGATGAGAAATTTCAATTACTCAGATATGGTAAACATGGAAATTAAATCTTCATCAGAGTACAAAACAAATTCTGGCCACAAAATAGAGCGAAACACCAACGTCAAAGACCTGGGAGTGATCATGTCGGAGGATCTCACCTTCAAGGACCATAACACTGTATCAATCGCATCTGCTAGAAAAATGACAGGATGGATAATGAGAACCTTCAAAAAATAGGAGGCCAAGCCCATGATGACACTCTTCAGGTCAAATTGTTCTATCTAGGGTGGAATATTGCTGCACACTAACAGCACCTTTCAAGGCAGGTGAAATTGCCGACCTAGAAATGTACAGAGAACTTTCACGGCGCGCATAACGGAGATAAAACACCTCAATTATTGGAGCGCTTGAGGTTCCTAAACCTGTATTCCCTGGAACGCAGGAGGGAGAGATACATGATTATATACACCTGGAAAATCCTAGAGGGACTAGTACCGAACTTGCACACGAAAATCACCCACTACGAAAGCAAAAGACTTGGCAGACGATGCACCATCCCCCCAATGAAAAGCAGGGGTTGTCACTAGCACGTTAAGAGACCATACAATAAGTGTCAGGGGCCCGAGACTGTTCAACTGCCTCCCAGCACACATAAGGGGGATTACCAACAGACCCCTGGCAGTCTTCAAGCTGGCACTGGACAAGCACCTAAAGTCAGTTCCGGATCAGCCGGGCTGTGGCTCGTATGTTGGTTTGCGTGCAGCCAGCAGCAACAGCCTGGCTGATTTAGGCTCTGATCCACCAGGAGGCTGGTCTCAGACCGGGCCGCGGGGGCGTTGACCCCCGGAACTCTCTCCAGGTAAACTCCAGGTAAAGGACGGACGAAGGCAATATTAACCACAGGACAGACGAAGACAATATTAACCACAGGACAGACGAAGGCAATATTAACCACAGGACAGACGAAGACAATATTAACCACAGGACATACGAAGGCAATATTAACCAAAGGACGGACGAAGACAATATTAACCACAGGACGGACGAAGGCAATACTAATCACAGGACGGACGAAGGCAATATTAACCACAGGACAGACGAAGGCAATACTAATCACAGGACGGACGAAGGCAATATTAACCACAGGACAGACGAAGGCAATACTAACCACAGGACGGACGAAGGCAATATTAACCACAGGACAGACGAAGGCAATATTAACCACAGGACAGACAAAGGCAATATTAACCACAGGACAGACGAAGGCAATACTAACCACAGGACGGACGAAGGCAATACTAACTACAGGACGGACGAAGGCAATATTAACCGCAGGACGGACGAAGGCAATTTAACCACAGGACAGACGAAGGCAATTTTAAACCCACAGGACAGGACAAAGGGCAATATTAACCAAAGGACAGACAAAAGGCAATATTAACCACAGGCCCGGACGAAGGCAATTTTAAACCCACGGGACAACGAAGGCAATATTAACCACAGGACGGACGAAGGCAATACTAACTACAGGACGGACGAAGGCAATATTAACCACAGGACGGACGAAGGCAATATTAACCACAGGACAGACGAAGGCAATGTTAACCACAGGACAGACGAAGGCAATACTAACCACAGGACAGACGAAGGCAATATTAACCACAGGACGACAAAGGGGGAATATTAACCACAGGACAGACGAAGGCAATACTAACCACAGGACAGACGAAGACAATATTAACCGCAGGACAGACGAAGGCAATATTAACCACAGGACAGACGAAGGCAATATTAACCACAGGATGGACGAAGGCAATATTAACCACAGGATGGACGAAGGCAATATTAACCACAGGACAGACGAAGGCAATACTAACCACAGGACGGACGAAGGCAATACTAACTACAGGACGGACGAAGGCAATATTAACCACAGGACGGACAAAGGCAATACTAACCACAGGACAGACGAAGGCAATATTAATAACAGGACAGACGAAGGCAATATTAACCTCAGGACAGACGAAGGCAATACTAACCACAGGACAGACGAAGGCAATACTAACCACAGGACGGACGAAGGCAATAATAACCACAGGACAGACGAAGGCAATACTAACTACAGGACGGACGAAGGCAATGTTAACCACAGGACAGACGAAGCCAATGTTAACCACAGGACAGACGAAGGCAATATTAACCACAGGACGGACGAAGGCAATACTAACTACAGGACGGACGAAGGCAATATTAACCGCAGGACGGACGAAGGCAATATTAACCACAGGACAGACGAAGGCGATACTAACCACAGGACGGACGAAGGCAATACTAACCACAGGACGGACGAAGGCAATAATAACCACAGGACAGACGAAGGCAATGTTAACCACAGGACAGACGAAGGCAATATTAACCACAGGACGGACGAAGGCAATCTAACACAATATTTAAACGAAGGCAATATTAACCACAGGACGCCCGATGGCAATACTAACCCAGGACGGACGAAGCCAATTTTAAAACCACAGGACAGAGGGAAGGCAATTTAACCACAGGATGGACGAAGCATATAACCACAGAGGACGAAGGCAATATAACCCAGAAGACGAAGGCAATTACAAAACCACAGGACGGACGAAAGGCAATACTAACTACAGGACACGAACAAAGGGCAATTTTAACCCCAGGACGGACGAAGGAAATACTAACCACAGGACGACGAAGGCCCAATATTAATAACAGGACGGACGAAGGCAATATTAACCACAGGAAACAGACGAAGGCAATACATAACCACAGGACGGACGAAGGGCCCAAAATACTAACCACAGGACGGACGAAGGCAATAATAACCAAAAGGACAGACGAAGGCAATACTAACTACAGGACAGACGAAGGCAATGTTAACCACAGGACAGACGAAGGCAATATTAACCACAGGACGGACGAAGGCAATACTAACTACGGGACGGACGAAGGCAAATTTATAACCACAGGACGGACGAAGGCAAAAATTAACCACAGGACAGACGAAGGCAATACTAACCACAGGACGGACGAAGGCAATACTAACCACAGGATGGACGAAGGCAATAATAACCACAGGACAGACGAAGGCAATGTTAACCACAGGACAGACGAAGGCAATATTAACCACAGGACGGACGAAGGCAATACTAACTACAGGACGGACGTAGGCAATATTAACCGCAGGACGGACGAAGGCAATATTAACCACAGGATGGACGAAGGCAATATTAACCACAGGACGGACGAAGGCAATACTAACTACAGGACGGACGAAGGCAATATTAACCACAGGATGGACGAAGGCAATACTAACCACAGGACGGACGAAGGCAATATTAACCACAGGACGGACGAAGGCAATATTAACCACAGGATGGACTAAGGCAATATTAACCACAGGACGGACGAAGGCAATACTAACTACAGGACGGACGAAGGCAATATTAACCACAGGACAGACGAAGGCAATATTAACAACAGGACGGACGAAGGCAATACTAACCACAGGACGGACGAAGGCAATACTAATTACAGGACAGACGAAGGCAATACTAACCACAGGACAGACGAAGGCAATATTAACCACAGGACAGACGAAGGCAATATTAACCACAGGATGGACGAAGGCAATATTAACCACAGGACGGACGAAGGCAATATTAACCACAGGACGGACGAAGACAATATTAACCACAGGAGGGACGAAGGAAAGATTAACAAGACGGGACGAAGGCAAAAATTAACCACAGGACGGCGGATGACAGCAGTACTAACCACGGAATGGACGACGACAGTACTAACCATAGGACAGACGAAGGCAATACTAACCACAGGACGGACGAAGGCAATATTAACCACAGGACAGACGAAGGCAATACTAACCACAGGACAGACGAAGTCAATACTAACCACAGGACGGACGAAGGCAATATTAACCACAGGACGGACGGATGACAGCAGTACTAACCACAGAATGGACGACGACAGTACTAACCACACGACAGACGAAGGTAATACTAACCACAGGACGGACGAAGGCACTATTAACCACAGGATGGACGAAGGCAATATTAACCACAGGACGGACTAAGGCAATATTAACCTCAGGACGGACTGATGACAGCAGTACCAACCACAGAATGGACGACGACAGTACTAACCACAGGACAGA
>NC_069400.1:115178084-115225584 GCF_026875155.1 Cherax quadricarinatus | reverse complement strand
TTATTATACTTTTTTATTCCCCTTAGTTTCAATCTTCTTTTCTTTCTTCTTTTGCTTTAGTCCGTTTCCATTTCTTTTTGGTACTGTTTCCATCCCCCCATCCCTCACTCCTCCCTCACCTCCCTCCCCTCTCCCTCCCCTCCCTCACTCCCTCCTCCCTCAAACTGATCCTTTCTCCCTCTTTCACTCATTATCATCATCTTAATCTCCTTCCCTACCTCCCTTCCTTGTTCTTATCCTCTATCTTTTCCCTTCTAATTTCTTGTTTCATTCCCTCCCTCATTCCCTCCCTCATTCCCTCCCTCATTCCCTCCCTCATTCCCTCCTCTTCCCTCATTCCCTCACTCATTCCCTCACTCATTCCCTCACTCATTCCCTCACTCATTCCCTCACTCATTCCCTCACTCACTCCCTCTGACGGAACAACATTCATTTCTCCCCCCCCCCCAAGAAAAGAAAAAAACTTTCCTCACAAACATGAATGACCTCACAACATCCCTACTTGCCCTGACCTCCCGTGACCTCTCTTTGACCTCTCCAGCCCAGTCAGTAACGCCCCTTCACCATCGCTATCCAAAATCCACCATCTTTTTTTCTTACTGTCATTTTACCGCCTCGTCGCCGCCTCGTTCGTCTGGCTCTTCCACTGACATACAACGCTTCCATTTGGCTATTTTTCTTGGCATTATTTGACGTTGTGGGCATTAAAGGCCTGCACCCCTCTTCAGACGCCTACGTCGAATCTGTCCGCTACGTCAATCTGTTTTACAAGGCTGAACGTCAGGTATGTGTTGCTGGTGACGTCAGAGGTGTTTACGTTCGTGTAAGGCAAGACGGGATCCGTCTTGAATCCGTCTCAGTTACTGTGGTGGTGGTGGGGGTGGGGTTACGTTTGTGGATTCATTCTTCTGTAATAATATTAATAGAGAAATTACTACTACTACTACTACTACTACTTCTGCTACTACTGCTACCATTACTTTTATTAATACTGTTGCTACTATTACGATTATTGCTACCACTAATTCTATAATTGCTATTACCGCTGCTTCTACAAATAATTATACTTCTACTGCTTTTGCTGTTATTATTTCTACCACTGCTACTAATAATAATATTAACAATAGCGTTACTACTACTGCATATAATAATAATAATAATAATAATAATAATAATAATATTAATAATAATAATAATAATAATAATAATAATAATAATAAAAAATCTTCAGCAAGCGGCCACTTCGAAAGAGAAATTTCAAAGATTGTGTGTTGGACATGCTCTCAACTTCCTTCAAGAAGAAGAAGAAAGATGAAGGAGAAAGAAGAAGAAGAAGAAAACATTATACCAAATATCATTGGAAATTTTCATAAAATTTTCTGGCGGAAAATTTCGGAAAAGAGAAAGGTTAGTCGGGCCTTCAAATGTACAAATCTTTTTCGCCATGTTTTTTTTTTTCTTCCGTCTCGCGGAGGTTAGAGCTGACGATGGAACACCTCCAGCTGAACAATACACCATGGCGAGTTGTCCCCCAAGGTACAGTGTTGGGTCTGCAAATTATGTTCATGGGATAAATAAGGTTTGAAAATGTCGTGTGGTTTTTGCTGAGAGGCGACAAGTGCCTCCACTGTGTTGGTAGCTCACGACACTGCCACAGCTCTGAAATATTATGTATTGTTAGAGAGAGAGAGAGAGAGAGAGAGAGAGAGAGAGAGAGAGAGAGAGAGAGAGAGAGAGAGAGAGAGAGAGAGAGAGAGAGAGAGAGAGAGAGAGAGAGAGAGAGAGAGAGAGAGAGAGAAATTTTAATAATAAAATGGCTTTCAAGTGAGCTCATTTAGGTAACAGTTTGTAAATAAAGTTAGGTAACCTAACCTTGTAAAACCCTGTGTGAAAGAGAGTCAGAGAGAGATGAGAGAGAAGAGAGAAGAAGAGAGAGAGAGAGAGAGAGGAGAGAGAAGAGAGAGGAGAGAGAGAGAGAGAGAGAGAGAGAGAGAGAGAGGGAGAGAGAGAGAGAGAAGAGAGACTACCAGCACTCACGACGCCTCCAACTTGCTATGAGTGATGGTGTGCTTTGCTGCTCTCCTTGTCAAGATAAATCTTATGTTATTTTTTTCACTGCTCCATTGACGTAGGAAAACACTTTACGGACACGTGTGTGTGTGTGTTGTACTCACCCATTTGTGATGCAGGGGTTGAATCATAACTCCTGGCCCCTATTGTGACACCTGATTTCTGTATCCCATCTCTGGAACATCCTGTCCCATGTCCACCTTGTCAATTCCTCGCAGTATTTTGCATGTCATTATCATGTCTCCCCTAACCCTCCTGTTCTCCAGTGTCGTCAGGCCGATTTCCCTTAACCTTTCTTTGTAAGATATTCTCCTTAGCTCTGGAACTAGTTTGTTGCAAACCTTTGCACTTTCTCTAATTTTTGACGTGCTTGACCAGGTATGGGTTCCATACTGGTGCTGCATACTCCAATATGGGCCTGACGTACATGGTGTACAGTTTTTTGAACGATTCCTTACTGGGGTATCGGGACGCTATTCTCAGGTTTGCCAGGCGCCCATATGCTGCAGCACTAATCTGGTTGATGTGCGCCTCAGGAGATGTACTCGGTATTATACTCATCTGAAGATCCTTTTCCTTGGGTGAGGTTTACAGTCTTTGGCCACCTAGCCTGTACTCTGTCTGCGGTCTTCTTTACCCTTCCCCGATTTTCATGACTATGCATCTGGCGAGGTTAAATTTAAGGAGCCAGTTGCTGGACCACGTGTCTAGCCTGTCCAGGTCTCTTTGTAGTCCTGATCCTCATCCGATTTAATTCTCCTCATTAACTTCACATCATCTGCACACAGTGACACTTCTGAGTGTATCCCTTCCGTCATGTCATTCACATATACCAAAAACAGCACTGGTTCTAGGACTGACTCCCTGTGGAACCCCGCTCGTCACAGGCGCTGACTGTGATACCTCATCACGTACCATGACTTATTCTTGCCTCTGATCCAATGGAAACAAGTCACTGAGTTTTTGAGTTATTCCAGGTTCTCTACACACATTTTGCTATGTATAATAATCTATGTAACTGTATTTGTGTGTACCTGAATACACTTACTTAAATTGCGGTGCCCTTCCTGTTATACCTGCCTGGTCCTCTAGCTTTTGCACTAATCACTTCTGAGGAACTGTGTCGAAGGCCTTCTTGCAATCCAAGAAAATGTGTACCCATCTATTTGTACTCACCTATATGTGATTGCAGGGATCGAGTCACAGCTCTGGTCCCCGCCTCTTCACTGGTCGCTAATAGGTCCACTCTCTCCCTGCTCCATGAGCATCATCAAACCTCGTTTTAAAGCTATGTATGGATCCTGCCTCCACTACAGCACTACCCAGGCTGTTCCACTTCCTAACTCTGTTACTGAAGAAATACTTCCTAACATCCCTGTGATTCATCTGAGCCTTCAACTTCCAACTGTGTGAACATTAAAATGGTATAAAATACCGACAGGATGTTAGGTAAGACATATATGCAACAGTTAGGTATCTTTATTTCGAAACGTTTCGCCTACACAATAGGCTTCTTCAATCAAGTACAGAAAAGTTGATAGAAGCAGAAGAGACTTGAAGACGATGTAATCAGTCCATCACCCTTGAAGTTTTGAGGTGGTCAGTCCCTCAGTCTGGAGTAGAGTATTGTTCCATAGTCTGAAACAATATGGAGTTGAAGTGACAGGATGGAGCCTTATATAGCGCCAGGTGGTGAGATGTAGGCTACCAGTAGAGGTAAGAATGAAGTCGTTGGGAGGTCAGGTCCCTCTCAAATCCAGCCATTCTCACTAGTAGAAGTTGTCCAAGCTGATTTCAGGTCTGTACCAAGATACCCTTGAGTTGCAGTGTCTGACAGAGTGAGCATTAAAATGGTATAAAATACCGACAGGATGCTAGGTAAGACACATATGCAACAGTTAGGTATATATACCTAACTGAAACCTAACTGTTGCATATGTGTCTTACCTAACATTCCAACTGTGTCCCCTTGTTGCTGTGTCCCATCTCTGGAACATCCTCTGTCCACCTTGTGTGTGTGTGTGTGTGTGTGTGTGTGTGTGTGTGTGTGTGTGTGTGTGTGTGTGTGTGTGTGTGTGTGTTTATAGTAGCAAAGTTATGTGGCAAAAGTCACTTTTGTTCAGTTCAGGACATTTCGTAAATGGAACGTTCCACCATGACTGACTCTTCCACCAGATGACAGCTTTGTCCGTCACTCAGGTTGTCTACTAGAAGACAGATTTGATATGCACAGTGAGGCAGTGAACTGTCATACTTTTCTCTCTCTCTCTCTCTCTCTCTCTCTCTCTCTCTCTCTCTCTCTCTCTCTCTCTCTCTCTCTCTCTCTCTCTCTCTCTCTCTCTCTCTCTCTCTCTGTCAGTAATCTCCACTGCATCTGACATGGGTTTTCCTCCGCTCTTGGCACACACAAAGGTCACATAAATACAGTCTGCAGACCATAACCACTCCCACGAGAACGAATTACAGGGCAGCGAGTCTGTGTGTGTGTGTGTGTGTGTGTGTGTGTGTGTGTGTGTGTGTGTGTGTGTGTGTGTGTGTGTGTGTGTGTGTGTGTGTGTGTGTGTGTGTGTGTGTGTGTGTGTACTGACACTGGGCATAAATATTAGTAACCACTAATGGCACTACAATGGCACTCAAAAATATGTTTTCCGTTGTCACTATTGACACCCTGTGGAATAATTAAGAACATTCTGTTAACAGTGTACCGCTATGTTACCGCTGTTGTTGTGCCATCACTACTGTTGTGTTAGCGCCGTTGTGATGCCATCGCTGTTGTGTTAGCGCCGTTGTAGTGCCAGTGCCGTTGTAGTGCCAGCCCCGTTGTAGTGCCAGCGCTGTTGCAGTGCCAGGGCCGTTGTAGCGACAGCGCCGTTGTAGTGCCAACACTGTTTTAATGCCAGCGCTGTTGTGGTGCCAGCGCCGCTGCAGTGCCAGCGCCGTTGTAGTGCCAGCGCCGTTGTAGTGCCAGCGCAGTTGTAGTGCCAGCGCTGTTGTAATGCCAGCACCGTTGTAGTGCCAGCGCCGTTGTAGTTCCAGGGCCGTTGTAGTGCCAGCGCCGTTGTAGTGCCAGCGCCGTTGCAGTGCCAGCGCCTTTGCAGTGCCAGCGCCGCTGAAGTGCCAGCGCCGTTGTAATGCCAGCGCCGCTGAAGTGCCAGCGCCGTTGTAGTGCCAGCGCTGTTCCAGTGCCAGCGCCGTTGCAGTGCCAGTGACGTTGCAGTGCCAGCGACGTTGCAGTGCCAGCGCTGTTGTAGTGCCAGCGCCGTTGTAGTGCCAGCGCCGTTGTAGTTGTGTTAGAGAGGAGACAAAAAGCAGAAGTTTACCCAGCATTTGTGTTATGTGATGGTGTGTAGGACGATTACACTTCGTCATCTTCTTGTTACCCTTCGCCACCTCACGTCACTTGTGTTATTCTGCCGTCTCCGTTATCATCTCCGACTCTGGACGTTAATCTTAACGGATTCCGTTAACCATCCTAACGGAGAGCTCCCAGAACTATCTTCTTGGAGAGCTCTGTTGACAGTTGCCCTGTAAGCTCTACTGAACGTTTTCTTACAGTGATATTTATCGTCTTGGTGTAGGAAAGAGTTGCTGTTATAAAAGAAATTCTGTTCGCTCTATGTCAATGGTTTACAAACACCGTTAACTCCCTTCTTTTTCGTTAGGTACTAATGGTGTCTAACGCTCCGATGGATTGTAATTTTTGTCGTTGCCCGACCCACTTTTATTGTTGCCTCGCGCGTCGGATACAGGCTTGTCGAAGTGCTATATAAGGTGCGTAAAGTCGTGAGCCAAGGCAGTTTTCCAGAGATTCCTCTGTGGGTTAGAATTTTACTGCTCATGCCATCTATGAACGTGGTTATAACTGTTTCTATCACTAAGTTTTTTTTTTTTTTTAGGCAGAGGTCTGTCTCTCTCATGGTTAACTTCGCTAATCACGCCATCTGTGTGTGTGGGTTGAAATCCTGTGTCACGCATTGTGAGAGCTTCTTCATATCATACGAAGATTCTTTTCTCGCTTAATATTTATTTTCCTTCTGTCGTTCTCTGTGAATTCAGAGCTATTGTCTATTTCCGAAAGAGATTTTTTTTTTCTATTTCACAGCGATCTCTCTCGGCTAATATTTTACGACTCACGCCATCTATGAGCGAGGCTTTAACTGTATCACTGTAAGAGTATCTTCATGTGTTAGAGAGAGATGACTTTCTTGCTTAACATTTATTTTACTCCTAACGCCATCTATGAGAATAAGTTACAACTCTTTGCTTCCTGTGATAGTTTTTCTGTTTATCGGACTCATTTAGTTACCTACTAGGTCGATTATAGTTCTCTCATACTTTCCTTGCCTTTGCTTTGTCTCCCTCATACCCTCATTATTCTTTCCTATCTCTCTCACTATCCCTTCTTTCTTTGTAAACAGACCTTTCTTTTTTGCTTCTCATTCCCACTCGGCGCCTCTCCCTGATTCCCCGGCTTTTATCAGTCTGAATCAGAATATGAGAATCGGAAAACACAAATATATCAACATAAACGTCAGTATTATGCGTCTGGGTGTTTCCAGAGGAACACGAGAAACACACAGAACACGGTGAACACAAAGAGTTCTTCCTGGAATCTGGAACACTGAGGGAACGAGACGATCTACCCGAGACAATGCCTCCCTTTATAAATCTCAACCCCTAGAGGCGTCTTCACCTCTACTATCATCACCTATGATCGATCTTAACAACTTTCCAGGAACTGGAGTCTTCCAAGCCGCCGATGGTCTGAGAAATGTGCTTCCCTACAACGCTAACTGTCAGCCACAATCCTCGTCCGCACAACAGGTTAATTAACTCTGTTTACTGTTAATCTGCGATCTCGAGAAGGGTGGAACACGAGACAATTTGTACTCGAAGAGGCCGGAGAGGACTAGAACGTTGATTCTTACACGTATCTTCAGTGATACCAGACATCACTGAACCAACACAACGAGAATCAGTCCACATCACAGCTCGTGTAGTCATGGGGAGGGGGGGAGGAGGAACTTATATACGTACTTCACGTATCAAGAAGACAAACAAAAAAAAGATGAGAAGAAGAAAGAGAGTAGAAGAAAGGAAAAAAAAGAAAAGGAAGAAACAAAAGAAGAAAAAAAAAATAATAAGAAGACGAAGACGAACAGGAAAAAAAGAAAAAAGAAGAAAAAAATAGACAAAAAAAGAAAAGGACTAAGAAAAAGAAAAGACTAAGAGAAAGAAGCAATGTTTATTAAAAAACGATTTTTTTTTCTCCCAGGAATACCATTTAAATCACAGAATATACGAGTCTCGAACCCGTGTCAGGCGAGTCCCAAGAGTCTCGGTCCAGTGGTTAGCACACTGTCCCTCAAGTTTCAAGCCTACCCGTTCTGTGATTCGCTGGCAATCGCGTTATTGATTTCGCGAGTCGCGACGCTATTCAAACCATCGCTGTGGTTCGCGGTGGTCAGAAAACAAGGGTTTTCTAGCAAAATTATTGAGTTTTCAAATGAGGTTTCTTACCAAGATTATTTGACTTTTTGAAAGGATGATTTTAATTACGAGATGCGAGACATGTACATGTTAACATGATGTAGCATGTTCTTAAGTGCTTGGGCGAGGTATTTGGTGTTAACGTGATTTAGGAGTTACTTGTTAGTAATGGTGGTGGTGGTGGTGGTGATGGTGGTGATGGTGGTGATGGTGGTGATGGTGGTGATGGTGGTGGTGGTGATGGTGGTGATGGTGGTGATGGTGGTGATGGTGGTGGTGATTGGTGGTGGTGGGTGGTGGTGATGGTGGTGATGGTGGTGATGTGGTGGTGATGGTGGTGATCGGTGGTTAACTGGGTGGTGATGGTGGTGGTGGTGGTTGGTGGTCGTTGTTGGTGACGGTAGTGATGGTGTGGTGTTGGTGGTCGGTGGTGATGGTGGTGGTGTTGGTGAGTCGGTGGTGATGGTAGTGATGGTGGTGGTGTTGGTGATGGTGAGTCGGTGGTGATGGTGTTGGTGATGGTGAGTCGGTGGTAATAGTGGTGGTGAGTCGGTGGTGATGGTGGTGATGGTGAGAGTAGTGAGGGTGGGATAGTGATGGTGACGGATGATGATGATAAAGATGATGAAGGTAATGATTGTTACGTATTACTTCATTTCCCCCATCTGTCTCTCTCTCTCTCTCTCTCTCTCTCTCTCTCTCTCTCTCTCTCAACCATGTGTTTTCTCTTCCCCTTTATCCCTCCATCTCCTTGTGCATCTCCTCCTCCTCCTCCTTCCCACTTCCTCCTCCTTCCCACTTCCTCCTCTTCTCTTCCTCGTTCTTCACTTCCTCCTCCCTCAGTAACCTTGTTTCCCCTCACCTGGCCTCGTGACCTCCTCCAGAGAAGATGACGTCATGAAGATTTCAACGAAAGATGATGGGTCAGAGAGAGAGAGAGAGAGAGAGAGAGAGAGAGAGAGAGAGAGAGAGAGAGAGGGGAAGGCACTTCGACCATTACAACTGTGCAAGTGGTTTGCCTGGTCGTTAACTGTCATTGGTTATCTTGCAAACTGAACGAGTTGCATATTCGTGTTTGACGAGAGTACTTATAAGCGGAGTGGTATGTTGATATCATAGTTTGGATGTTATGGTAGTGTGGATATCATGGCAGTGTGGATATCATGATGGCGTGGATATGATGACAGTGTAGACATCATGGTGGTGTCGGAGAGTGATCCATCACAGTTAATGAGACTATAGGAATAACCTAACTTTTCAAGGATCACGTCTTAACTTCTCGGGAAATGTAGATGTTTGGATGACTGAACTGGATGGTTGGTTAATATAGTTCCAAGCCTATCAATCACACGAAGGTCGTTGAGGCTGCAAGTCACCTGTTCACCACCAGTCAAGAATACTGTAATACCTGAAATAGGGATTATAGTGTGTATACCCAGAGGTATACAACTCACTGTGTATATATAGACCAGAGAGGCCTAGCTTGTGGCTAGGCCTGGGGACAGTTGGTCCCAAAGATGAGGAGGTACTTGTGCCTCCTCCCATGGGAGACTTAGGTCTCAGACACTCCCTAAAGAGGGAGCCAAGGCCGGGCCACCACTTGGAAAAGGCCCGGGCCGGGAGAATACCGGCGAATCTTTAATAATAATAATTGCTGTGTATACCTTGTGACGGGATTCTGGCCACTCACTCAAGTCTAATTATAAATACAATTAGACTACAACATTTCGTAAAAAAAATACTATAATTCAGCCTATTTTAGTAAAATATTGTCTTAGAATTGTGTATCTTATTTGCAACGAGAAAAACTGAAACAACAAACCTCGAAGAATTGGAAAATTTTGGTAAAAATCAATATTTTCTTCAATAATGTGAAGCTTACGGGTGAAGGTTAAACGGGTCAGAGGAGTGCCAAGCTTGCATGGTCTTAGTGCCGCCTTGAGGAGCCAGAGGAGTGCCCAGCGTGTACGATTCAGGAGCCACCTTGAGCGGCGACAGGAACGTCTAAGGAGTTAGTGCCCGAGGACGACAGGACTCGACACGGCGTCAGCTCTCAGTGACCCTATAAACCACAAACAAGAAGTGGGCCGAGGAAGAGTGGTTCCTATGGAAAGCCTGTCGTTGTTGACTTGTTAAAGGGAACTGTTGTGGGAGTCTGGTTCTGCTGGTGTTTAGGCAAGGAGGTTCCACCTGACCTAATTGGTAACATATCGTTCCCGACACGTTTTTTTTTTGAGTAAACTTGTTTCCTCTCCCTTGTGCACCTAGATTTGGGTGAGATATATTCACCGAACTTCTGGAATCAGGCCTTATGCGGCACAAGCCGTCGTAACCCTTAAACAACGCCAACATCAAGTGATCACAGTGGTGGGGATCATATCCGGCTGTCCACTCTAAGTTAAGAGCAGTGGAGAGGAGCAGCTCCAGCGTTCAGCGACTGAATGAGTATGAGACCGAGGATAAACATGGATTGAAGCCTCCGTGTTCAAGACTTCCACGAGTGAAGGAGAGAGGAAAGATTGGAATATGCCACCATGAGAGTCGCAATGAGTCCGCTCCTAAGAAAATAAGACTCGGCTAGAAAATAATGAGACCCATTTCTAAGCTAATCTAATGGATGGATCATAATAAACATCAGCAGCACACTTTTCTTGTCTGAGGTACCAGGAGACGGAAGACTCAGTGTAACAGTTTAGTTTTTTGTCGACAAATACACAGAAAAAAAAAAGATCACCATCAGATCTCTTCCTGCTTTTCTCCCTAACCAATCCTCTCGTATTCCATTGTTATGTTGACCTAAATGACAAAATAAAGACAATGGAATAAAGGAAGTCTGAGATAGGGTGTTCAGTAGTGTCAGGAGTTGACTGTACAGTGTTGAAAAATATGACGTTATGAAGGACTCGGGTGCTGGGTTGCAGGACGCTGCGAGATGATGGCTGTGTGTGGGGGGGGGGGGCTGAAGGACTGGATAACTGCAATGTATTAATGGCAGTGAGAGAGCCAGAAACAGGAAATTGGATAGTGTTGGGTGAGGGACAGATGAAGCGCTCGTGATCACAGGTAGAGCTGGGAGAGAGAGAAAGGTTGCTAAGGAGAGGGAGTGACTTAAGAACGACGATGAAGCAGAATGAACTGATGAATAAATGCGGTTTTGTGGAAGTTGTGTCGGTTGAAGGCAGTCCCTGAGGTAGGGATCAACTTAGCATCAGGGAAGGTAAGAGGTAGAGGAAGAAGCGAGTATCTCCGCCGCCAGCACCCAAGTAGGGGCAAGAGAGACTTAGGGTAACAGGGTGGTTGGAAACTGAAGTTAGTTTGCGAGTGTAAGGAGTCAAAACTTGAAGTGAAATAACCCCAAATAAGGATAGATGTCACTGACATAGCGACGTCCCAGGTGACGGCCAGATAACTGCTGTGCCCAGGTGTAACAGCATTATTAATGCATGGAGGCATTTGAGGTGTTGCAAGCCCAAGTATATTTTTGTTGTATGTCAGGAAAAAGATGAAAATTGATCTTGACACGGGTCTTTGATGAACCACTCGATAGTTTTTTGGTCATTTAACCTGGACCTTCCGCTGGCTTGCTCGGTTAATGACGAACAAATAAATATCACATCCTTAAATCTGGTCAAGGTGGAATTTTGAGATAAGTGTACTGGACGGGTGGGAGACATGGAAGGCAGCCTCACCCAGGACATACATTATACTCACTATCTCCTTCAAGTAGCGGATTTCACTTTCTCTGCTGAACGGGACACCGGAGGGAATGAACAGGATGTTTCTCAGAACAGTTTTAACAGCGAGGTGGAGAGTGCCAACAGAAAGGACGGATCACTGTCATGATTTACTACTTCCACTGCTGACTTCCACTGCTGACTTCCACTGCTGACCTGGATGACTCCACCACCAGCAGCTACGTCACTGTTGAGGTGTTGATAGCTACCCAGCAGTGAAACACTGTCTTTCTGAATTAGTGTGGAAAGCTGACGGAGTCGAGATTGAGCATGCCAATACATGAGAAAGTTAGACAGCAGAGGACTTGGAAATCCACACCCGGACTAAGCAGCTGACATAAACTATCTACCCCTACTTAAATTAGGAGCTATTGTGTATAATCTAGGTATGTCAAGAAAAGAAAAAAACTAATTTGCTTAGATAATCCGGTCAGCTGCGCCAGAAACACAACACTGGGTAGGTTCGTTCTCAAATGTAGTTTCAGTCGACAGCAAATATCTTCGATTCAATGTTTGACAAACACAGTCTCGCATCACTGACTGAGGTGGGCATTTGCAGCTGTGACTGGTTATCAAGTGTTGGTCACACTGACAGTGACTTCCTTGAAGAAGGTCTCTGACTGAGGTCAGAAAATACAGATTCTTGAAATTTTGTGTTACATTTTCCGTTTATAGAGAATATACTTTGGTATTAACTTAATACCAGAATATTAAATTAATGAGATATTATATGTCCATTTTTAGAGGCAGAAGTTATTGCCTGACGGTAAAGTTTTCTTGTTTGCCACTAACTTCCTCCAATGGTCTTGCTAACTTCTGAGGGCCTCATCCGATGAGTTTCATGTTTTCAACCATAGTGAACCATCACCATAGTGAACCATCACCATGGTGAACCATCACCAGGGAAGGTTCATGGAACAACTGGCACGTACAGGTGCTGCCTTCAATTTTACGCAAGCAATTCCCGAATTTGTCTTCCAAGTGATTACCTAAGAGAACCACGTCTGGACGACTTCAAACTTTAAAACACGCGTGTAACTAACATGGAGGAGTGTTAGCTCTGTCAGTGGAGTGTGTAGGTACCGTCTTGCTAGTTTAAATTTGTAGGAGCAGATCTTTTAATTGCTTAGCTTAAATCTACAAAACGTATTTATGTACTCTTGATGTCTATCTACCTTCACTGCCACTGTAACAAATTTGTAAGTAATGGCTCCAAAGCCTAAATAAAAGTTAATAAAGCATTATCGCTGGTCAGTCTTAGAGAAGAGTTTGTACTGATGGTGGCTTCTGTAGGTCCCACCTCGACATTTTTATCGAAGAATTTGGAAAATTCACGAACTAGTTTTGATAATTTGTGAGTTGCTCATCCGATTAATTTAAAATCTACAGCCCAGTAGCTCGGTAATGCAACTTTCGATCGGCTTCAGACTTGTTAGCATATTATGGGCAGTGATCTAGACTAAGAGATAAACCCAGAGATAACCACAGAATGTCTCTTTAGAAAGACTTTAAACTTGGTGGAAAGATTGAGTTTGTATCGAGCTGTGTATGTCTGAATATTTCAATTATTTTATTAACGAAATTGGGATTGTAGTTTCTATGTGATAACTTAAAACTTTTAACTCAAAACTAACTGCATTACCAAGTTATTATTATTATTATTAGTTTTAGTAATTATATTATTATTAGTTTTTGTAATTATATTATTATTAGTTTTTGTAATTATATTATTATTAGTTTTTGTAATTATATTATTATTAGTTTTAGTAATTATATTATTATTAGTTTTAGTAATTATATTATTATTAGTTTTTGTAATTATATTATTATTAGTTTTTGTAATTATATTATTATTAGTTTTTTGTAATTATATTATTATTAGTTTTTGTAATTATATTATTATTAGTTTTAGTAATTATATTATTATTAGTTTTTGTAATTATATTATTATTAGTTTTTGTAATTATATTATTATTAGTTTTAGTAATTATATTATTATTAGTTTTTGTAATTATATTATTATTAGTTTTAGTAATTATATTATTATTATTACTATTATTTAGCAGAAGTAGTATTTATGTTATGTATATTACTAACATCACTACACCCTTAAGTTATTAAGTGGTGTGTTTCATATCTTCGTCTATGTCAGAAACAACAAGGAGAAAAAGAGATATGGAACGAGTACTGTGCCTTGAGGAAGAGCGACTGACTTCTTTCAGTGTTTAATGGTTGACTGGTCACCGCTGGCAGTGTCCTGTGTCTCCATCATGTCTGTACTTACCAGCAGTGAAAGGTTAGTCTCGTTACGTAAGGTTCCTAACACTTCAAGTGGCTTTGAGGGGGGGACTTTATTTGAGGGGGGTGACTTTATTTGAGGGGGTGAATTTATTTGAGGGGGGACTTTATTTGAGGGGGGTGACTTTATTTTGAGGGGGACTTTATTTGAGGGGGGTGACTTTATTTGAGGGGGGACTTTATTTGAGGGGGTGTGACTTTGAGGGGGGACTTTATTTGAGGGGGGTGACTTTATTTGAGGGGGTGAATTTATTTGAGGGGGGACTTTATTTGAGGGGGACTTTATTTGAGGGGGGTGACTTTATTTGAGGGGGACTTTATTTGAGGGGGGTGCCTTTATTTGAGGGGGTGACTTTATTTGAGGGAGGACTTTATTTGAGGGGGACTTTATCTGAGGGGGGACTTTGAGGGGGGACTTTATTTGAGGGGGGGTTTTGGGGGGGACTTTATTGAGGGGGACTTTATTTGAGGGGGACTTTATTTGAGGGGGACTTTATCTGAGGGTGGACTTTGAGGGGGACTTTATTTGAGGGGGGACTTTATTGAGGGGGGACTTTATTTGAGGGGGGACTTCATTTTAAGGGGGGACTTTATTTGAGGGGGACTTTATTTGAGGGGGGACTTTATTTGAGGGGGGACTTTATTTGAGGGGGGACTTTATTTGAGGGGGACTTTATTTGAGGGGGGACTTTATTTGAGGGGGGACTTTATTTGAGGGGGGACTTTATTTGAGGGGGGACTTTATTTGAGGGGGGACTTTATTTGAGGGGGGACTTTATTTGAGGGGGGACTTTATTTGAGGGGGGACTTTATTTGAGGGGGACTTTATTTGAGGGGGGACTTTATTTGAGGGGGGACTTTATTTGAGGGGGGACTTTATTTGAGGGGGGACTTTATTTGAGGGGGACTTTATTTGAGGGGGACTTTATTTGAGGGGGACTTTATTTGAGGGGGACTTTATTTGAGGGGGGACTTTATTGAGGGGGACTTTATTTGAGGGGGGACTTTATTTGAGGGGGGACTTTATTTGAGGGGGACTTTATTTGAGGGGGACTTTATTTGAGGGGGGACTTTATTTGAGGGGGACTTTATTTGAGGGGGGACTTTATTTGAGGGGGGACTTTATTTGAGGGGGACTTTATTGAGGGGGACTTTATTTGAGGGGGGACTTTATTTGAGGGGGGACTTTATTTGAGGGGAGTTTATTTGAGGGGGACTTTATTTGAGGGGGACTTTATTTGAGGGGGACTTTATTTGAGGGGGGACTTTATTTGAGGGGGACTTTATTTGAGGGGGACTTTATTTGAGGGGGGACTTTATTTGAGGGGGACTTTATTTGAGGGGGACTTTATTTGAGGGGGACTTTATTTGAGGGGGGACTTTATTTGAGGGGGACTTTATTTGAGGGGGGACTTTATTTGAGGGGAGGACTTTATTTGAGGGGGGACTTTATTTGAGGGGGGACTTTGAGGGGGGACTTTATTTGAGGGGGGACTTTATTTGAGGGGGGACTTTGAGGGGGGACTTTATTTGAGGGGGGACTTTATTTGAGGGGGACTTTATTTGAGGGGACTTTGAGGGGCCTTTATTTGAGGGGGGACTTTATTTGAGGGGGACTTTATTTGAGGGGGGTGACTTTATTTGAGGGGGTGACTTTATTTGAGGGAGGACTTTTTTGAGGGGGGACTTTAATTGAGGGGGGACTTTATTTGAGGGGGACTTTATTTGAGGGGGGACTTTATTTGAGGGGGACTTTATTTGAGGGGGGACTTTATTTGAGGGGGTGAATTTATTTGAGGGGGGGGGCAACTTTGGCTTTTGCATAAAAGTGAAAGTATTTTAGGGTAACTTTCAATATTTGCGATGACATTTGCCCTTTCTATCCTCTTTCTCTCCCTATCATCCTCGTTCCTTCTCAGGTTATTTACATTTTTGGCTTCTGGATACAATAGCGGACTGGCGAGATTGCCGTATAAAATGACGTGGGTAAAAACGATTTTTTATTGTGTCTACGTTTCGCTCTCTGTAAGTCAAAACATTGTCGCATAAAAAAAATATATATATATATATTTTCTTTATTTTCCTAATGTGGTTGACAAACTATAGACTTTTTTATATAAAAATTCCGCGAGCTCTAGCTCCCAAGACTCTCGTTTTCATTCATGTAAATAAACGGTTAACAAAACCCACAGATTGATAAATGAGACACTTGTCTAACGTTTGTTTCTCATTATTCACGAGACGTTTCGCCAGCCAGTGAATTCTTCAGTCCAATGCAGAGAGGGGTGGAAGGTGTTTGAGGTAATCAGTCCCTCAGTCTGGACACGATGTCTTCAGTCTATGAAGATCGATGGATTGAACAAGTCGATTCTAATGTTATTTTTTTTTTCATATTTGCAATCCCGCGTTTTAATGCGATTTCTTCAATTAATAATGATATTCGGCACCCACAAATTAATAAGACACCTGTGCAACACTTGGGTACATTTATTACCGGAAGTAACGAAACCCAGGTATTGCACAGGTGTTTGGGTCATCAGAACCAACCAGTGTTGCAGGTGGAGCCTGAGGCTTCACCCGTCAGTCACAAATATATGACTGGAGATACTGAGTATTATCATCATTCTTTAGCGTTGGCAAAGGTACACTTCTCAAACTGGCACAAGGTGTACCTCTGTGAGGTAGCAAAGGTGGTCCTCCTGACCCACAGGTGGCATCTTGCGACATTAATGTGGCCTCACACTGGAAAGCATCCAGTCCTTTCTTGACGGCGCTGGTGACCTTAATGGCATCCAGGCACTAATTGGAAGGTTTGCGGAACGACACGGGTCATTAGAACCCCTGCTGAGAGAGAGAGAGAGAGAGAGAGAGAGAGAGAGAGAGAGAGAGAGAGAGAGAGAGAGGAGAGAGAGAGAGAGAGAGAGAGAGAGAGAGAGAGAGGACAAAACCAGGGATATAGACGCTCGACGTGTCGACACAGACGGCAAAACTGGTTTCCTTCCTAATCAGTATATTCCTCCACCTTTTCCCCCACCTTCCTCACCTTCCATACGTATGTTCGACTCCTCCTCTTCCTCTCCCCTTTACCTTTTACCCCCTTCCTCCCAGATTCCTTCAAGCCATCACGAAACATCTCCCCTATAGTCCCTCCTACTTTTAATCTCAGCCTCCCTCCCACATCAACTTCCCTCCAACATCAACCTCCCTCCCACATCAACCTCCCTCCCACATCTCCCTCCCTCCTTCCCTCCCAAAACCAATTCCAACAATCCTTCAACAATCACTTTAAACATTCTTCCCTAAGGAACTGTGACATCAGGACGTTCACTGCAATGAAATGATGTCCCAAGACACTGTCAAGACGGTGGTGTTTTCCAAGACTGAGTAAAGATGGCATCACCAACGCTTTTACTCTAATAAATTCAATATAAAGAAAACAAGATTTTTTTCCCCTTGTTAAGCTGGCATTGTTACTGTCCGCCATGTTGACGCGATCAGCTGACCTCTCACTCTACGATTTACGACGTAAATTGTAAACCAAGACAAAAAAAAATGAGGTTAGGTGGCATTCTAGACTAATGTTAGGTTTTCTAAATTGGCACTGTCTAGTAGCTGGCACACAGGACTGTTGTGATGGGGGGGGGCTTGGCACTGTCTAGTAGGTGGCACACAGGACTGTTGTGAGGGGGGCTTGGCACTGTCTAGTAGCTGGCACACAGGACTGTTGTGAGGGGGGCTTGGCACTGTCTAGTAGCTGGCACACAGGACTGTTGTGAGGGGGGGGCTTGGCACTGTCTAGTAGCTGGCACACAGGACTGTTGTGAGGGGGGGCTTGGCACTGTCTAGTAGCTGGCACACAGGACTGTTGTGAGGGGGGCTTGGCACTGTCTAGTAGCTGGCACACAGGACTGTTGTGAGGGGGGGCTTGGCACTGTCTAGTAGCTGGCACACAGGACTGTTGTGAGGGGGGGCTTGGCACTGTCTAGTAGCTGGCACACAGGACTGTTGTGAGGGGGGGCTTGGCACTGTCTAGTAGCTGGCACACAGGACTGTTGTGAGGGGGGGCTTGGCACTGTCTAGTAGCTGGCACACAGGACTGTTGTGAGGGGGGGCTTGGCACTGTCTAGTAGCTGGCACACAGGACTGTTGTGAGGGGGGGCTTGGCACTGTCTAGTAGCTGGCACACAGGAACTGTTGTGAGGGGGGGCTTGGCACTGTCTAGTAGCTGGCACACAGGACTGTTGTGAGGGGGGGGCTTGGCACTGTCTAGTAGCTGGCACACAGGACTGTTGTGAGGGGGGGGGCTTGGCACTGTCTAGTAGCTGGCACACAGGACTGTGAGGGGGGCTTGGCACTGTCTAGTAGCTGGCACACAGGACTGTTGTGAGGGGGGGCTTGGCACTGTCTAGTAGCTGGCACACAGGACTGTTTGTGAGGGGGGGCTTGGCACTGTCTAGTAGCTGGCACACAGGACTGTTGTGAGGGGGGGGGCTTGGCACTGTCTAGTAGCTGGCACACAGGACTGTTGTGAGGGGGGGCTTGGCACTGTCTAGTAGCTGGCACACAGGACTGTTGTGAGGGGGGGCTTGGCACTGTCTAGTAGCTGGCACACAGGACTGTTGTGAGGGGGGGCTTGGCACTGTCTAGTAGCTGGCACACAGGACTGTTGTGAGGGGGGCTTGGCACTGTCTAGTAGCTGGCACACAGGACTGTTGTGAGGGGGGCTTGGCACTGTCTAGTAGCTGGCACACAGGACTGTTGTGAGGGGGGGCTTGGCACTGTCTAGTAGCTGGCACACAGGACTGTTGTGAGGGGGGGGCTTGGCACTGTCTAGTAGCTGGCACACAGGACTGTTGTGAGGGGGGGCTTGGCACTGTCTAGTAGCTGGCACACAGGACTGTTGTGAGGGGGGGCTTGGCACTGTCTAGTAGCTGGCACACAGGACTGTTGTGAGGGGGGGCTTGGCACTGTCTAGTAGCTGGCACACAGGACTGTTGTGAGGGGGGGCTTGGCACTGTCTAGTAGCTGGCACACAGGACTGTTGTGAGGGGGGGCTTGGCACTGTCTAGTAGCTGGCACACAGGACTGTTGTGAGGGGGGGGCTTGGCACTGTCTAGTAGCTGGCACACAGGACTGTTGTGAGGGGGGGGCTTGGCACTGTCTAGTAGCTGGCACACAGGACTGTTGTGAGGGGGGCTTGGCACTGTCTAGTAGCTGGCACACAGGACTGTTGTGAGGGGGGGGGCTTGGCACTGTCTAGTAGCTGGCACACAGGACTGTTTGGAGGGGGCGGGTGGTGGGGAGGGGGGGAGGGTGAGGGGAGGGAAGGGTTTTAAACACAGGACAATGTACTGGGTTACTTTCCGTAAATGGGAAATATTTCGACCGGGGGAGTCTGTTTCAGCGGACCGAAACGTCATGAGTTGTCTGTGTAGCGTGTCTGTTCCAGCGTTTTACTTCCAAAATGTTGGTCTGTTATGGTGCGGTCTGTTGGTGTGTGTGTGTGTGTGTGTGTGGTGTGTGTGTGTGTGTGTGTGTGTGTGTACTCACCTAGTTGTGGTTGCAGGGGTCGAGTCCTAGCTCCTGGCCCCGCCTCTGTGTGTGTGTGTGTGTGTGTGTGTGTATGTGTGTGTGTGTACTCACCTAGTTGTACTCACCTAGTTGAGGTTGCAGGGGTCGAGTCCTAGCTCCTGGCCCCGCCTCTGTGTGTGTGTGTGTGTGTGTGTGTGTGTGTGTGTGTGTGTGTGTGTGTGTGTGTGTGTGTGTGTGGCGTGCGTGTGTGTACTCGCCTAGTTGTACTCCCCTAGTTGAGGTTGCAGGGGTCGAGTCCTAGCTCCTGGCCCCGCCTCTGTGTGTGTGTGTGTGTACTCACCTAGTTGAGGTTGCAGGGGTCGAGTCCTAGCTCCTGGCCCCGCGTCTGTGTGTGTGTGTGTGTGTTTAGCTCGGGTGTGTTGCAATGTTAACAGCAGACTGAGATGTTTAGCTGTGTGTGTGTGTACTAACCTAATTGTGGTTGCAGGGGTCGATTCATAGCTCCTGGCCCCGCCTCTTCACTGGCCGCTACTAGGTCCACCCTCTCCCTGCTGCATGAGCTTTATCGTACCTCTTCGTAAAGCGATGTACGGATCCTGCCTCCACTACATCACTCTCCACAACTCTATGACTGAAGATGTACTTCCTAACATCCTTGTGACTCACCTGAGTCTTTAACTTCCAGTTGTGACCCCTTGTTGCTGTTTCCAATCTCTGGAACATCCTGTCCCTATCCATTTCTTCAATTCCTCTCAGTGTGTGTGTGTGTGTGTGTGTGTGTGTGTGTGTGTGTGTGTGTGTGTGTGTGTCGTTAACACACAAACAAGTTGTTGCGAGACTGCAAGAGTCTTGCGTATATGCCAGTGTTAAGGACCAGGTAGTGATCCCAGAACGACACACGCCGAGTTACAGTGACGCGTGTTATAGCGCCTAGCGGTATGTACTACATCAATCTAATGTGAGGGAGGAGGAGGAGGGAGGGAGGGAGCGAATGAGGGAATAAGAGAGAGTATTTGAGAGCGACAGATAACGGAACACACCTCACAGTCTGTGCCAAGTTGTGTCGAGAGAGTTGAAGACAGTAAAGCAGAAGGTCCTCTCCCCACTCTCCGGTCACACTGCCGTCAGGAAGGTCTCTGACGAAGACATAACGTGAAATAGATAAAAATGTGCATGGATAATTTGTAGGGAAAGTAGAAGAGTAGTGGACAACGTTGCTACCACCACAACACCTACTACAATACCTTCCACTCCAACACCTACCACAATAACAACAACGATCATTTCTTCAATAGCTACCACTACTGCAATACCTGCCACCACTACAACAGCTGCTACAACACCTACCACCACTACAACATATACAACAACTGCCACTACAACAGTTGCCACAACATTACCACCATTAAAACATACACAACAACTGCCACTAAAACAGCTGCCACAACACCTACCATCACTACAACATATGTAACAGCTGCCACCACCACAACCAGACGGGTTTGGGTGGTTGCATGATCTGAGGTATCCCAAATATCTGGCTGCTCAACCCTGTCTTCAACCCACACGAGGCGCACCAACCGATCCTCTCTAAATCCTTCAGGGGCTGAGGAACTGCAGCTAGACTCTTTCAAGAGACCCAGGAGCTACAGCCCAACCCTCACAATTGGACCAGGAGCTGGAGACCAACACGTGAAGAGGTTAACAATTTTAGCATATGTTGTTTAGCATCTTCGAAAGGCCCAGGAGCTTTTGATCAAAATTCCTATGAGAGCCAGGAAGTGACAAACTCTGAACCTTCATTTATGTAACAGACAACATCAGTGAAAATTTGAAGCCCATCGGAATAAGCATTCTTTAGGTATCACAGAGAAAACTATTTATTAAAACTGGCAAATTAGGACATTTACAACCCAGAAAAGGTTTGAAGGCGATCAGAAAAGGCATTCTCAACAAATTGCACGAAATAAAATCTTACACGCCAGTAACAGATAGATTGTTCTACGTAGGATTCGCCTGCGTTGAGAGTGTGAGGCAGAGCGGAAGAGACTATCTCAGGTTATCACTCGGACTCCACTCAGCTGTTTGCGGGTATATTAGTGATAGATTGTCACCTACACTTCAGAGTAACAGTTCCAACCTTCCTTTATGGAAGGCACAGCAATGTTGTGACTTTAAAGCCACAACTACAAAGACCAAAGCCACAACAACCAGCATCACAACAATAACAGCAACCACAACCACCAATACCACAAGTTGCCACCAACACCACAACCACAACAGTAATGATAAGCACGGCAACCACAGCAGTAATCACAACCACAACACCACAACCACAAAAGCAACAATAACCACAACCACCACCACAAGAACAACACACAATACCTTTACCAATTTCCCCCAAAAACTAATAAACAAACCGCCATTTAACACACAATAACATTAAAAGTATCCACAAGACGCAAGAGAAAGAGAGAGAACACCATCATAATTCACGTCTCCAGACAAGGAATGATGTGCGCCTCGTAAACTGTCGTCTGGAAATAGTTTCTGTCATTAATTAGTAGACCAGAACAAAAAGTTAAGTTACCCCTTGAACTGTTCCCATTTTTTTTGAGTTGGTGTTAGCGAAGGTTGTACGCAACGAAGTGGAATTAATGAGGGAGCCTGAGGGACTCGAACTGGGGTGACTGACAGCTGAGGGACTCGAACTGGGGTGACTGACAGCTGAGGGACTCGAACTGGGGTGACTGACAGCTGAGGGACTCGAACTGGGGTGACTGACAGCTGAGGGACTCGAACTGGGGTGACTGACAGCTGAGGGACTCGAACTGGGGTGACTGACAGCTGAGGGACTCGAACTGGGGTGACTGACAGCTGAGGGACTCGAACGGGGATGACTGACAGCTGAGGGACTCGAACTGGGTGACTGACAGCTGAGGGACTCGAACTGGGGTGACTGACAGCTGAGGGACTCGAACTGGGGTGACTGACAGCTGAGGGACTCGAACTGGGGTGACTGACAGCTGAGGGACTCGAACTGGGGTGACTGACAGCTGAGGGACTCGAACTGGGGTGACTGACAGCTGAGGGACTCGAACTGGGGTGACTGACAGCTGAGGGACTCGAACTGGGGTGACTGACAGCTGAGGGACTCGAACTGGGGTGACTGACAGCTGAGGGACTCGAACTGGGATGACTGACAGCTGAGGGACTCGAACTGGGGTGACTGACAGCTGAGGGACTCGAACTGGGGTGACTGACAGCTGAGGGACTCGAACTGGTGTAACTGACAGCTGAGGGACTCGAACTGGGGTGACTGACAGCTGAGGGACTCGAACTGGGGTGACTGATAGCTGAGGGACTCGAACTGGGGTGACTGACAGCTGAGGGACTCGAACTGGGGTGACTGACAGCTGAGGGACTCGAACTGGGGTGACTGATAGCTGAGGGACTCAAACTGGGGTGACTGACAGCTGAGGGACTCGAACTGGGGTGACTGACAGCTGAGGGACTCGAACTGGGGTGACTGACAGCTGAGGGACTCGAACTGGGGTGACTGACAGCTGAGGGACTCGAACTGGGGTGACTGACAGCTGAGGGACTCGAACTGGGGTGACTGACAGCTGAGGGACTCGAACTGGGGTGACTGACAGCTGAGGGACTCGAACTGGGGTGACTGACAGCTGAGGGAATCGAACTGGGGTGACTGACAGCTGAGGGACTCGAACTGGGGTGACTGATAGCTGAGGGACTCAAACTGGGGTGACTGACAGCTGAGGGACTCGAACTGGGGTGACTGACAGCTGAGGGACTCGAACTGGGGTGACTGACAGCTGAGAGACTCGAACTGGAGTGACTGACAGCTGAGGGACTCGAACTGGGGTGACTGACAGCTGAGGGACTCGAACTGGAGTGACTGACAGCTGAGGAACTCAAACTGGAGTGACTGACAGCAGAGGAACTCGAACTGGGTTGACTGACAGCTGAGAGACTCGAACTGGGGTGACTGACAGCTGAGAGACTTGAACTGGGGTGACTGACAGCTGAGAGACTCGAACTGGGGTGACTGACAGCTGAGAGACTCGAACTGGGTGACTGACAGCTGAGAGACTCGAACTGGAGTGACTGACAGCTGAGAGACTCGAACTGGAGTGACTGACAGCTGAGGGACTCGAACTGGGGTGACTGACAGCTGAGGAACTCGAACTGGGGATACTGACAGCTGAGGAACTCGAACTGGGGTGACTGACAGCTGAGGGACTCGAACTGGGGTGACTGACAGCTGAGGGACTCGAACTGGGGTGACTGACAGCTGAGGGACTCGAACTGGGGTGACTGACAGCTGAGGGACTCGAACTGGGGTGATTGACAGATGAGGGACTCGAACTGGGGTGACTGACAGCTGAGGAACTCGAACTGGGGATACTGACAGCTGAGGAACTCGAACTGGGGTGACTGACAGCTGAGGGACTCGAACTGGGGTGACTGACAGCTGAGGGACTCGAACTGGAGTGACTGACAGCTGAGGGACTCGAACTGGAGTGACTGACAGCTGAGGGACTCGAATTGGAGTGATTGACAGCTGAGGGACTCGAACTGGGGTGACTGTCAGCTGAGAGACTCGAACTGGGGTGACTGACAGCTGAGAGACTCGAACTGGGTGACTGACAGCTGAGAGACTCGAACTGGAGTGACTGACAGCTGAGAGACTCGAACTGGAGTGACTGACAGCTGAGGGACTCGAACTGGGGTGACTGACAGCTGAGGAACTCGAACTGGGGATACTGACAGCTGAGGAACTCGAACTGGGGTGACTGACAGCTGAGGGACTCGAACTGGGGTGACTGACAGCTGAGGGACTCGAACTGGGGTGACTGACAGCTGAGGGACTCGAACTGGGGTGACTGACAGCTGAGGGACTCGAACTGGGGTGACTGACAGCTGAGGGACTCGAACTGGGGTGATTGACGGATGAGGGACTCGAACTGGGGTGACTGTCAGCTGAGGGACTCGAACTGGGGTGACTGACAGCTGAGGGACTCGAACTGGGGTGACTGACAGCTGAGGGACTCGAACTGGAGTGACTGACAGCTGAGGGACTCGAATTGGAGTGATTGACAGCTGAGGGACTCGAACTGGGGTGACTGACAGCTGAGGGACTCGAACTGGGGTGACTGACAGCTGAGGGGCTCGAACTGGGGTGACTGACAGCTGAGGGACTCGAATTGGAGTGATTGACAGCTTAGGGACTCGAATTGGAGTGATTGACAGCTGAGGGACTCGAACCGGGGTGACTGACAGCTGAGGGACTCGAACTGGAGTAACTGACAGCTGAGGGACTCGAATTGGAATGACTGACAACTGAGGGATTCGAACTGGGGTGACTGACAGCTGAGGGACTCGAATTGGGGTGACTGACAGCTGAGGGACTCGAACTGGACTGACTGACAGCTGAGGGACTCGAATTGGAGTGACTGACAGCTGAGGGATTCGAACTGGGGTGACTGACAGCTGAAGGACTCGAACTGGGGTGACTGACAGCTGAGGGACTCCAACTGGGGTGACTGACAGCTGAGGGACTCGAACTGGGGTGACTGAAAGCTGAGGGACTCGAACCGTGGTGACTGACAGCTGAGGGACTCGAACTGGTGTAATTGACAGCTGAGGGACTCGAACTGGGGTGACTGACAGCTGAAGGACTCGAACTGGGGTAACTGACAGCTGAGGGACTCGAACTGGTGTAACTGACAGCTGAGGGATTCGAACTGGGGCGACTGACAGCTGAGGGACTCGAACTGGGTTGACTGACAGCTGAGGGACTCGAACTGGGGCGACTGACAGCTGAGGGACTCGAACTGGGGTGACTGACAGCTGAGGGACTCGAACTGGGGTGACTGACAGCTGAGGGACTCGAATTGGAGTGATTGACAGCTGAGGGACTCGAACCGGGGTGACTGACAGCTGAGGGACTCGAACTGGGGTGACTGACAGCTGAGGGATTCGAACTGGGGTGACTGACAGCTGAGGGACTCGAATGGGGTGACTGAAAGCTGAGGGACTAGAACCGTGGTGACTGACAGCTGAGGGACTCCAACTGGTGTAACTGACAGCTGAGGGACTCGAACTGGGGTGACTGACAGCTGAAGGACTCGAACTGGGGTAACTGACAGCTGAGGGACTCGAACTGGTGTGACTGACAGCTGAGGGATTCGAACTGAGGTGACTGACAGCTGAGGGATTCGAACTGGGGTGACTGACAGCTGAGGGACTCGAACTGGGGCGACTGACAGCTGAGGGACTCGAACTGGGGTGACTGACAGCTGAAGGACTCGAACTGGGGCGACTGACAGCTGAAGGACTCGAACTGGGGCGACTGACAGCTGAAGGACTCGAACTGGGGTGACTGACAGCTGAGGGACTCGAACTGGGGCGACTGACAGCTGAAGGACTCGAACTGGGGTAACTGACAGCTGAGGGACTCGAACTGGGTGACTGACAGCTGAAGGCTCGAACTGGGGTGACTGACAGCTGAAGGACTCGAACTGGGGCGACTGACAGCTGAAGGACTCGAACTGGGGCGACTGACAGCTGAAGGACTCGAACTGGGGTGACTGACAGCTGAGGGACTCGAAACTGGGGCGACTGGACAGCTGAAGGACTCGAGCTGGGGTGACTGACAGCTGAGGGACTCGAACTGGGGTGACTGACAGCTGAGGGACTCGAACTGGGGCGACTGACAGCTGAGGGACTCGAACTGGGGCGACTGACAGCTGAAGGACTCGAACTGGGGCGACTGACAGCTGAGGGACTCGAACTGGGGCGACTGACAGCTGAAGGACTCGAACTGGGGTAACTGACAGCTGAGGGACTCGAACTGGGGTGACTGACAGCTGAAGGACTCGAACTGGGGTGACTGACAGCTGAGGGACTCGAACTGGGGCGACTGACAGCTGAAGGACTCAAACTGGGGTAACTGACAGCTGAGGGACTCGAACTGGGGTGACTGACAGCTGAGGGATTCGAACTGAGGTGACTGACAGCTGAGGGACTCGAACTGGGGTGACTGACAGCTGAGGGACTCGAATTGGAGTGATTGACAGCTGAGGGACTCGAACCGGGGTGACTGACAGCTGAGGGACTCGAACTGGGGTGACTGACAGCTGAGGGACTCGAACTGGGGTGACTGACAGCTGAGGGACTCGAACTGGGGTGACTGAAAGCTGAGGGACTAGAACCGTGGTGACTGACAGCTGAGGGACTCCAACTGGTGTAACTGACAGCTGAGGGACTCGAACTGGGGTGACTGACAGCTGAAGGACTCGAACTGGGGTAACTGACAGCTGAGGGACTCGAACTGGTGTGACTGACAGCTGAGGGATTCGAACTGAGGTGACTGACAGCTGAGGGATTCGAACTGGGGTGACTGACAGCTGAGGGACTCGAACTGGGGCGACTGACAGCTGAGGGACTCGAACTGGGGTGACTGACAGCTGAAGGACTCGAACTGGGGCGACTGACAGCTGAAGGACTCGAACTGGGGCGACTGACAGCTGAAGGACTCGAACTGGGGTGACTGACAGCTGAGGGACTCGAACTGGGGCGACTGACAGCTGAAGGACTCGAACTGGGGTAACTGACAGCTGAGGGACTCGAACTGGGTGACTGACAGCTGAAGGCTCGAACTGGGGTGACTGACAGCTGAAGGACTCGAACTGGGGCGACTGACAGCTGAAGGACTCGAACTGGGGCGACTGACAGCTGAAGGACTCGAACTGGGGTGACTGACAGCTGAGGGACTCGAACTGGGGCGACTGACAGTTGAAGGACTCGAGCTGGGGTGACTGACAGCTGAGGGACTCGAACTGGGGTGACTGACAGCTGAGGGACTCGAACTGGGGCGACTGACAGCTGAGGGACTCGAACTGGGGCGACTGACAGCTGAAGGACTCGAACTGGGGCGACTGACAGCTGAGGGACTCGAACTGGGGCGACTGACAGCTGAAGGACTCGAACTGGGGTAACTGACAGCTGAGGGACTCGAACTGGGGTGACTGACAGCTGAAGGACTCGAACTGGGGTGACTGACAGCTGAGGGACTCGAACTGGGGCGACTGACAGCTGAAGGACTCAAACTGGGGTAACTGACAGCTGAGGGACTCGAACTGGGGTGACTGACAGCTGAAGGACTCGAACTGGGGTGACTGACAGCTGAAGGACTCGAACTGGGGCGACTGACAGCTGAAGGACTCGAACTGGGGCGACTGACAGCTGAAGGACTCGAACTGGGGTGACTGACAGCTGAAGGACTCGAACTGGGGCGACTGACAGCTGAAGAACTCGAACTGGGGCGACTGACAGCTGAAGGACTCGAACTGGGGTGACTGACAGCTGAGGGACTCGAACTGGGGTGACTGACAGCTGAGGGACTCGAACTGGGGCGACTGACAGATGAGGGACTCGAACTGGGGCGACTGACAGCTGAAGGACTCGAACTGGGGCGACTGACAGCTGAGGGACTCGAACTGGGGTGACTGACAGCTGAAGGACTCGAACTGGGGTGACTGACAGCTGAGGCTACAACACTATGACCAATATTTCATTATGATTATTATTGTTTTAATAATAATAATAATAATAATAATAATAATAATAATAATAATAATAATAATAATAATAAAATTAATTGTCGTTGTTGCTGTCGTTATTGTTCTTGTTGTCGTTGTCCATGGAATACTGCTGTACACTAACTGCCTCTTCAAGGCAGGCGAAATTGCTGACCTGGAGAGTGTACAAAGAACTTCACGGCACAGATAAGTGCGATAAAACACCTGCGTTACTGAGAAAGGTTGAAGTCCCTTGATTTGTATTCCCTGGAACGCAGGCGAGAGAGATACATGATAATATACACTTGGAAAATTCTAGACGGATTAGTGCCAAACTTACACAAGAAAATCACTCCCTATGAGAGCAAAAGACTCGGTAGGAGATGCAACATTCTCACGATGAAAAACAGAGGCGGCACGAGTACAATGAGAGAGAGCAGAATCAGTGTCCGGGGCCCAAGACTGTTCAACTGCCTCCCAGCATACATAAGGGGGATTACCAATAATCTCCTGGCTGTCTTTAAGAAGACGCTGGACAGACACTTAAAGTCAGTTCCTGAACTGCTTCTCAAATTCTTGCTGCTGTTGCATTTGTCTTTGTTGTTGGGAGAGGGGCAGAAGGGTAGAACCAGTTCCTCGAAGGAAATGATCTCTTTCACCAGAGTGCCATAGTGGACAGTGTCCATGGATTGTAACAGAGTGCCCATGGATGTTAGAGAGTGCCCATGGATGTTAGAGAGTGTCCATGGATGTTAGAGAGTGCCCATGGATGCTAGAGAGTGCCCATGGATGTTAGAGAGTGCCCATGGATGTTAGAAAGTGCCCATTGATGTTAGTGTCCATGGATGTTGGAGAGTGCCCATAGATGTGAGAGAGTCCCCATGGATGTGAGAGAGTGCCCATGGATGTTAGAGATTGTGCCCATGGATGTTAGAGATTGTGCCCATGGATGTTAGAGATTGTCCATGGATGTGAGAGATTACCCATGGATGTGAGAGAGTACCTATGGATGTGAGAAAGTACCCATGGATGTGAGAGAGTACCCATGAATGTGAGAGAGCACCCATAGATGTGAGAGAGTGCCCATGGATGTTAGAGAGTGCCCATGGATGTGAGAGAATACCCATGGATGTGAGAGAGTACCCATGGATGTGAGAGAGTACCCATGGATGTGAGAGAGTACCCGTGGATGTGAGAGAGTACCCATGGATGTGAGAGAGTACCCATGGATGTGAGAGAGTACCCATGGATGTGAGAGAGTACCCATGGATGTGAGAGAGTACCCATGGATGTGAGAGAGTACCCATGGATGTGGTGAAACACCATCAGTGGCTGGCTCGTCAGAGTCACAGATATTAAGACTAACTCGCCATGGGTTCAAGCCGAACCCGTCCCGTGGTTTGTTTCGTAGATATTAAGCTCACTCAACAAATTCCCCCACATGGATGCTAGAGAGTGCCCATGGATGTTAGAGAGTGCCCATGGATGCTAGAGAGTGCCCATGGATGCTAGAGAGTGCCCATGGATGCTAGAGAGTGTCCATGGATGTTAGAGAGTGCCCATGGATGCTAGAGAGTGCCATGGATGTTAGAGAGTGCCCATGGATGCTAGAGAGTGCCATGGATGTTTTAGAGAGTGCCCATGGATGCTAGAGAGTGCCCATGGATGCTAGAGAGTGCTCATGGATGCTAGAGAGTGCCCATGGATGCTAGAGAGTGCCCATGGATGTTAGAGAGTGACCATGGATGTTAGAGAGTGCCCATGGATGCTAGAGAGTGTCCATGGATGCTAGAGAGTGCCCATGGATGCTAGAGAGTGCCCATGGATGTTACAGAGTGCCCATGGATGTTAGAGAGTGCCCATGGATGCTAGAGAGTGCCCATGGATGTTAGAGAGTGCCCATGGATGCTAGAGAGTGCCCATGGATGTTAGAGAGTGCCCATGGAAGTTAGAGAGTGCCTATGGATGTTAGAGAGTGTCCATGGATGCTAGAGAGTGCCCATGGATGTTAGAGAGTGCCCATGGATGCTAGAGAGTGCCCATGGATGTTAGAGAGTGCCCATGGAAGTTAGAGAGTGCCCATGGATGTTAGAGAGTGACCATGGATGTTAGAGAGTGCCCATGGATGTTAGAGAGTGCCCATGGATGCTAGAGAGTGCCCATGGATGTTAGAGAGTGCCCATGGATGTTAGAGAGTGCCCATGGATGTTAGAGAGCGCCCATGGATGTTAGAGAGTGCCCATGGATGCTAGAGAGTGCCCATGGATGCTAGAGAGTGCCCATGGATGCTAGAGAGTGCCCATGGATGCTAGAGAGTGTCCATGGATGTTAGAGAGTGCCCATGGATGCTAGAGAGTGCCCATGGATGTTAGAGAGTGCCCATGGATGCTAGAGAGTGCCCATGGATGTTAGAGAGTGCCCATGGATGCTAGAGAGTGCCCATGGATGTTAGAGAGTGCCTATGGATGCTAGAGAGTGCCCATGGATTCTAGAGAGAGCCCATGGATGCTAGAGAGTGCTCATGGATGCTAGAGAGTGCCCATGGATGCTAGAGAGTGCCCATGGATGTTAGAGAGTGCCCATGGATGTTAGAGAGTGCCCATGGATGCTAGAGAGTGTCCATGGATGCTAGAGAGTGCCCATGGATGCTAGAGAGTGCCCATGGATGTTACAGAGTGCCTATGGATGTTAGAGAGTGCCCATGGATGCTAGAGAGTGCCCATGGATGTTAGAGAGTGCCATGGATGCTAGAGAGTGCCATGGATGTTAGAGAGTGCCCATGGAAGTTAGAGAGTGCCTATGGATGTTAGAGAGTGTCATGGATGCTAGAGAGTGCCCATGGATGTTAGAGAGTGCCCATGGATGCTAGAGAGTGCCATGGATGTTAGAGAGTGCCCATGGAAGTTAGAGAGTGCCATGGATGTTAGTGAGTGACCATGGATGTTAGAGAGTGCCCATGGATGTTAGAGAGTGCCCATGGATGCTAGAGAGTGCCCATGGATGTTAGACAGTGCCATGGATGTTAGAGAGTGCCATGGATGTTAGAGAGCGCCATGGATGTTAGAGAGTGCCCATGGATGCTAGAGAGTGCCCATGGATGCTAGAGAGTGCCCATGGATGCTAGAGAGTGCCCATGGATGTTAGAGAGTGCCCATGGATGCTAGAGAGTGCCCATGGATGTTAGAGAGTGCCCATGGATGTTAGAGAGTGCCCATGGATGTTAGAGAGTGCCCATGGATGCTAGAGAGTGCCATGGATGTTAGAGATGTGCCCATGGATGTTAGAGAGTGCCCATGGATGTTAGAGAGTGCCCATGGATGCTAGAGAGTGCTCATGGATGCTAGAGTGTGCCCATGGATGCTAGAGAGTGCCCATGGATGTTAGAGAGTGCCCATGGATGCTAGAGAGTGCCCATGGATGTTAGGAGAGTGCCATGGATGCTAGAGAGTGCCCATGGATGCTAGAGAGTGCCCATGGATGTTAGAGAGTGCCCATGGATGTTAGAGAGTGCCCATGGATGCTAGAGAGTGCCCATGGATGTTAGAGAGTGCCCATGGATGTTAGAGAGTGCCCATAGATGTTAGAGAGTGCCCATAGATGTTAGAGAGTGCCCATGGATGCTAGAGAGTGCTCATGGATGCTAGAGTGTGCCCATGGATGCTAGAGAGTGCCCATGGATGTTAGAGAGTGCCCATGGATGTTAGAGAGTGCCCATGGATGCTAGAGAGTGCGCATGGATGCTAGAGAGTGCCCATGGATGCTAGAGAGTGCCCATGGATGTTAAAGAGTGCTCATGGATGCTAGAGAGTGCCCATGGATGTTAGAGAGTGCCCATGGATGCTAGAGAGTGCCCATGGATGTTAGAGAGTGCTCATGGATGTTAGAGAGTGCCCATGGATGTTAGAGAGCGCCCATGGATGTTAGAGAGTGCCCATGGATGTTAGAGAGTGCCATGGATGCTAGGAGTGCCCATGGATGTTAGAGAGTGCCCATGGATGCTAGAGAGTGCCATGGATGCTAGAGAGTGCCCATGGATGCTAGAGAGTGCCCATGGATGTTAGAGAGTGCCCATGGATGCTAGAGAGTGCCCATGGATGTTAGAGAGTGCCCATGGATGCTAGAGAGTGCCCATGGATGCTAGAGAGTGCCATGGATGTTAGAGAGTGCCTATGGATGCTAGAGAGTGCCCATGGATGCTAGAGAGTGCCCATGGATGCTAGAGAGTGCCTATGGATGCTAGAAAGTGCCCATGGATGCTAGAGAGTGCCTATGGATGCTAGAGAGTGCCTATGGATGCTAGAGAGTGCCCATGGATGCTAGAGAGTGCCTATGGATGCTAGAGAGTGCCCATGGATGTAGAGAGTGCCATGGATGCTAGAGAGTGCCCATGGATGCTAGAGAGTGCCCATGGATGTTAGAGAGTGCCCATTGATGCTAGAGAGTGCCCATGGATGTTAGAGAGTGCCCATGGATGCTAGAGAGTGCCCATGGATGCTAGAGAGTGCCAATGGATGCTAGAGAGTGCCCATGGATGCTAGAGAGTGCCTATGGATGCTAGAGAGTGCCATGGATGCTAGAGAGTGCCTATGGATGCTAGAGAGTGCCCATGGATGCTAGAGAGTGCCTATGGATGCTAGAGAGTGCCCATGGATGCTAGAGAGTGCCTATGGACGCTAGAGAGTGCCCATGGATGCTAGAGAGTGTCTATGGATGCTAGAGAGTGCCCATGGATGCTAGAGAGTGCCTATGGATGCTAGAGAGTGCCCATGGATGCTAGAGAGTGCCTATGGATGCTAGAGAGTGCCTATGGATGCTAGAGAGTGCTATGGATGCTAGAGAGTGCCCATGGATGCTAGAGAGTGCCTATGGATGCTAGAGAGTGCCCATGGATGCTAGAGAGTGAGTATGGATGTTAGAGATTGCCCATGGCTGCTAGAGAGTGCCTATGGATGCTAGAGAGTGCCCATGGATGCTAGAGAGTGCCTATGGATGCTAGAGAGTGCCTATGGATGCTAGAGAGTGCTATGGATGCTAGAGAGTGCCCATGGATGCTAGAGAGTGCTATGGATGCTAGAGAGTGCCCATGGATGCTAGAGAGTGCCTATGGATGCTAGAGAGTGCCCATGGATGCTAGAGAGTGCCTATGGATGCTAGAGAGTGCCCATGGATGCTAGAGAGTGCTCATGGATGCTAGAGAGTGCCCATGGATGCTAGAGAGTGCCTATGGATGCTAGAGAGTGCCATGGATGCTAGAGAGTGCCTATGGATGCTAGAGAGTGCCTATGGATGCTAGAGAGTGCCTATGGATGCTAGAGAGTGCCCATGGATGCTAGAGAGTGCCTATGGATGCTAGAGAGTGCCCATGGATGCTAGAGAGTGCCTATGGATGCTAGAGAGTGCCCATGGATGCTAGAGAGTGCCTATGGATGCTAGAGAGTGCCTATGGATGCTAGAGAGTGCCTATGGATGCTAGAGAGTGCCTTGGATGCTAGAGAGTGCCCATGGATGCTAGAGAGTGCCTATGGATGCTAGAGAGTGCCCATGGATGCTAGAGAGTGCCTATGGATGCTAGGAGAGTGCCTATGGATGCTAGAGAGTGCCCATGGATGCTAGAGAGTGCCTATGGATGCTAGAGAGTGCCTATGGATGCTAGAGAGTGCCATGGATGCTAGAGAGTGCCTATGGATGCTAGAGAGTGCCTATGGATGCTAGAGAGTGCCTATGGATGCTAGAGAGTGCCCTATGGATGCTAGAGAGTGCCTATGGATGCTAGAGAGTGCCTATGGATGCTAGAGAGTGCTATGGATGCTAGAGAGTGCCCATGGATGCTAGAGAGTGCCTATGGATGCTAGAGAGTGCCTATGGATGCTAGAGAGTGCCTATGGATGCTAGAGAGTGCCTATGGATGCTAGAGAGTGCCCATGGATGCTAGAGAGTGCCTATGGATGCTAGAGAGTGCCATGGATGCTAGAGAGTGCCCATGGATGCTAGAGAGTGCCCATGGATGCTAGAGAGTGCCTATGGATGGTAGAGAGTGCCCATGGATGCTAGAGAGTGCCTATGGATGCTAGAGAGTGCCAATGGATGCTAGAGAGTGCCCATGGATGCTAGAGTAGTGCCATGGATGACTAGAGAGTGCCTATGGATGCTAGAGAGTGCCCATGGATGCTAGAGAGTGCCTATGGATGCTAGAGAGTGCTATGGATGCTAGAGAGTGCCCATGGATGCTAGAGAGTGCCTATGCATGCTAGAGAGTGCTATGGATGCTAGAGAGTGCCTATGGATGCTAGAGAGTGCCCATGGATGCTAGAGAGTGCCTATGGATGCTAGAGAGTGCCTATGGATGCTAGAGAGTGCCTATGGATGCTAGAGAGTGCCCATGGATGCTAGAGAGTGCCTATGGATTCTAGAGAGTGCCTATGGATGCTAGAGAGTGCCCATGGATGCTAGAGAGTGCTATGGATGCTAGAGAGTGCCTATGGATGCTAGAGAGTGCCCATGGATTGCTAGAGAGTGCCATGGATTGCTAGAGAGTGCCTATGGATGCTTAGAGAGTGCCTATGGATGCTAGAGAGTGCCTATGGATGCTAGAGAGTGCCTATGGATGCTAGAGAGTGCCCATGGATGCTAGAGAGTGCCCATGGATGCTAGAGAGTGCCCATGGATGCTAGAGAGTGCCCATGGATGCTAGAGAGTGCCCATGGATGCTAGAGAGTGCCCATGGATGCTAGAGAGTGCCTATGGGTGCTAGAGAGTGCCTATGGATGCTAGAGAGTGCCCATGGATGCTAGAGAGTGCCCATGGATGCTAGAGAGTGCCCATGGATGCTAGAGAGTGCCCATGGATGCTAGAGAGTGCCCATGGATGCTAGAGAGTGCCCATGGATGCTAGAGAGTGCCCATGGATGCTAGAGAGTGCCTATGGATGCTAGAGAGTGCCCATGGATGCTAGAGAGTGCCTATGGATGCTAGAGAGTGCCCATGGATGCTAGAGAGTGCCCATGGATGCTAGAGAGTGCCCATGGATGCTAGAGAGTGCCTATGGATGCTAGAGAGTGCCCATGGATGCTAGAGAGTGCCTATGGATGCTAGAGAGTGCCTATGGATGCTAGAGAGTGCCCATGGATGCTAGAGAGTGCCTATGGATGCTAGAGAGTGCCTATGGATGCTAGAGAGTGCCTATGGATGCTAGAGAGTGCCCATGGATGCTAGGAGTGCCTATGGATGCTAGAGAGTGCCTATGGATGCTAGAGAGTGCCTATGGATGCTAGAGAGTGCCCATGGATGCTAGAGAGTGCCTATGGATGCTAGAGAGTGCCTATGGATGCTAGAGAGTGCCTATGGATGCTAGAGATGTGCCCATGGATGCTAGAGAGTGCTATGGATGCTAGAGAGTGCCTATGGATGCTAGAGAGTGCCATGGATGCTAGAGAGTGCTATGATGCTAGAGAGTGCCTATGGATGCTAGAGAGTGCCCATGGATGCTAGAGAGTGCCCATGGATGCTAGAGAGTGCTATGGATGCTAGAGAGTGCCTTTTGGATGCTAGAGAGTGCTATGGATGCTAGAGAGTGCCCATGGATGCTAGAGAGTGCCCATGGATGCTTAGAGAGTGCCCATGGATGCTAGAGAGTGCCCATGGATGCTTAGAGAGTGCCCATGGATGCTAGAGAGTGCCCATGGATGCTTAGAGAGTGCCCATGGATGCTAGAGAGTGCCTATGGGTGCTAGAGAGTGCTATGGATGCTAGAGAGTGCCCATGGATGCTAAGAGAGTGCCCATGGATGCTAGAGAGTGCCCATGGATGCTAGAGAGTGCCCATGGATGCTAGAGAGTGCCCATGGATGCTAGAGAGTGCCCAGGATGCTAGGAGTGCCCATGGATCTAGAGAGTGCTCCATGGATGCTAGAGAGTGCCCATGGATGCTAGAGAGTGCCCATGGAGGCTAGAGAGTGCCTATGGATGTAGAGAGTGCCTATGGATGCTAGAGAGTGCTATGGATGCTAGAGAGTGCCCATGGATGCTAGAGAGTGCTATGGATGCTAGAGAGTGCTATGGATGCTAGAGAGTGCCTATGGATGCTAGAGAGTGCCTATGGATGCTAGAGAGTGCCTATGGATGCTAGAGAGTGCCTATGGATGCTAGAGAGTGCCCATGGATGCTAGAGAGTGCCTATGGATGCTAGAGAGTGTCATGGATGCTAGAGAGTGCCTATGGATGCTAGAGAGTGCCCATGGATACTAGAGAGTGCCTATGGATGCTAGAGAGTGCCCATGGATGCTAGAGAGTGCTATGGATGCTAGAGAGTGCCCATGGATGCTAGAGAGTGCCCATGGATGTAGAGAGTGCCTATGGATGCTAGAGAGTGCCTATGGATGTAGAGAGTGCCTATGGATGCTAGAGAGTGCCTATGGATGCTAGAGAGTGCCATGGATGCTAGAGAGTGCCCCTGGATGCTAGAGAGTGCCCATGGTGCTAGAGAGTGCCCATGGATGCTAGAGAGTGCCTATGGATGCTAGAGAGTGCCTATGGATGTGAGGGTGCCTATGGATGCTAGAGGTGCCCCTGGATGCTGAGAGATGCCCATGGATGCTAGAGAGTGCCATGGATGCTTGAGAGTGGCCCCTGGATGCTAGAGAGTGCCTATGGATGCTAGAGAGTGCCCATGGATGCTAGAGAGTGCCCATGGATGCTAGAGAGTGCCCATGGATGCTAGAGAGTGCCTATGGATGCTAGAGAGTGCCCCATGGATGCTAGAGAGTGCCTATGGATGCTAGAGAGTGCCTATGGATGCTAGAGAGGTGCCCATGGATGCTAGAGAGTGCCCATGGATGCTAGAGAGTACCTATGGATGCTAGAGAGTGCTACTTTCAGCAAGACATACATGACCAGATCTTGCAGAAGGTGCATAGTGATTGATGATTCTGTGTTCCTTTTAAAGAGTGCATCAACTAGATGCAGCTCTCTCTCTCTCTCTCTCTCTCTCTCTCTCTCTCTCTCTCTCTCTCTCTCGTGGAAGCATGAATATGATGATTGATGAGACAGGTCTCAGTTGAAATGTGTGTACCAGAACCTGTTAAATATGTGTGACATTTGAGAGAGAGAGAGAGAGAGTTTACTCACACAAGTGAGAAACAATGTTCTCATGGACACATCGTATATCACGACTGTCCCCACGAGGAGCGTGATACACAATGTATCATGGCAGTGTCCATTTGGAGCATGGCACACATGGATCATGACATTTCAGAAGCTGGAAAGCACAACACACACACACACACACACACACACACACACACACACACACACACACACACACACACACACACACACACACATACACACAGAATCAACTCGAACCATGATTCTGCAGGAGAAAGCACGGCTGAGAGGCAGGCAGGAGTTCATGAGTGTGTACCTCGATCGAGACAGAACACAGGAGGAAAGGATGATACTGAAAGAGAGAGTGCAAAAACGAAAGGAGGAATGGGAGGAAATGAAAAAGGAGAGCAGAATAACCCAGGAACAGTTGGAAGGACAAGCACACCCCCCAGAAACACCTGCTGAAGGACTCCAGCCACGACACCCCCAAGGCAACTGAACAATCCAAACCAACCATCACACACCGATCCCTCTGTTCCCACCCCCCGCACCACGAACCCTACCCCTACAGCAACCCCCAATGGGAGCTCTTCCTCCACCTCCACTGCAACCCCCCCACAGGCCCCCACCAGGTCTCCTGCTCTCCCAACCCCAGTATTCCCCCAGGACCACAGCTACAGTATTAGAACAGAAGTTGAAGGTTTGGTACACAAATGCGGATGGATTAACGAATAAATATTAGGAATGGCAAGAGAGAGTCAATGAGAAGTCCCCAGACATCATAGCAGTTACAGAAACAAAACTCACGGAGACAATAACAGATGCAATCTTCCCACCAGGATGCCAGATCATGAGGAAAGATAGAAGGGGCAGAAGGGGGAGGAGGGGTTGCTCTGCTCGTAAAAAAACCGATGGAAATTCAAGAAAATGGGAGGCATAGACGAGACAGGAGAAAGGGACTACATAGTAGGTACACTTCAGTCTGGGGAGCACAAGGTGGTCATTGCAGTGATGTATAATCCACCACAGAACTGCAGGAGACCAAGAGAGGAATATGAAGAGAGCAACAGAGCAATGGTGGACACACTTGCTGAGGTGGCAAGATGAGCTCACTCCAGCAGAGCAAAGTTGCTGGTTATGGGGGATTTCAACCACAGGGAGATCGACTGGGAAAACCTGGAGCCACATGGGGGTCCCGAAACATGGAGAGCAAAGATGTTGGATGTGGTGCTGGAAAACCTCATGCACCAACATGCTAATGACATTACCAGAGAGGGGAGGATGAACCAGCAAGATTGGACCTTGTGTTCACCCTGGGCAGTTCAGACATTGAGGACATCACATATTAGAGTCCCCTAGGAGCTAGTGACCACGTGGTTCTGTGCTTTGAATACATAGTAGAGTTGCAAGTGGAGAAAGTAAAAGGAGTTGAATGGGAAAAGCCAGACTATAAAAGAGGGGACTACATAGGGTTGCGGAACTTCCTGCAGGATGCTCCGTGGGACAGAGAACTGGCAGGAAAGCCAGTAAATGAAATGATGGAATATGTAACAACAAAATGCAAGGAGGCAGTGGAAAGGTTTATTCCCAAGGGCAACAGAAACAACGGGAAGACCAGAAAGAGCCCCTAGTTTACCCGACGGTGTAAGGAGGCAAAAACAAAGTGCAATAGAGAATGGAAAAAGTACAGAAGGCAGAGAACAAATGAAAATAGGGAGATTAGTCGCAGAGCCAGGAACGAGTATGCACAGGTAAGGAGGGAGGCCCAGCGACAGTATGAAAATAACATAGCATTGAAAATCAAGTCTGACCCGAAACTGCTGTATAGCCACATCAGGAGGAAGACAACAGTCAAAGACCAAGTGATCAGACTGAGGACAGAAGGTGGAGAACTCACAAGAAATGATCAGGAGGTATGCGAGGAGCTAAACAGGAGATTTAAGGAAGTTTTTACAGTAGAGACAGGAAGGGCTCTGGGAAGACAGCACAGAAGGGAACATCAAGAGGGAATATACCAAAAAGTGTTGGATGACATACGAACAACCGAGGAGGAGGTGCAGAAGCTGCTAAGTGACCTTGATACCTCAAAGACGATGGGACCGGACATCTCCCCGTAGCTCCTTAGAAAAAGAGCAGAGATGCTGTGCGTGCCCCTAACCACAATCTTCAACACATCCCTTGAAACTGGGCAACTACCTGAGAAATGGAAGACAGCAAATGTAGTCCCCATATTTAAGAAAGGAAACAGAAATGAGGCACTAAACTACAGACCTGTGTCTCTGACATGTATTGTGTGCAAAGTCATGGAGAAGATTATCAGGAGGAGTGTGGTGGAACACCTGGAACGGAACAAGATTATAAATGAAAACCAGCATGGGTTCATGGAAGGCAAATCCTGTGTCACAAACCTTCTGGAGTTTTATGACAAGGTAACAGAAGTAAGTCACGAGAGAGAGGGGTGGGTTGATTGCATTTTCCTAGACTGCAGGAAGGCCTTTTGACACAGTTCCCCACAAGAGATTAGTGCAGAAGCTGGAGGATCAGGCGCATATAACAGGGAGGGCACTGCAATGGATCAGGGAATACCTGACAGGGAGGCAACGAGTCATGGTACGTGAAGAGGTATCACAGTGGGCGCCTGTGACGAGCGGGGTCCCACAGGGGTCAGTTCTAGGACCAGTGCTATTTTTGATATATGCGAACATGATGGAAGGAATAGACTCTGAAGTGTCCTATTCGCAGATGATGTGAAGCTGATGAGAAGAATTAAATCGGATGAGGATGAGGCAGGACTGCAAAGAGACCTGGACAGGCTGGACATGTGGTCCAGAAACTGGCTTCTCGAATTCAACCCTGCCAAATGCAAAGTCATGAAGATTGGGGAGGGGCAAAGAAGACCGCAGACAGAGTATAGGCTAGGTGGACAAAGACTACAGATCTCACTCAGGGAGAAAGACCTTGGGGTGACCATAACACCGAGCACGTCACCGGAGGCACACATCAACCAAATAACTGCTGCAGCATATGGGCGCCTGGCAAACCTGAGAATAGCGTTCCGATACCTTAATAAGGAATCGTTCAAGACACTGTACACTGTGTATGTTAGGCCCATACTGGAGTATGCAGCACCAGTCTGGAACCCACACCTGGTCAAGCACGTCAAGAAGTTAGAGAAAGTACAAAGGCTTGCAACAAGGCTAGTCCCAGAGCTCAGGTGAATGTCGTACGAGGAAAGGTTGAGGGAAATCGGACTGACGACACTAGAGGACAGAAGGGTCAGAGGAGACATGATAACGACATACAAGATACTGCGGGGAATAGACAAGGTGGACAGAGATAGGTGTTCCAGAGAGGGGACACAGAAACAAGGGGTCACAACTGGAAGCTGAAGACTCAGACGAGTCATAGGGACGTTAGGAAGTATTTCTTCAGCCATAGAGTCGTCAGGAAGTGGAATAGCCTAGCAAGTGAAGTAGTGGAGGCAGGAACCATACATAGTTTTAAGAAGAGGTATGACAAAGCTCAGGAAGCAGAGAGGGAGAGGACCTAGTAGCGATGAGTGAAGAGGCGGGGCCAGGAGCTGAGTATCGACCCTTGCAACCACAATTAGGCGAGTGCAATTAGGCGAGTACACACACACACACACATGGATAGGAGAGATATGGGGGACATGATAACGACATACAAAATACTGAGAGGAATTGACAAGGTGGACAAAGACAGGATGTTCCAGAGATGGGACACAGCAAAAAGGGGGAACAGTTGGAAGTTGAAGACACAGATGAGTCACAGGGATGTTAGGAAGTATTTCTTCAGCCACAGAGTAGTCAGGAAGTGGAATAGTTTGGGAAGCGATGTAGTGGAGGCAGGATCCATACATAGCTTTAAGCAGAGGTATGATAAAGCTCACGGTTCAGGGAGTGACCTAGTAGCGACCAGTGAAGAGGCGGGGCCAGGAGCTATGAATCGACCTTTGCAACCACAATTAGGTGAGTACACACACATAAACACACCCACATGATTTATTTTTATCTGTTTACTGTTGGTGAGAGTTGAGCTATGACTGTTTGCAGTGAAGACAGTCCTCTGTTTGCTGATGATGCCTGTTGTTTGTAGCAGGTCTCCTCTTCCCTCTCTTGGAAGTCCACTCTGTTGTCTCTTTGTTGTCAGGACTCATTTCTGTTGGAGGTCAGGTTGGCTAAGGGCAGCCTCTGAATGTATTATCTTTTGAATGTATTCCGTTATCTGTTGAAAATAAGGGCCAGTATCTGTTGAAAAGGGACACTAGTGAAGATAAGAGGTCAGAGAGGTCTAGAAGAAGAAAGGTACCCCTTGTTCCAGTACCACTGGAGCGGTACATGGAACCGTCAAAGGGGAGGTACAAAGGGGAAAGGGGGATTCCACCCCCTCAGGCTTCCCCACTGCCGGAGCGGTACGTTGCACCGTTTAAATGGGGAGGTACGAAAGCATAGCACCAACTTCCCATTTTCGTACCGTCGGAGTGCTGAGACTCTGTTTTTATTTCACTTCTCACGTATTGTATATCTTCTTGCACATTTTGACACACCCTGACACACCCACTAGACACACCCTAAATGTACACTGACATACACACATACACTAAATGCACTCTATGTCCACATGCATTCTAAATGCACTCTAACAAACGAGTCCAGTCCCTGAACCCATTATGTACCTCTGTAATCTTTTGACTACCACCCACGGGATGGGTATGGGGTGAATAATAAACATATTAAACTAAACTAACAAACGTTGTAAACTCTAGCACTCCTAGACATGCCCTGGAAACACCCCAGTGCGTCAGTGCCTCAACACCATAGACACACCAACCTAGTTGCACCTTGACACACCCTAAAATCACTCTGATAAACCTAGACATACCCAAGACGCACTCTGCCCCACCAAAACACACCATGGACGCACCCTGGCATACTTAGACACTCCCTGACAGACGCACCTTGGCCGCACCCTGGACAACATTCACTAGTCACAAAGAACTAAAGTGTTACACTGGTCCTTCGAGAGCGTTCAAGCAGCGCTCGCGCTACTTAATTTGACCGCTGAAGAGCACCAACGGCCGCTAACGAATTTAACGGTTTTAACGGTCTTTCTCCCGGCTGGGTGCCTCAGTCAGTTGTAATTGTCGAGCATTCTTGCAGAACTTTATGAAAATCAGATAAGAGATGAGCCAATCGTCTGCAAGTCTGGCGAATCTGAAGCAGCTTCAAGGCGCCATCTCTGTCTGCTTGATGGAGAAGGGCAACCCAGCAGACATAGAGATAGCTTAGATAGGTAGATAGATAGATAGATAGATAGATAGATAGATAGATAGATAGAGAGAGAGAGAGAGAGAGAGAAGAGAGAGAGAGAGAGAGAGAGAGAGAGAGAGAGAGAGAGAGAGAGAGAGAGAGAGAGAGAGAGGTCGCAATGACAAGCTTATTGCCTCGTTACCGTGGCTTGTGAAATTCCTCGCTTGATTTCCCTGAACCTTTGACGATCCTCTCTCTCTCTCTGACTGATGATTATCTAAAAATCTCTTCCCCAAAGCCTTTAGAAGATTCCTTGGGACTGTCCTGTCTCCCTTCACCAGGACAATGCTCCTCCTTCTTCCTCTCCAACCAGGAGATTTCCTCTCACCTGTCTATCCGGCTTATTAACGTCCGTTATATATCTTTGCTTGCTACAGGTCCGGCAGGATGTGACCTCACACCGAGTTGAACTTTAGAAGGTGACCCAGAATGCGCAAACCGGGGAAGGCGATTGGCACTGTGTACGCGAGGTCGTGACTAAAGTTGTGTCAGGTCGTGGTCACAACTGTGCGTAGTCGTGGTCACAGCTGTATCAGGTCGTGGTCACAGCTGTGCCAGGTCGTCACAGCTGTGTCAGGTCGTGGTCACAGCTGTGTGATTATGTGTCTGGAAAACATTTATGTTATTACAATAACTGAGACATGGATTTTGAAGAGTCGTGACGTGACTGCCAGGCGTCACATTCACAGGTTCGTGTTGTTCCATGTTGACAAGTAACGGGAAGAGGGATATGTCCGAGAAAACATGAATTGCTGCATAGAAAACAAGTATAAAAAGTCTGAGTATTTGACAAAATCTATTTGGGTAGAAAATCTAGGACAAAGAAAAATAAATTTTAGTAATATTCGGACTCTCAAAAATGGAAAGCGACAGAAAGTTATATCTTTGGGACGAAATTGTTAGTGTTCCAGACCTAACGCAGTAATACGCAGGGGATTTTAACTTCGGTCAAATAGACTGGACTTCATTGACTTGTAAATAGGAGTCTAGTGACTTCCTAGAATTAATTCAGGACTGCTTTTTGAAGCCGTTTACTAACAGAGCCTGCAAGAGGTAACAATCTGTTCGACCTGGCTTGGTCAAACAAGGAAACATTCTTAAATAATTTACATATCACCGAAGATCTTGCTCAGATCACAAATCACCTTTAAACAGTACCTGGATATACTAGAATAAGGATAAGGATAAGGCTAGTAAGGAACACTTTACTAGCCTTCAGTGGGCTTATCTAGCTAATGATTCTATTGACGGAGATCTTATTTATAATAAGAGAAAAGATCTAAGATTATAACTTCCTTGTTAATGTACAAATTGCCCAAAGTATATATATTCCCCAGAAAGAAAATAGGTCAAATAGCAGCGATCCCAAATAGGTGACTCAAGCATCTTTTAAGAGAGAAGAGAGAATTTATAGGCTGAGCAATAGGTATATTTAAAGGGAGAGGGTAATATTATTGACCAGTATGTTTATATTTGAAGGTAAAGATGGGGGGTTAGAAAGGCTCAACGCAACCATGGAATTAAAGTAACTAGTGAATCAAAAACAAATCCGATAGGTTCCTTCAAGTGAATAGGACAAAGATCAAGGAAAAAGTGGGTCCTCTAAGAACTAGGTCTGGATAACTTACTGATAATGAGCAGGAAATGTGTCCTCTTTTTAACAGATATTTCCTGTCAGTCTTCAGGCAAGAAGACATAGATATCCCAGCTGCTAATTATTATTCAGGCCCTGAAGAAAACAAATTAGGCAACATTATAGTCACGAGGGATATGATTATCAGTTAGACAAACCAAAACAAAATAAGTCCCCGGCCCCGACAAACTGTTGTCAAGGGTACTTAAGAGTGCAAATGGAAACTGAGCCACTAATAAGCTTGTTTAATGTATCGCTTCAGGCTGGTGTTGTGCCGGAGATGTAGATGACTAATGTAACTCCTTTAAATCAGGGGATAAGTCAGTACCTTCAAGTTACCGCCCAATAATCCTGACGTTAATAGCGGGCAAATTGTTAGAAACGGCTGCAGCCGATGTAATAAGCCATCTTAATTAGCTTAATTTGATTAACAAGTTTGAGTATGGATTCCCAAGAGTTCGTTCCTGCATGACAGTTACCGACCTTCTTCAGTACAGTATTTGAGGCAGTGGACCGCGATAAAGAAAATGATGTTTATTCGGATTTCTCGGTAAGGTTATCGATTAAGAACCACGCAAGAAAAGTATCAAGAAAAGTGGTAGCTTATGGTATAGGAGGAAAAGTTGTGTCATGGATCCATTCATGGCTGACCAGTGGAAAGCAGTCTGCAATAATGTGGAGAAATCTGAATGGGGACCAGTCACAAATGGCGTTCCACAAGGATCAGTTTTAGGCCCGTTGTTGTTTATAATTTACATTAATGACCTTGATAAAGGAATAATAAGTGACATGAGTAAATTTGCTAACAAAAAAAATAAACCGAATAATAGATTCTGAGGATACCAATGAACTTGAGGAAGATTTCGACAGACCAATATCGTGGTCAGAAAAGTGGCAGATGTAGTTCAATGTTGGCAAGTGTAAGTAATCTTTAGGAACGAATATAATCTTCATATTTAAAACTAGGTGATGTAGAGCTTAATCATACAGAGTGAAAAAAATATTTAGGAGTCATGGCACGTATAAATCCGAAGCCAAGACAACAGAGCTTAAGTGAGTGCAACAAGACTAGCAGATTACTTGGATGTATATCAAGAAGTATAAGTTATTTTAACGGTCTATACATCACTTGTAAGTCTTGGCTTAGATAATGCAGCTCAGGTTTGACCTTCATACTACAGAATGAATATAAACGCACTGGAGAACAAAGAAGGATGACAAGATTAACTCACTGTATAAAGACTCTCTCATAAGAGGATAGACTGAGAGTCTTGGGTCTTCACTTTCTTGAAAGACAGATAATTAGACATCGCTGTAGTATATAAGTGGAAGATAGACATAAACAAAGGGAGATACAGAGTACTGGGGATATCGAATCAAGTAAGAACTCGAAATAATGGATTTAAATTAGATAAATTTAGACTTAGAAAGGACGTAAGAAAATGCTGGTTCGGGGCTAGAGCTGACGAGGAGTGGAACAATCTGCTAAGTAGGACCACAGGAACTACAACTTTGGGCAGCTATGTAAATAGATGAGAATGATTGGGTTTGTTAAGGGCCTGGTTAACATGGGTTATTGCAATTAACGTTATTGACCTTGATAACAGATACGAACAAAGTGGCTTAGAAAAACACGTGAGCAAATACTAGGACCTTGACAACGGTCCATAATCAAGGACACAAGACCCAAACGTTTTCTAGTACGTCCTAGTGTTTGCTCACGCGTCTTTCTAAATCATTGCTTCTAATTCCTTGGAAAGCTTCAGGAACAGATTGGGTACCTGGGTTTGAGTAAAACCTACCTAGCATGGGCCATCATGGGCTAGCAGGGAACCCTGCGGCTGCAGCATGAATTTGCGACAAACAAACCGCCCTCATTTTGAACGCGTTTAGCGTTTATCTAAGCTCTATTTCGTGCGGCAACAACGTTGAAAGCACCCGAGCGCATGTTGCGCTGAGTTCCGCTTAACAACAACCATACAATACGAGTCATGGAAGACCTGAGAATCCTCCTTTTGCAAATATCTGCAAGTCTTGAAAAATGGGATTTGCAAATACTTCATTTATGTTCCAAAATTTTGCTTATTTTTTCCCCCATTTAGTAAACGAGTTTAAATTTTTTTTTCCGGGTACATAAAAATACTTTACACATTAATCATAGTCCACCTTATCATAAATAATAATAATAATAATAATAATAATAATAATAATAATAATAATAATAATAATAATAAAAATAATAACTGTTATCTTAGTTTCAGATGAATATTCAAGGGAACGAAAATACGTAGCGTGAATAAGATATTATATAAGCAAATTTACACTTGATAACTATCTTCAATTCTTGCCCTAGAGGGAGGGATGTTGCCTGGTACACTCGCTACCTCGTGTTGCCTGGTACACTCGCTACCTCGTGTCCCGGTACCTCGCTCTCGTTGCCTGGTACACTCGCTACCTCGTGTTGCCTGGTACACTCGCTACCTCATGTTGCCTGGTACACTCGCTACTTCGTGTTGCCTGGTACACTCGCTACCTCGTGTTGCCTGGTACACTCGCTACCTCGTGTTGCCTGGTACACTCGCTACCTCATGTTGCCTGGTACACTCGCTACCTCGTGTTGCCTGGTACACTCGCTGCCTCGTGTTGCCTGGTACACTCGCTACCTCGTGTTACCTGGTATACTCGCTACCTCGTGTTGCCTGGTACACTCGCTGCCTCGTGTTACCTGGTACACTCGCTGCCTCGTGTTGCCTGGTACACTCGCTACCTCGTGTTGCCTGTACTCTCCTGCACTAGTGTTGCACTGGTAAATCGTGTCTCTGTTGCTGGTACATCGCTGCTCGTGTTGATGGAACACCGCTGCTCATGTTGCCTGGTACACCGCTGCTCATGTTGCCTGGTACAACTCGCACATCGTGTTGCATGGTACACTCGCTGCCTCGTGTTGCCTGGTACACTTGCTGCCTCAGTTGCCGGTACACTCGTACTCGTGTTGCCTGGTACACTCGTGGCCTACGTGCCTGGTACACTCGCTACCTCACTTTGCATGAGCACACTCGCTACCTCATGTTGCTGGTACATCGCTACTCACGTTGCCTGGTACACTCGTATCACGTTGCTGTATTCATACTAATGTTGCCTGGGGTTTCACTCACTACTCATGTTGCCTGGTACACTCGTACCCCTCTAACCCACTCACTCAATCCCGACTAATTACACTTAATCCACTGGATAGTCATGTTAAATACCGAGATCATGGATTCCGTGTTTGTACGCTGTGCGTGAGGTGGATTAGGGGGGACAGGCATGATCTAATATCGTAGTAGACGTAGTAGATAGATAAGTGTAGTAGTGACAGTAGTGCTTAATGTCATAGGAAACATGTGGTATCCTGATGTAGACCACAGGCACAGGTTCTGTGAGTGACGTGAGCAACACCAGTGATTAGATAGTGTGACTAGATAATGTTTAAGTCGGACCGAACGTGTATATACTTTTCTTTTTTTAATGTCCGGGTTGTGTATTGTTCCAAGAGTTTCTGTAGATCAGTCTGCATCATACATCTACCTCCATCTGTCTGTAAATCTTCCCTCCCCGCCCTGTTTTACACGTAGGCAGTGACAGGAAGGAATTGAGGGTGGGGAGAGAGCCTTCTGCTCTACTATCCTGAACCCTAATACCTAGATAATATACGATAGTCTTTAATT
>NC_069400.1:115150584-115168084 GCF_026875155.1 Cherax quadricarinatus | reverse complement strand
CGTCTGCATAACTTAGACCACATGACCAGACTCGTCTGCATAACTTAGACCACATGACCAGACTCGTCTACATTTAAATTAGACCACATGACCAGACTCGTCTGCATAACTTAGACCACATGACCAGAGTAGTCTGCATAACTTAGACCACATGACCAGACTCGTCTGACATAACTTAGACCACATGACCAGATCGTCTGCATAACTTAGACCACATGACCAGACTCGTCTGCATAACTTAGACCACATGACCAGACTCGTCTGCATAACTTAGACCACATGACCAGACTCGTCTGCATAACTTAGACCACATGACCAGACTCATCTGCATATCTTAGACCACATGACCAGACTCGTCTGCATAACTTAGACCACATGACCAGACTCGTCTGCATAACTTAGACCACATGACCAGACTCATCTGCATATCTTAGACCACATGACCAGACTCGTCTGCATAACTTAGACCACATGACCAGACTCGTCTGCATAACTTAGACCACATGGGCCAGACTGTCTGCATAACTTAGACCACATGACCAGACTCGTCTGCATAACTTAGACACCATGACCAGACTCGTCTGCATAACTTAGACCACATGACCAGACTCGTCTGCGTAACTTAGACCACATGACCAGACTGTCTGCAAACTTAGACCACATGGGCCAGACTCGTCTGCATAACTTAGACCACTTGACCAGACTCGTCTGCATAACTTAGACCACATGACCAGACTCGTCTGCATACTTAGACACATGACCAGACTCGTCTGCATAACTTAGACCACTTGACCAGACTCGTCTGTATAAACTAGACCACATGACCCAGACTAGTCTGCATAACTAGACCACATGAACCCGACTAGTCTGCATAACTGAGACCACATGACCAGACTCGTCTGATAACTTAGACCACATGACCCCCGACTCGTCTGCATAACTTAGACCACATGGGCCAGATAGTGTGCATAACTAGACCACATGACCAGACTAGTCTGCATAACTTAGACCACATGACCAGACACGTCTGCATAACTTAGACCCCCATGACCAGATCGTCTGCATAACTTAGACCACATGACCAGACTAGTTGCATAACTTAGACCCCATGACCAGACTCGTCTGCATTAATTAGACACATTTACCAGACTCGTCTGCATAACTGAGACCACATGACCAGACTGTCTGCAAATTAAACATAAATAGACAAACTAACACATGACCAGACTCGTCTAATAACTTAGACCACATGACCAGACTCGTCTGCATAACTTAGACCACATGACCAGACTCGTCTGCATAACTTAGACCACATGACCAGACTCGTCTGCATAACTTAGACCACATGACCAGACTCGTCTGCATAACTTAGACCACATGACCAGACTCGTCTGCATAACTGAGACCACATGACCAGACTCGTCTGCATAACTTAGACCACATGACCAGACTCGTCTGCATAACTTAGACCACATGACCAGACTCGTCTGCATAACTTAGACCACATGACCAGACTCGTCTGCATAACTTAGACCACATGACCAGACTAGTCTACATATTAGACCACATGACCAGACTCGTCTGCATAACTTAGACCCCATGACCAGACTCGTCTGCATAAACTTAGACCACATGACCAGACTCGTCTGCATAACTTAGACCACATGACCAGACTCGTCTGCATAACTAGACCACATGACCAGACTCGTCTGCATAACTTAGACCACATGACCAGACTCGTCTGCATAACTATACCACATGACCAGACTCGTCTGCATAACTTAGACCACATGACCAGACCGTCTGCATAACTTAGACCACATGACCAGACTCGTCTGCATAACTTAGACCACATGACCAGACTCGTCTGCATAACTTAGACCACATGACCAGACTCGTCTGCATAACTTAGACCACATGACCAGACTAGTCTACATAACTTAGACCACATGACCAGACTCGTCTGCATAACTGAGACCACATGACCAGACTCGTCTGCATAACTTAGACCACTGACCAGACTCGTCTGCATAAAATTAGACCACATGAACCCGACTCGTCTGCATAACTTAGACCACATGACCACACTCGTCTGCATAACTTAGACCACATGACCAGTCTCGTCTGCATAACTTAGACCACATGACCAGACTCGTCTGCATAACTTAGACCACATGACCAGACTCGTCTGCATAACTTAGACCACATGACCAGACTCGTCTGCATAACTGAGACCACATGACCAGACTCGTCTGCATAACTGAGACCACATGACCAGACTAGTCTGCATAACTTAGACCACATGACCAGACTCGTCTGCATAACTTAGACCACATGACCAGACTAGTCTGCATAACTTGACCACATGACCAGATCGTCTACATAAACTTAGACCACATGACCAGACTCGTCTGCATAACTTAGACCACATGACCAGACTCGTCTGCATAACTTAGACCACATGACCAGACTAGTCTGCATAACTTAGACCACATGACCAGACTAGTCTGCATAACTTAGACCACATGACCAGACTAGTCTTCATAACTGAGACCACATGACCAGACTCGTCTGCATAACTTAGACCACATGACCAGACTCGTCTGCATAACTTAGACCACATGACCAGACTCGTCTGCATAACTGAGACCACATGACCAGACTAGTTGCATAACTTAGACCACATGACCAGACTAGTCTGCATAATTAGACCAACAGACCCGACTCGTCTGCATAACTTAGACCACATGACCAGATGTCTCATAACTGAGACAATGACCAGACTCGTCAGCATAATGAGTACACATGAACCAGACTCGTTGATAACTGGACCACATATCCAGACTAGTCTGCAATGAATAATATTCTAAAAAACATTGTACATGAAACCGAGGCCTATACTAGTTATCCTAGCAGTTTAATATTATATATTTATATATATAATATTATATATTATTTATATATTTATATATAAATATATATATATTTATATATATATATATCAGATCATAATCATTTTATAATTTTGTACAAAGAACCTTAGAAAACTTTACTAACTTATTATTTAACAAGTGCAATTTAATTTAGCCTAATCCAACTAAATATATTATAGATAAGTTTACAATAATTTAATAATAAACAAAAACAATGAAATATATTTTTTTCGTTAGGTTCAGATCGATTTTTGTGAAATCATTATATACACAAATTTTTGCTTGCATTATTCGGCAAGAAGAACGTTGTTATTTAAGCTAAATCGGAGTTTTGACCTATTCGGCAAGGGCGTTTTCTGCCGAATAAACACAATGAATTTTTTTTTACCATAAACCTTCGAAAATCAGTATGAACATAACAAAAAATATATATAATTATTTTTAATACTTATTACAATCCAGTAGTCCAACTGGCCTGTTATCCTGGTTGTAAAGGGAGCAAAATAAACACAACAGAAAACTTTTGACTTATATTATCCTTCACCAATTTAGAACAGAAGTATTTACACTATATACACTATGTACAGCGATAGGTATTAGTGCACTCCACGGTGAGCAAGGCAGAATAGAAGCCACTAGAGAGCAGACAGTGCTTCAACCAGCTCTAGAATGGGAATGACAAGGGCAGACAGGAGAGTGGTACCCACATAACCTCTGCGATTGCCAAAACTATCTTCTCATTGGCTGGAACCTGGGTACTGGTTGAACGACGGGGCCCCATCATCAACCCTCAGTCACCTGGTTCGCTGGTTGGGGGAGATAGCCTGTACATGAGGGTGTGTACATGCGCCGAATAAAGGTTATGTACTCTTTGCATCCCACAATACTTAATAAATTTAAACAGATCTATGATATATTTAGTATAAATAGGCTAGGAAAAATAAGTTACGTTAGTTAGGTTAAGTTTTTAAGTTAGGTTACGTTAGGTTAGGTTAGATTACGTCAGGTTAGGTTAAGTTAGGTTAGGTCAGGTCAGGTTAGATTACGTCAGGTTAGGTTAAGTTAGGTTAGGTCAGGTCAGGTTAGATTACGTCAAGTTAGGTTAAGTTAGGTTAGGTCAGGTCAGGTTAGATTACGTCAGGTTAGGTTAAGTTAGGTTAGGTCAGGTCAGGTTAGATTACGTCAGGTTAGGTTAAGTTAGGTTAGGTCAGGTCAGGTTAGATTACGTCAAGTTAGGTTAAGTTAGGTTAGGTCAGGTCAGGTTAGATTACGTCAGGTTAGGTTAAGTTAGGTTAGGTCAGGTCAGGTTAAAGTAGTTATACGTCAGGTTAGATTACGTCAGGTTAGATTACGTCAGGTTAGATTACGTCAGGTTAGATTACGTCAGGTTAGATTACGTCAGGTTAGATTACGTCAGGTTAGATTACGTCAGGTTAGATTACGTCAGGTTAGGTTACGTCAGGTTAGGTTAGGTTAAGTTAGGTTCAAGCATAATTATTTTTACATCAATTACAGTAAAAAAATATATATCTATTAATATATAAAAGAATAATTTAGAAAAGTCCAATTTTTTAAGTGAGCTGAGACACACACACACACACACACACACACACACACACACACACACACACACACACACACACACACACACACACACACACTGGAGGACAGGAGGATCAGGGGAGACATGATAACGGCATATAAAATACTGCGTGCAGTAGATAAGATGAACAGAGACAGGATGTTCCAGAGATGGAACACAGAAACAAGGGGTCACAATTGGAAGTTGACTCAGATGAGTCAAAAGGATGTTAGGAAGTATTTCTTCAGTCAGAGTTGTCAGGAAGTGGAATAGCCTAGAAAGTGACGTAGTGAAGGCAGGAACCATACATAGTTTTAAGACGAGGTTTGATAAAGCTCATGGAGTAGGGAGAGAGAGGACCTAGTAGCAGTGAAGAGGCGGGGCCAGGAGCTATGAATCGACCCCTGCAACCACAAATAGGTGAGTACACACACACACACACACACTCATATGATGTAAGGGAGACAGAATCCATACACCGCTTTAAGAAGAGGTACAATGACCCTCATGGAGCAGGGAGAAAGTGGACCTAGCAGCGACCAATAAAGAGGAGGGGTTAGTAGCTATGAATCAACCCCTGCAACCACAATTAGGTGAGTACACACGCACACATTTCGATATCTACTGAAAAGGGGCTTCAATATGGAAGTCGCAATATACAGATTCTTGTTTTTTGTATTTGTCTAAACACAAATTCTGTGTCGTTGAGTGTTTACAAAACATCGTTTTTCATGTGTGTCTCCTCAAGACAGATCTCTTCAGCTTCCTTATATGCTGTACAGGAAGCATAAAACCCTCTGGCAGTGAGAGGAAGGAAGAAGGGAGGGAGGGAGACAGGGAGGGAGACAGGGAGGGAACAAGGGAGACGAAAAACCTGTGTCTATCGTACCTAAATAAGGGTTTTTGTCTGTCCTCTTAAATAAGTGATTGCAGTGCACTTTTGCAAGTGTGAGAGTGTTTTGCACGTTAATAGTTTCCTGTGACTGCCGTATGTAGACAGAAAGACAGACAGGGAAGCAGGTAGACAAGCAGGCAGAAGGGTACAGAGGCAGGCAGACAGAGAAGCAGGCAGACAGAGAAGCAGGTAGACAACCAGGCAGACAGGTACAGAGGCAGGCAGACAGAAACAGGTAGACAAGCAGGCAGACAGGTACAGAAGCAGGCAGACAGGGAAGCAGGCAAGCAGGCAGACACACAGACGGGCGGGCAGGAAGTAAGTCAGGCTGGCAGGCAGCATTGCAGGTAGGCAGACAACCTTGCAGGCAGACATACACGCAGACAATCTAATAACCATCCGAGTCGAAGAGTGAGTCGACGCTTTAAAAAATATATATATATTCTAAATTTTTAATTCCCATGACTATCATTCAAAAATTTAATCAAACACGATTTTGTTTCACAAACGTCAAAAAATAAACAAGTCTAGCATAAGATATTCATGGTAAACTGTCGAATTAATATTGATGTTTGCTACGACGGAGAGAAATTGCCCGATACGTCAAGTAGTTTTACGATTTAATAGCCAGGCTGACGTACCGCACGAAAATATCAGAAAAATAATATTGAGAGTTTTGCTGTAAGCTGGAAAATTTAAGCGTGTTATCACTAATATTTGGGGGACATTTTCCGAGTAATTTCGACTTGATGGATGGTATGTTTAGAGCAATGGCTGGTTTACAGAAAGTAAATGATTGATGGGAAGCTGGAGAGAGAGAGAGAGAGAGAGGAGAGAGAGAGAGAGAGAGAGAGAGAGAGAGAGAGAGAGAATGTGTTGGGGTTTTGGTGATCTTGACACAAGAAAAAGTAATACAATCTTTTGGTTTCGTTGAAGAGAAATTTTGACAAGCCTCGGCTCGATCACCAGCACCAGATGAAGTTCTCTTACATATTTAAAGACGTGGATCTGGCATGCTGATGGAAGACCTTGCTGACACGACCAACACCTCCTCCAGCAGCGGCGAGACGGCACAAGACCCGCCTCACGTAACACTGGTTCTGTTTATGATAAATCCTACTTAACCCAGCCTACTACTTAGGTAACACTGACAAGGATAAAGAGGCTGAAGAATAAACTTTCATTTGGACAATGTTTCACTTCGCCGAGCTATTTACTATAGATAACAGATGTTAGTGGACAAATATTTATATCAGTGAGCCTTTTGTATCAATGATGGTTCACTCAGTGGGGAATTTATCGAATACCGGGGATTAACCAAGTACTAGGTGCTTGTTGCGTGTACAGAACACGTACATATTTATTCGGTGCACGCAAAACATATCACAATCCAGTGATAGTCTTTACCAACCTACAAACAGTGACCAGAGCCATCTATCGGTGACATACAACACTCAATGGTTAGGTGACATTAAGTGCGCATTGGTATTCCGACCTATTTGGGAAATAGTCTGATGGTATTGTCTGAGTGATTGTTCCCTCCTTTCAGAATATATACACAAAGAATGTCTCACAATATACACGCTGAGAATTTACCTAAAACTTCCCCTTACTTTTTTTTAGGTATTAAATTATTCTTGAATGGCGAATAGGTGACATACAGCTTCATAACCCTTTGGGTTATTGATTGACTTTAAGCTCAATCAACCAGTCGGAAACTCTCAGGCTCTCAGCTGATGCTGAGAACCTGAGAGAGTTTCTAGAAACGAATAAAAACGAATAGTGCCATGACTGGAACAATGCAATACTTTTACTACTACCACTACCAACACTACTACTACCACTAGTATTAATAGTACTACTACCACTACTACTACTACTATCAACACTATTACTACTACCACTAGTACTACTACTACCAACACTATTACTACTACTACCACTAGTACTACTACTACCAACACTACTATTACTACCACTAGTACTACTACTACCAACACTACTACTGCTACCACTATGATAGCACTATTCCCTCCTCTCGTTATGCTACTCCCGTCTGCGCCTTCCTCTCCTATATATTCTGGCTCCCTTCCCTTCGCACCTGTGTGTGACTAGTTAATGTGGTAAAAGACACTTCATGCACAGTTCAGGACACACAAGTGTTTTTCTCCACATCTCGTCAGTATCACCATACTAATTTTTCCGACTAGTTAATGATCCAAATCGGACCGAAAGGTCGTCATCCGTTTCATTCTATGAGCGGGTCTCGTGTTATCGGGTTTCCTGTTTGTCAGTGAAGCGGCTACTGTTGACTCGCACAATTTGTGTATATTGTGGAAAGTGTTTGGTGGTGGGTTGTATATAGTTATATTACATAGTAGCTATTTCCTCCTGCAGTTGACTGGTACTAGAACTGTTACTGGGTCATAGTACACCCCAGTACTGCAGGTCTGCAGCACCAGTACTGCAGCACCAGTACTGCAGCACTGTTACTGGAAAGTAAAAGGACACAAGTGCAATTAATGTGACATTTTATTGTGGCAACGTTTCGCTCTCCAGGAGCTTTATCAAGCCATTACAAACAATATATGGACACAGAGGGTATATATATTGTCGATAATTCTACCAACTTTATTACAGCACTATTACTGCAGCACCAGTACTGCAGCATCATCACTGCAGCATCATCACTGCAGCATCATTACTGCAGCATCATCACTGCAGCATCATCACTGCAGCATCATCACTGCAGCATCATCACTGCAGCATCATCACTGCAGCATCATTACTGCAGCATCATCACTGCAGCATCATCACTGCAGCATCATCACTGCAGCATCATCACTGCAGCATCATCACTGCAGCATCATTACTGCAGCATCATCACTGCAGCATCATCACTGCAGCATCATCACTGCAGCATCATCACTGCAGCATCATTACTGCACCATCATCACTGCAGCATCATCACTGCAGCATCATCACTGCAGCATCATCACTGCAGCATCATCACTGCAGCATCATCACTGCACCATCATCACTGCAGCATCATCACTGCAGCATCATCACTGCAGCATCATCACTGCAGCATCATCACTGCAGCATCACCACTGCAGCATCACCACTGCAGCATCACCACTGCAGCATCACCACTGCAGCAGCACCACTGCAGCAGCACCACTGCAGCATCACCACTGCAGTGGAACTAAGTACTAGCTTCTCCATTAAGTACCGGGTTCTTGTATCAATTTCAGTATACTTTACAAAGCTCTTAAGTGTTTTATCAAGCAGAAGATGCCTTAACGGTACTTAATAACGCCCTCAGTGAACCTAACATACATATATTGAAAGTTCTCAGGTGAAACTGTCAGCTACGCAGATGTTTACTGTCTCCGGCAACACCTGCACAACCTATGAAAATTTAACATTTGATAACAACTACTCAATAACTAACTTTGCCGAGCCTATTGTTAACAATTCAAGGCCAGACGACCCTGCCAGATTTAACGGCCTATGTCATTTGAAGACTTGTCAAACTACAACAGTGAGCGGCTTCTACAGAATATTGTAATCGTGTCCTGATTATGGATTAGGTGGTGACCTAATAGCTAGGTAACAAGAGTGCGTGTTCTAAGCCACTAATTAGGTGGTGTTTTATTCGTCAGGAAACACGAGTGTGTGCCCTCTAAAGGTGGGATATTGTAACCTCAGTAACCCACGTAATATGGAAGACAGGTTAGGTTAGGTTTGTCAGGAAACAGGAAAAAGAGTTTCCTGACGCGGGTCTTAGAGTCATATCATGACCCTGCCGCTGGAGCTTTTGGTCATCTGCCCGATGACCACTTCGTTATTGTAACGTGCGAGAGAAACTGACACACCCTGACGGCATTATTAGTCGGCTGAAAAGAAAACTTAAGTACGAAAATCAAGAAGATAAAGAAGATCAAGATCAAGAAGATCAAGAACATCAAGAACATCACGACAGTTGAAACGGTACTAACACTGATGACATAACTCGACTTGAGGACAAGAGGTGTAAAGCCAGTCAGTCTTACCTTCAGGCGACCAGTTGCTCAGACTGGGACCTTTATCAAGATATGTCAAGATAGCGGTAACTAGACGTTACTGAAAGATATATGAAGATAGCAGTAAAATACACTAGCAGTAAAATAAACTAGATCTTATTGAAAGATGCGTCAAGAAACAATACTAGCGTCTTCTAGATGCAACTAGCGTCGGCGAAATGTGGAAAATCTTAAAAAAAAAAAACTAAATTATGAATTTCGAAAAGGACAAGACAAAAAACCTAGTATGTAATCCAGCAAAATTATTCCACAGTTAAATTTTTTTTTTTTTGCCAAGAGGACGATAAAAAAAATGGAGTATCCCCCCATAGACTATGATGCGAGAGTCTAACTGATGGATGGTTGAAGACAGTGTAGAGTCTAACTGGTGGATGGTTGAAGACAGTGTAGTGTCTACTGATGATGTTGAACAGTGAGTTAACTGATGGATGGTTGAAGACAATGTAGAGTCTAACTGATGGATGAAGACAATGTAGAGTCTAACTGATGGATGGTTGAAGACAGTGTAGAGTCTAACTGATGGATGGTTGAAGACAATGTAGAGTCTAACTGATGGATGGTTGAAGACAATGTAGAGTCTAACTGATGGATGGTTGAAGACAGTGTAGAGTCTAACTGATGGATGAAGACAATGTAGAGTCTAACTGATGGATGGTTGAAGACAGTGTAGAGTCTAACTGGTGGATGGTTGAAGACAGTGTAGAGTCTAACTGATGGATGGTTGAAGACAGTGTAGAGTCTAACTGATGGATGGTTGAAGACAGTGTAGAGTCTAACTGATGGATGGTTGAAGACAGTGTAGAGTCTAACTGATGGATGGTTGAAGACAGTGTAGAGTCTAACTGATGGATGGTTGAAGACAGTGTAGAGTCTAACTGATGGATGGTTGAATACAGTGTAGAGTCTAACTGATGGATGGTTGAAGACAGTGTAGAGTCTAACTGATGGATGGTTGAAGACAATGTAGAGTCTAACTGATGGATGGTTGAAGACAGTGTAGAGTCTAACTGGTGGATGGTTGAAGACAGTGTAGAGTCTAACTGATGGATGGTTGAAGACAGTGTAGAGTCTAACTGATGGATGGTTGAAGACAGTGTAGAGTCTAACTGGTGGATGGTTGAAGACAATGTAGAGTCTAACTGATGGATGGATGAAGACAGTATAGAGTCTAACTGATGGATGGTTGAAGACAGTGTAGAGTCTAACTGATGGATGGTTGAAGACAATGTAGAGTCTAATCTGATGGATGGTTGAAGACAGTGTAGAGTCTAACTGGTGGATGGTTGAAGACAGTGTAGAGTCTAACTGATGGATGGTTGAAGACAATGTAGAGTCTAACTGATGGATGGTTGAAGACAGTGTAGAGTCTAACTGGTGGATGGTTGAAGACAGTGTAGAGTCTAACTGATGGATGGTTGAAGACAATGTAGAGTCTAATTGATGGATGGTTGAAGACAGTGTAGAGTCTAACTGATGGATGGTTGAAGACAGTGTAGAGTAACTGATGGATGGTTGAAGACAGTGTAGAGTCTAACTGATGGATGGTTGAAGACAGTGTAGAGTCTAACTGATGGATGGTTGAAGACAATGTAGAGTCTAACTGATGGATGGTTGAAGACAGTGTAGAGTCTAGCTGGTGGATGGTTGAAGACAGTGTAGAGTCTAACTGATGGATGGTTGAAGACAATGTAGAGTCTAACTGATGGATGGTTGAAGACAATGTAGAGTCTAACTGATGGATGGTTGAAGACAATGTAGAGTCTAACTGGTGGATGGTTGAAGACAGTGTAGAGTCTAACTGATGGATGGTTGAAGACAATGTAGAGTCTAACTGATGGATGGTTGAAGACAGTGTAGAGTCTAACTGATGGATGGTTGAAGACAGTGTAGAGTAACTGATGGATGGTTGTAGACAGTGTAGAGTCTAACTGATGGATGGTTGAAGACAGTGTAGAGTCTAACTGATGGATGGTTGAAGACAGTGTAGAGTCTAACTGATGGATGGTTGAAGACAGTGTAGAGTCTAACTGATGGATGGTTGAAGACAATGTAGAGTAACTGATGGATGGTTGAAGACAATGTAGAGTCTAACTGATGGATGGTTGAAGACAATGTAGAGTCTAACTGATGGATGGTTGAAGGCAATGTAGAGTCTAACTGATGGATGGTTGAAGACAATGTAGAGTCTAACTGATGGATGGTTGAATACAATGTAGAGTCTAACTGATGGATGGTTGAAGACTGTGTAGAGTCTAACTGATGGATGGTTGAAGACAATGTAGTCTAAATGATGGATGAAGACAATGTAGAGTCTAACTGATGGATGGTTGAAGACAATGTAGAGTCTAACTGATGGATGGTTGAAGACAATGTAGAGTCTAACTGATGGATGGTTGAAGACAATGTAGAGTCTAACTGATGGATGGTTGAAGACAATGTAGAGTCTAACTGATGGATGGTTGAAGACAATGTAGAGTCTAACTGATGGATGGTTGAAGACAATGTAGAGTCTAACTGATGGATGGTTGAAGACAGTGTAGAGTCTAACTGATGGATGGTTGAAGAGAATGTAGAGTCTAACTGATGGATGGTTGAAGACAATGTAGAGTCTAACTGATGGATGGTTGAAGACAATGTAGAGTCTAACTGATGGATGGTTGAAGACAATGTAGAGTCTAACTGATGGATGGTTGAAGACAATGTAAAGTCTAACTGATGGATGGTTGAAGACAGTGTAGAGTCTAACTGATGGATGGTTGAAGACAATGTAGAGTCTAACTGATGGATGAAGACAATGTAGAGTCTAACTGATGGATGGTTGAAGACAATGTAGAGTAACTGATGGATGGTTGAAGACAATGTAGAGTCTAACTGATGGATGGTTGAAGACAATGTAGAGTCTAACTGATGGATGGTTGAAGAGAATGTAGAGTCTAACTGATGGATGGTTGAAGACAATGTAGAGTCTAACTGATGGATGGTTGAAGACAATGTAGAGTCTAACTGATGGATGGTTGAAGACAATGTAGAGTCTAACTGATGGATGGTTGAAGACAATGTAAAGTCTAACTGATGGATGGTTGAAGACAGTGTAGAGTCTAACTGATGGATGGTTGAAGACAATGTAGAGTCTTTAACTGAGGGATAGTTGAGGACAATGTAGAGTAACTGATGGATGGTTGAAGACAATGTAGAGTCTAACTGATGGATGGTTGAAGACAATGTAGAGTCTAACTGATGGATGAAGACAATGTAGAGTCTAACTGATGGATGGTTGAAGACAATGTAGAGTAACTGATGGATGGTTGAAGACAATGTAGAGTCTAACTGATGGATGGTTGAAGACAATGTAGAGTCTAACTGATGGATGAAGACAATGTAGAGTCTAACTGATGGATGGTTGAAGACAATGTAGAGTCTAACTGATGGATGGTTGAAGACAATGTAGAGTCTAACTGATGGATGGTTGAAGACAGTGTAGAGTCTAACTGATGGATGGTTGAAGACAATGTAGAGTCTAACTGATGGATGGTTGAAGACAGTGTAGAGTCTAACTGATGGATGGTTGAAGACAGTGTAGAGTCTAACTGATGGATGGTTGAAGACAATGTAGAGTCTAACTGATGGATGGTTGAAGACAGTGTAGAGTCTAACTGATGGATGGTTGAAGACAGTGTAGAGTCTAACTGATGGATGGTTGAAGACAGTGTAGAGTCTAACTGATGGATGGTTGAAGACAATGTAGAGTCTAACTGATGGATAAAGACAATGTAGAGTCTAACTGATGGATGGTTGAAGACAGTGTAGAGTCTAACTGATGGATGGTTGAAGACAATGTAGAGTCTAACTGATGGATGAAGACAATGTAGAGTCTAACTGATGGATGGTTGAAGACAGTGTAGAGTCTAACTGATGGATGGTTGAAGACAATGTAGAGTCTAACTGATGGATGGTTGAAGACAGTGTAGAGTCTAACTGATGGATGGTTGAAGACAATGTAGAGTCTAACTGATGGATGAAGACAATGTAGAGTCTAACTGATGGATGGTTGAAGACAGTGTAGAGTCTAACTGATGGATGGTTGAAGACAATGTAGAGTCTAACTGATGGATGGTTGAAGACAGTGTAGAGTCTAACTGATGGATGGTTGAAGACAATGTAGAGTCTAACTGATGGATGGTTGAAGACAGTGTAGAGTCTAACTGATGGTTGGTTGAAGACAATGTAGAGTCTAACTGATGGATGGTTGAAGACAGTGTAGAGTCTAACTGATGGATGGTTGAAGACAGTGTAGAGTCTAACTGATGGTTGGTTGAAGACAATGTAGAGTCTAACTGATGGATGGTTGAAGACAATGTAGAGTGACTTAAGAAATCGTAATGACAGTTGCAAAAAACTACCCGCCGGATTGAACCCGGTCATAGTCACGCCAGCTAGCTGGAGATCGTTGTAAAAAACTTGCATTTGTGGTCACGAGTGCTGTCTAACTTTCCTAGGTGTAGAAATACCTGTTGGTGAATCTTATTGGCTAGCTGTCTAGTGGCTAGCGCTGACGGGATGGGTTGAGACCTATGACCGGGTCATCCCGCGGGGTATGGTGACAATGTAGAGTCTAACTGATGGATGGTTGAAGACAGTGTAGAGTCTAACTGATGGATGGTTGAAGACAATGTAGAGTCTAACTGATGGATGGTTGAAGACATGTAGAGTCTAACTGATGGATGGTTGAAGACAACGAGTCTAACTGATGGATGGTGAAGACAGTGTAGAGTCTAAGATGGATGGTTGAAGACAATGTCAGTCTAACTGATGGCTTGAAGACAGTGAGTCTAACTATGATGGTGAGACAAATAGAGTCTTTAATGATCGAGGTTGCAGACAATTGATCTTTACTGAGGGATGTTGAAGACAGTTAACTGTGGATGGTAATACAGACTCAACTCACTCACTCAACCTCAGCATGAACAACACGAAAGTCCCAGCAGCAATTCTTTGTAGGGAGTGAATGACACGCTTAGTTTAGCGAAATTCACAACCTGACACATGTAAGAGGCCACACAATATAATACAGCGTTACAATATACCAACGTTAAGCGAGTTTATTCAGGTACACATAAATACAGTTACCTAAATTATCTTAACATAGTAGTACGTGTGTAAATTATCTAGGATAACTCGCCCCCCCCCCATATACCCAAAAAAGGTGACTTATTTCCACTGGCGAGTTACAGCATTTTATTGTGACGACGTTTCGCCCACCTGGGACTTATGAGTTGGTAAAGTCCCTGGTGGCAATATAAACACAAATGCAGTATAATGTGATCCTTTATTGACTACGTTTCGCCCACACAGTGGGCTTTTTCAAGTCACAAACAGAACTACCTGGGGTGGAAGGAACGCGAGTATTTATAGTCCGGCTGAGGTCAGGTGAAGAATGCTGCATCTGATGATGTACCGAGTTGGGTTGTAGAGTCTAAAAACTTGGGTAGCTTGGAAAGGAGACTGGACAAGTTTGTGAGCAGACCTTCTACAGTGTTCTTATGTGGGATAGCGATGAAGAAGTTTCTTGGCAAGTGGTTCAGCTAAGTTATAGAAGCCACTATTCTGGTTGAAGTTGTCGGATATAGAAATAAGTGATGATTCCAGGATTCTTCGGTATTGGGTGTTGTCTTCTGTGGCGATAAGTCTTGAGTTTCTGTAGTTTATCAAGTGGTTGTGTGAATTACGGTGTTGTACGCAGGCATTCCTTGTGTCGTCAGACCTGCTTGCTTATTGGTGTTCTGAAATACGTGTTTGGAGGTCCCTTGATGTTTCGCCCACGTATAACTTGTTGCAGTCATTACAAGGGATTATGTATATACCCCTGCAGAGGATGGAGGCTTGTCCTGCCTACTACTGGTGATGTCCTTGATGGTCGTGGTTGTGGAGGTAGATACTTGGAATGATGTTTTGGCAAAGATGTTGGAAACATGTTTGGCAAAACATTAATGCATATCCGCTAAAAGTAATATTTAAAAGATATATAAAATCCTTAGAAGGGAAGGTAAAAAACGACTGGAAATTTCCAGTTCTATTCTAATACTCAAGGGGACAGGAGCTGTACCTTAAACAATCGTCCCGCTACCAACATTGTTAAATTTGGGAAAGAGAACAGGTGAGTAATCATAAATCAACATGGCGACAACAACAACAGATCCCACCCAGCACAACGTGCCTAATTTTTTTTAAAGAATATGAAAAAACCGAGTCGAAACGCCTCCAAACACACATATCCAACAGATGCCGAAAAAAAAGGCTTTCGACGAGAGACCACATCAATATAAATGGCCGGAATATAAGCGCATGGCAGGAGACTAGAGGGTTCAGGATATATATACATCATACACACACACATTATATAATATATATATATATTATATATATATATATATATATATAATATATATATATATATATATATATATATATATATATATATATAATATATTGGGGAGGATATGTATGTGTATGATGGGTTATGTTAACAAGAGGTTTTGTGAGAGAAAAGTTTTGAGAATGAGGGAAACGTGCGAGACAGAGAAACGTTATAAGAGTGAGGGGAAGGTTATGAGAGTGAGGGGAAGGTTATGAGAGTGAGGGGAACGTTATGAGAGTGAGGGGAATGTTATGAGAGTGAGGGGAATGTTATGAGAGTGAGGGGAACGTTATGAGAGTGAGGGGAACGTTATGAGAGTGAGGGGAACGTTATGAGAGTGAGGGGAATGTTATGAGAGTGAGGGGAACGTTATGAGAGTGAGGGGAAAGTTATGAGAGTGAGGGGAACGTTATGAGTGAGGGGAACGTTGTAAGAATGAGGAAAATGGATTAGCGCAGCCTGCTGGGACCCAAAACAAAGGCCGGGTCAACGCCAGGCTTAACAACAGACAACAACAACAGTGAGTGGTACTGAACGGAGAAGTATCTGAGTGGCCAGGCACTCAGAGATAGCTTGTTTCTGATCGGTCCTCGGCCACATGTTCATCCCAACACACATACTAGAATACTAATGTTATGCTGCACCCACATGTTGATAAACAAGACACAGGTGCAACACCTAGGCATCATTATTGTGGGTAATAAAGACACCTGTGTGCTGCACATATGTGGGTGGGAAGGTGAGTGGAGGAGGCGAGTGTGGGAGGGTAGCGAGAAGGTGGGAGGTGGGAGAGTGGGAGGCTGAGTGGAAGAGATGTATTAAGGATGGAAGATCATAACAAGATGTAATGGGTTATCATGACCTCTTTGATTCTCTTCAGAACTCATCCTTTAGGACAAGACTGGACAATCTCACTGCACTGGGAAAGAAGACTGAACGATCCCACTGCATTAAGAGGAGAACATTGATCAGTCTTTTCTCCACGCTAGCTGGAGATTCGTCTGTAAAAACTTGCATTTGTGGTCACAGAGGTGCCTGTGCTAACCTTCCTATGGTGTAGAAATATACCTAGTTGGATGAATCTTATTGTGGCTAGCTGGTCTAGTGGTCTAGCGCGACGGGCTGGAGTTTTGAGACTCTATGACCGCGGGTTCAATCCCGGCCGGGGGTATGGTTTATTTGCAATCGTGTCATTACGATTTCTTAAGTCGTGCAGTGAGAGTGTTCAGTCTTCTTTCCCAATGCAGTAAGATTCAGTGTCACTGCATGTAGGAAAAAAAATGAACAAACCCACTGCATTGCTGGGCACTTTAAGCCATGGAATGTTAACGCTTCAATAACTCTGACGGTATAAAAGCCACACACAGTACACAACACTTAACACCCAAGACACGCTTGCGATCTCGGCCGACCGAGTGCATCTAACTCCTCCTCCTCCTCCTCCTCCTCTTCCTCCTCCTCTTCCTCCTCTACCTCCTCCTCTTCCTCCTCTACCTCCTCCTCTACCTCCCCTTCCTTTCCTCCTCTCCTGTGCCCAGGCTCAAAATAATATTCATCACGAACTGTGGCTGGCAGTTCGTGATGAATAAA
>NC_069400.1:115143084-115145584 GCF_026875155.1 Cherax quadricarinatus | reverse complement strand
CGGATTTGTGGTCAGTGGATAGAGGGAAGCGTACTGTGTCCTGTTCTCACAGGGCTGTACATGGTGAAGCAGGATCGAGTCCTGGCCAGCTGCAGTTCTGTTATAAAATGTGTGTACTCACCTAGTTGTGGTTGCAGGGTTCGATTCATAGCTCTTGGCCCTACCTCTTCGCTGGTCTCTACTAGGTCCACTCTCTCCCTGCAGCATGAGCTTCATCGTAGCTCTTCTTAAAGCTGTGTATGGACAATGCCTCCACTACATCACTTTCCAGACTGTTCCACTTCCTGACAATTCTGTGACTGAAGAAATACTTCTTAACATCCCTGTGACTCATTTGTACCTATCCACCCTGTTAGTTCCTCTCACTATTTTATGTTATATCCTCCTATCCCTCCTATCCTCTAGTGTCGTCAGTTGATTTTCCTTAACCTCTCCTCGTAGGACATGGCCCTTAACTCTGAGACTAGTCTTGTTGCAAACCTTTCAACTTTCTCTAATTTCTTGGTGTTTGACCAGGTGTGGGTTCCATATTGAAGCTGCATACTCCAATATGGACCTGACGTACACAGTGTACAGTGTCTTGAATGACTCCTTTCTTAGATGTGGAAACGATATTTTTAGATTTGTCAGGCGCCCATATGCTGCAGCAGTTATTTAGTTGATGTGCGCCTCAGGAGATGTGCTCGGTATGATGCTCACCCACAAGATGCTTGGATGAGTTTTACAGCCTTTGAACTCCTAGGCTGTACTCCGTATGCAATCTTCTTTGTCCTTCCCCAAACCTCATGACTTTGCACTTGCTGCGGTTAAACTCCAGGAGCCATTTGTCGGACCAGGCTTGCGTCCTGTCCAGATCTTCTTGTAGGCTTGCCTGATTTTCGCCCACTTGTATTTTCCTCATTAGCGTCACATTGTCTGCAAGCAGAGACACCTCTGAATCTATCCTTCCTGTCATATCATTCACATACACTAGAAACAGCACCAGACATAGAACTAACCCTTGTGGAACTCCAGTCAACACATGTACCCTTTGTGACACCTCGCCACGTACCAATACACGTTGTTCCCTTCCTGTCAGGTATTCCCTGATCCATTGCAGTGCCGTTCCTGTTATTCCTGCCTGATCCTCTACCTTATTTACTCTCTTTTGTACTACTGTATATATATATATATATATATTATATATATATTATATATATATATATATTATATATATATATATATATATATATATATATATAATATATATATATATATATATATATTATCGTGCAAAAGAAGCAAATCGGAGTTAGGTTAAATTGAAGGTGTTTTCTGACGAATAGAGAGCTAAAAAAATTTTATGCCTTAAACCTGCGATAATCAGTCTTAGCTTGAAAAAATATATATCATTGATTTTAAGTAATATTAAGAAAATTTCAAATGATATGTGATATATTTAGCAAAATTTAGCTAAAAAAAATGTTTGGTTAAGGTAGGTTGGATTATGTTAGGTTAAGTTAGGTTAGTTAGGTTAAGTTAGGTTAGGTTAGGTTAGGTTAGGTTAGGATAAGTTAGGTTAGGTTTAGGTTAAGTTAGGTTAGGTTAAGTTAGGTTAGGTTAAGTTAGTTAGGTTAAGTTAGGTTAGGTTAAAGTTAGGTTAGGTTAAGTTAGTGTTAGTTAAGTTAGGTTAGGTTAAGTTAGGTTAGGTTAAGTTAGGTTAGGTTAAGTTAGGTTAGGTTAAGTTAGGTTAGGTTAAGTTAGGTTAGGTTAAGTTAGGTTAGGTTAAGTTAGGTTAGGTTAAGTGATATTTCTAAGTTAAGTTATGTGACGTTTTTAGGTTAGGTTTGGTCAAAAAAATCAATGTAAATTGAAAAAAATATATCAGTCTGAAAAAAACTTTTGTGGCGGGATATCCCGTTTGTCGGAGGTCACACCTGTTGTGGCGGGATACCCCGTTTGTCGGAGGTCACACCTGTTGTGGCGGGATACCCCGTTTGTCGGAGGTCACACCTGTTGTGGCGGGATACCCCGTTTGTCGGAGGTCACACCTGTTGTGGCGGGATACCCCGTTTGTCGGAGGTCACACCTGTTGTGGCGGGATACCCCGTTTGTCGGTCACACCTGTTGTGGCGGGATACCCCGTTTGTCGGTCACACCTGTTGTGGCGGGATACCCCGTTTTTCGGAGGTCACACCTGTTGTGGCGGGATACCCCGTTTGTCGAGTCACACCTGTTGTGGCGGGATACCCCGTTTGTCGGGTCACACCTGTTGTGGCGGGATACCCGTTTGTCGGAGGTCACACCTGTTGTGGCGGGATACCCGTTTGTCGGAGGTCACACCTGTTGTGGCGGGATACCCCGTTTGTCGGAGGTCACACCTGTTGTGGCGGGATACCCCGTTTATCGGAGGTCACACCTGTTGTGGCGGGATACCCCGTTTGTCGGAGGTCACACCTGTTGTGGCGGGATTCCCCGTTTTTTCGGAGGTCACACCTGTTGTGGCGGGATACCCCGTTTG
>NC_069400.1:115108362-115142584 GCF_026875155.1 Cherax quadricarinatus | reverse complement strand
ACACACCCCACACACACAACCACACAAAACACAACACACACCAAAAAAAAAAATCAACGTCTTCAAAAACAATAGGACGGTCGGGGCCCCCCCTCAAAAAAATTATCACCAGGTGCCCCTCGTATTACATAAAAATTCACTGAAAAGCGCTGCAAATTATAACTATATTAAATTTCCCCCTCGGGTTCCTTTATTGCAATTCAGTCTTACTTTTTTCTGAATTAAAAATTTTTTACTCCCCTCTCGGAACCTTTTTGTCAAAATGTTTTGTAAGTGAAGAGTAAATGTTTATTTGATATTCGAGTTTAATTAAAAATTGCCTAGCGTTGGGCGATTTTGTTCCGGGTTTAAAAAAATACATCTTTGACCCCGTGTTTGCTTTTGGGAGTAATTTTAAAAGAATAAAAAACCCTTTTATAGCTTCCAAGCCCGTATTGTATTTTTTAACCCAAAAAACAACTTCGAACCCATTTAGCTTGAACCCTTATTACAGTTTTTAAACCCCCAGATTACCCATTTTAAGTATATTGTGCTTCTGAACCTATTCTACTGGTTCTAAAAGCTTTTTTCGCAGTTTTGAACCCCAATTGCGGGTTTTTTTGACCCATACAAAACCCCTGGGGGACTCACACTTTCTGGGGCCCATAAAGGCTCCTGGGGGGTTTACGAGGCGCCCCCTGGGCCCCACCCCACGTAGCTCAGGGGTCGCCACAAGCTGCTGGACACATGGTACGAAGACTTTCACTGGGGATTTTCCTTGAAGTTTGGCCTTAGTCCCCCGGAGTGTAAACACTACACCGTGGGCCCGGGGACGGTCTGTCGTTTACTCCCTCTTCTGTTATCAGCGTCCTCTCTGTGGGGTCTGAGTGCCTATGTCTGGTATTTACAGCTGTCTCTGAATGTGCCAGAGGATCAGATGGAGTCTGGGAATGCTAATGAAGTTCCAAGAATGTCCGCAGCGGTAGTCTAGAGGACCTGGCACCTCTGGAACTTCCTGGAGTGGATAATGCGATTCATTGTTAGTAGGAATGTTGTCAGTTTGTTAGGGAAACGAAGACAAGTGTAATTAACGAGATATTGCAGCTTTGTTTTCGCCCATCTGATGGTTTTTGCCAAGCTCATCCACAATTACTATTTCTATTGCTACTACAACTTCTACTATACTACTACTACCACCCCCACTACTAATATTACTGCCACTTTACTGTTACTATGACTATTTCACTATCAAACCCCCCATTAAGTCTTTAAAAGCGTAAATGTATTATGTATTACCTGTATTAGCTGAGAAGGCTCCATTTACCTACACTCCCAAATGTCTTCACTATCTTGAGAAACTGTAATAACTGAAGGCTAGAAATAATGCAAAGTTATCTTCATTAGTTTTACTGATATTCATGGTTTAGTTCTTCCCGCTTCAAAATCCAGAAGGAACTACCCCGGCGTTCTCTGGACCTGTCCTGGCGTTCCCGGGTTTGCCCCCGCGTTTTCTGGACTCAACCTGCGTTCCCTGGGCCCTACCCTTGCGTTCTCTGGACTCGTCCTGGCGTTCCCTGGCCTCTGCTCTGCGTTCTCTGGCTCTGTCCAGGGATCCCCTGACTCAAAACTGGCGTTTCAGAACTCTTTATGGAGTTGGTGTTGGGAAAAGGGGTTAAAGCCTATTGATTCAGAGGTCGTTATAGGCAACACGTCAGTTTACACACCAAACATGAAACCTTATCCCAAATAGGATTAAAATAATTCTCAGCGTATAAAGACTGAAGGGAAAACCACCTCAATTGTGCACGCATACGTCCTGTGACCTGAAAGAGACACAAGCAGGCAACTTGTGTCCCAGTTTGCCTGCCGTTGGGAAACTTAAGGTTATTTATAAAGCTTAAACGGTTATTTTTGAAGCTTAAACAATGTTATTATGAAGCTCTCCTGCTTCACGGAAAAGCTTCATAAATAGCATCGTTTCCATTCTTTACATGGCCTGCTGTCTAAGAATAATTTATGGGTCCCAAAAAAATGTAAAATAAAGAACGGAATGGTGGGATTGAGCAAAACAGGCCAAGTGAGTCGTAAAATTAGCCACCCGGTACAAACCCCACCCGTTCCGTGGTTTGACATCGTGTTGTTAGGATTTCTTGAGTCATTGTAAAGTAAATATCGTTAGAGATTTTATTAACATGGCTTACTTTGTTTAGATGATAATTTATCTGATCTGAAGCTAAGCACTTTTTTCTTCTCTAAATGCCTGTCGCAAATTATTTTGTGTTAGAAAGTTTTATTTGTATAAGTTCTAGTATTTTAATACGGAAGGATTGGGGAAAATAAGAACACTATCAAAATTTTGAAAAACCGTTTCGCTAATGTTTTTCTTTGTCAATTTCATAACATTCATGGCGGGACACACCCCGTCTCGTTCTTTAACTGCCCATTTTGTTAAGTAAAAAATTGTTTGGGGTTTTCCCAGGTTTTTTAATACACTTTATTTAAGGTAAATAATAAAGTGAACATCTTAGACATCTAATTTTCCCACATTCTAAAAGAGGGGTAAAATCTAAGTATTTTTGAAAGAAGAGTTTTTCAAAAAAGGGTTTTCAAAGTTTTTTCAAAGTAGAGTTTTCAAAGAAGGATTTTCAAAAAAAGGGAAATTTTCAAAAAGGTTTTCAAAAAGGATTTTCAAAGGGGGATTCTCAAGAGAATTATCAAAAAAGGGATTTTCAAAAAGGTTTTTTCAAAAAAGGGTTTTCAAAGGAATTTTCAAAGAAGGTTTTCAAAGAAGGATTTTCAAAGAAGGTTTTCCCAAGAAGGATTTTCAAAGATTTTCAAAGAGAGTTTCAAAAAGGGATTTCAAAAAAAAGGTTTCCAAAAAGGGTTTTTCAAAGAAGGATTTTCAAAGAAGGGATTCTAAAAGAAGATTTATCAAAGAAGGATTTCAAAGAAGATTTTCAAGAAGGATTTTCAAAAAGGATTTTAAAAAAAAGGATTTTCAAAAAAGGATTTTCAAAAAAGGGATTTTAAAAGATTTCAAAGTAGGTTTTCAAAGAAGGTTTTTCAAAAAAGGATTCTCAAAGAAGGATTTTCAAAAGGGATTTTCAAAAAAAAAAAGGGATTCTAAAAGAAAATTATCAAAGAAGGATTTTCAAAGAAGGATTTTCAAAGAAGGTTTTTCAAAGAAATTTTCAAAGAAGGATTTTTCAAAAAAGGATTTTCAAAAAAGGGATTTTCAAAAAGGATTTTCGAAGAAGGTTTTTCCCAAAAAGGTTTTTTAAAAGAAGGATTTTAAAAAGAAGGATTTCAAAGAAGGATTTTCAAAGAAGGATTCTCAAAGAAGGATTTTCAAGAAGGATTCTCAAAAAGAAAAGGATTTTCAAGAAGGATTTTTCCCAAAGAAGGATTTTCAAAAAAAGGGATTTTCAAAGAAGGATTTTAAAAGAAGGATTCTCAAAGAGGTTTTCAAAGAAGGTATTCTCAAAGAAGGGATTTTCAAAGAAAGGATTTTTCAAAGAAAGGATTCTCAAAGAAGGATTTTAAAAGAAGAGATTCTCAAAGAAGAATTATCAAAGAAGGATTTTCAAAGAAGATTTTCAAAGAAGGATTCTCAAAGAAGGATTCACAAAGAAGGATTCACAAAGAAGGATTCACAAAAAAGGGAAATTCTCAAAGAAAAAGTTTCAAAGAAGAGTTCCAGTTTGCTTTGTCTAATGAGCAAAATTTGAAAAATTTACACACTGATACCCTCTCTTGTGGTTTCGTCAGTACCTCATGATACATGGCCAGTCCCTCATGAGACATGGCCATCCTCATGAAACATGGCCATAATCACGATACATGCCAGTACCTCAAGATACATGGCCAGATCATGATAGGGCCATACATCGATACATGCCAGTACCTCAGAACAAGACATTACCTCATGATACATGGCCAGAAAACTATTTACATGACCAGTTCCCTTTCATGAACATGCATACCTCATGATCATGGCCATTACCTCATGATACATGCCAGTACATCACGATACATGGCCAGTCCCCCTCAGATACATGGCCATTACTCATGATACATGCCAGTACATCACATACATGGCATACTCATGATTTCAAGGCCATAAAACACGATACATGCCCATACCTCAGATACATGGCCAGTACTCATGATACATGCCAGTCCCTTTCATGATACATGGCCATTACCTCATGAACATGGCCAGTACCTCATATACATGGCAGTACCTCAGATACATGGCCAAGTACCTCAGAACATGGCCATCCCTCATATACATGGTCATACCTCATGATACTTTGCCAGAAACTCAAATAAGGCAGTACCTCATGATACATGGCCAGTACACATTAAACAATGGCCAGTACCTCATGATACATGCCAGAAAACCTAAATGATACATGGCAGTACCTCAGAACATGGCCAGTACCTTCAGATACAGGGTCAGTACCTCATGATCATGGCAGTTCCCTCATGAACATAGCCAGTACCTCTTTGTACATGGCCAGTACCTAATGTACATGGCCATACCTCATGATACATGGCCAGTCCCTCATGATACATGGCCAGTACCTCATGATACATGCCAGTACCTCATGATACATGGTCAGTCCCTCATGATACATGGCCGTACCTCATGATACATGGCCAGTACCTCATGATACATGGCCAGTACATCACGATACATGGCCAGTACCTATGATACATGGCCAAGTACCCCTCATGATACATGGCCAGAAACATCACGATACATGCCAGTACCTCATGATACATGGCCAGTACCTCATGATCATGGCCAGTACCTCATGATCCCAGGGCCCAGTACCTCAGAACATGGCCAGTACCTCATGATACATGCCAGTACCTCATGATACATGGCCATTACCTCATGATACATGGCCAGTACCTCATGAAACATGGCCAGTTCCCTCATGATACATGGCCAGTACCTCATGATACAGGCCAGTACCTCATGATACATGGCCAGTACCTCATGATACATGGCCAGTACCTCATGATACTTTGGTCCAGTACCTCATGATACATGGCCAGTACCTTCATGATACATGGCCAGTACCTCATGATACAGGGCCCAAATCCTCATGATACATGGCCATACCTCATGATACATGGCCAGAAACCTCATGATACATGGCCCAGTACCTCATGATACATGGCCAGTACCTCATGATACATGGCCAGTACCTCATGATACAGGGCCCATTTGCCTCATGATACATGGCCAGTCCCTTTCCGATACATGGCCAGTACCTCATGATACATGGCCAGTACCTACGTTACATGGCCAGTCCCTCATTGAAAACATGGCCAGTGCCTCATGATACATGGTCAGTACCTCACGATACATGGCCATTTAACCTCACGTTACAGGCCCAGTACCTCATGATACATTGCCAGTACCTCACGAAAACATGGCAGTACCTCACGTTACATGGCCAGTACCTCATGATACAGGGCCCAGTACCTCATGATACATGCCAGTACCTCTGATACATGGCCATTTCCCTCATGATACATGGCCGTACCTCATGATACATGGCCAGTACCTCATGATACATGGCCAGTACCTCATGATACATGGCCAGTACCTCATGATACATGGCCAGTTACATCACGATACAGGGCCAGTACCTCATGATACATGGTCAGTACATCACGATACATGGCCAGTACCTCATGATACATGGCCCATACATCACGAACATGGCCCAGTACCTCACGATACATGGCGATACCTCACGATACATGGCCAGTACATCAAAATACTGGCCCAGTACATCAAGATACAATGGCCAGTACTCACGTTACATGGCCAGTACGTCACGATACATGGCCAGTACATCACGATACATAGCCATACATCACGATACATGGCCAGTACTTTCGATAAATGGCCAGTCCCTCACGTTTACATGGCCAGTACATCACGATACATGGCCAGTACCTCATGATACATGGCCAGTGCCTCATGATACATGGCCGGGTACATCACGATACATGGCCAGTACCTCACGTTTACATGGCCAGAAACTTCATGATACATGGACAGTACCATTCACGATACATGGCCAGTCCCTCATGAAACATGGCCTACATCACATACAGGGCCATCCCCTCACAACATGGCCCGTCATCACATACTTGTCAGTACATCACGATACATGGCCGTACATCACGTACAGGGCCGTACGTCCGATCAGGCCTTTTACATCCGATACATTGTCAGTACATCACGAACAGGGCCCAGACATCACATACAGGGCCAGTACCTCAGATACACCCCAGTAATCACGATACGGCCTAACCTCACGATAATGGACAGTACCTCTAACTCCCCATAAAATCACAAACAGGCCCATCCCCGAACAGGCCGACAAAAACATTACATGGTCAGTACATCAGAACAGGGCCTGATCACGACACATGGCCATTACCTCACAAAATAAGACCTCCTCATGTACATCCAGTACCTCCGATACATGGCCATCTCACGTACGGCCAGACTCATGATACAGGGCCCCAGTCCCTCATGATACAGGAGTACATCACGATACATACCAGTACATCAGATACAGGGCCCATACAAAAAGATACATAGCCATTACATCATAACATGGCCGTACATCACGAACATGCCAGTACCTCATGATACAGGCCAAACACACGTACGGGCCCATACCTCATGATACATGGCAACATCACGATCAGGGCCAGTACATCACTAAAGGCCTATGCACATAGTTGCTGACCCTAAAATTCCCGTATTATAGCAAGCATAGCTTCATCCATGTGCTTTAACCAGACCCCTCGTAGGCCTGTCTTTGTGTGACGCACGGGATGCACACGAGGGGGGCCCACCTCGTCCCGGTCCACCGGCGGTAGACCACCAGGGTAGACAGCAAGGGACTGGGGGCCCATCCCTCATCTCAGTTGACAAAAAATTTACCACCACAAGTTACTTTCAACTACGATATTTCCCAAATTTAAAAACCTTTTAGAAAAGTACATCCGATCCCGGGGCCAGTAAAATCAAGAACTTTTCCCGTACCTCATGATAAGGCCATACTCACGATACATGCCATTTTCACATAATAGCAGTATCTCACTACATGGGGCATACCCCACGATACATGGCCATACCTTTATGATACATACCATAACCCCGTACATGGCCATACTCACAATACAGGCTACATCACGATACATAGCCAAATACCTCATGATACATGGCCATACATCACGATACATGGCCAGACCTCTAACATGGCCAGTGCATCCGTACATGGCCGACCTCACGACAAAAGACCAGGGCCTCATGAACACGGCCAGTACCTCATAATCCAGTAGTAGTAACCAGTTTCCAGACCCCGTTACCGGGGTTGACTCACTGCCCAAACCCTCTCTGCCCCGAATCACGTTGAACTCATATTGTGCTGACCACACTATTTTAAAAAACCCCCCCACATATGGGTACTGGGGCGGGCCTCATTTTTAAGTGACAAAGAGACAAAGGTTTTCGGGTGTAAGGGGGCTTCCCACATTATCTGAATTTTACGTACTACCACTACTGAGTTTACTTTACCCCCAAACCAGTGTTCGAACCCCAAAGAAAATGGGGCCAGCGGGGTGGACGGGATTTTTTTTTTACGGGGTAATTCAAAACGTTAGAAGAAAAAATACCGGAGGTCAAAATAACCGCTCACCCACCCCTACCCCCTCACAACCCCAACCGCAACCGTTGCGCCGTTTCAAGCTTCCTGGCTTAGTTGGGGCTAATTGCTTCAATCCCAGGGGTTGACCCGGATTTTGCAATTAAAGCAGTCAGTAACCCAAAGGGGGAAATGAACGCCATCACCTATCACCAGCCGTCTCCTGTCTCCACCCTCCCCGTGCTTTGTGCATCGTTACACGCTTCCAGTCAGCCATTCTCGTGGGTAAGCCAGTCAGCCAACCCCGCTTCTAACCCAGCGAGAGAGGAAGTAAACCCCCGCAGTAAGAAGTAAGCAAGTTCCTCAAGATTGTCTATACGCTTTGTCTCCCTGTTTGGATGCTAAAGTGGTTTACCATTCCTGTGGTTTGGTGGCTTATCAAGCCACCTTCGGGGTAGAGGGGGTGGCGCGTGCGCCGCGGAGTCATCTCGCCCCCACTCTCCCTCCACCCACCCACCACACCCCCCACCATCTACTGTGGCGTTTTCCCAACCCTTGTCCGGGGCCAATAGTTTTGGCTACAATTTAATTTGCAAGAGATGTAGGGGACGCCAACGTAAACCAATTATCGAGTCCACCGAGAAAAACCATTTTTTCCGACACAGGTGATGCGGGTCATCACCCAGGAACAACCTTCCTCATCACAGTCATCACCCTTGACTACTCCAGCCTTTCCCCATAAATTTTGTGTTTTTGAACATTTTTTTTGGGGTTAAAGACTTTGCGTGTGTGGACATTTATATTTAAAATTTTTTGTGTACTCTAAAACCCCCTTTTTTTTCAGTGTAGACTCATGTTCTTTGACTCGTTATTTTGCAAAATTTTTTAGTTTTGCTCATTTTTTTTTTAAATTTTTTTTTTTTTCTGTGTTTTTTATGCTACTCTGTCTTAGAAGTATTTTGTTGTTACCCAACAGTCACTCTGTGTGAATGATTCATTTTTTTTATTGTATTCTTTCAGCATTGTATTCTCCAGTAATTGTCATTGTATTTCATGCAGTGATATTCACCCCAGTATACCAAATTATCCATTTATTTCTATGTGTGTCTTTTTTTTCGTATGCCACCAGTGTCTCATTCCTCTAATTTTTTCGCAGACTGTGTACCATTATTTTTGCCAGCAAATTTTTGTCGTATCAGTCACAGCAAGATTTTGTTGTAAGAATATACTAAAAAAAATTGTTGTGTGCCCTGCCAATCAGTGACTTTGTCATGAACCAAGAATTACTGTATCGAACAGCCGAGTTGGGTACTCCTAGCAGAAGAGTATACCAGTTAGTAATTCCACAGTCACTAGTGAATGTAGCCTTACAGCTAGTTCACGATGTACCAGGTGTTGCACACCCTGGTATGGATCGTTCAGTAAAACAAGCCAGATTGAAATACTTTTGGCCTCGTATGGCAACTGATATTTCTGAGTATGTTAAGAAATGTAGTGTCTGCATGCAACATAAAGGCAATGCTAATGGTCCTAATCCAATCCAAGTATATCCAACTACTAGCGAACCGTGGGAAAGAGTTGCGCTAGATTTGTTAACTAATTTCCAATGTTCCCTCCAAGGTAACAAACATCTGTGTGTTATGGTAGACCATTTCACCAGATATTGTGAGTTAGTTCCTATTGCAGATAAGACTGCCGAGACAGTAGCTAAAGCGTTTAAAGAACGCATTATCTGCAGGCATACCACCCCTAAGATGGTGGTGGTGAATTCTGTAATGAAATTCTTGAAAATTTGTGCACCTTGTACAAGATCTCTAAATCCACCATTGTTCCCATCATACCTGCCAGCAATGGGTTAGCAGAACGAACCAATAAGAAAGTACTTGATGTCTTGAGAGCCACTATCAATCCCAACAGTGAAACTTGGGATGAAGTTATACCTGATGTGCAGTGTGCTATAAATTCTGCTTACAATGTTTCTATAGGTGACACTCCACATTATGCATTGTATTGTGTAGATAAACGTTTGCCTTATGAGTTGTTATATTCTAATCCGAAACCAAATTACAACCTGATGATTTCATAGCAACTCGTACCAGCTTAGCTCAAAGTGTTTTTAGAAGAATCTGTGAAACACTTCATAAATCAACAGCAGAATTTACAAGAGTCGCAAACACTCGAGCAAAGCCATCCAAATCAAAGTAGGTTCGAGAGTTATGCTGATTAACTTAACAAAACGTCTGCAATGCCAAAGCTTGATCAAAAGTTTGTTGGTCCTTATCGAGTAGTTGAACATATCACTGGTAATAAGTATAAGGTTAGAGAAATTAGTACTGGTCAGTATATAAAGAATCGCATTTAGATCATATGAAGTTAGTATGTGATGATAATGATGTTCCAACCCAGACTAATGTGACAGACTCTGACAATCTCTCTGATCCTGTACTCTCTTCCTCTGATACTCAGTCAGACGATCAACCTGAATGTCGTTATTCCCTACGTCACGACAGGTATTGAGAAATCCTCAAATATCATTTGTAACATCCAATTCAGATTGGCCTCAAATACAGCATGAGTTAGCCAATGCTACAGAGTTTGATCCTCCCAGAGATGACACCCATTCTGCATATGTCAATCTCACCCTAGCAGAGTTGGGGTTAAATGTAAATAACTGTATAGATGAATAATTACAGTATCAACTTATCAGTATTCAAGAATTTTTTTTTGTGTTCATGTTCTCTCCGCATTCTGAGAGTTAACAGTCTAGATTTGAGTGCACCGAATCTGCCTTTCTGTTAAACACTCTTTCTTTGTATATATTCCTCCCTCAGAATCCGTAGATCACATGAATACAGATCGATCGATCAAATTTTTTTTTTATCACTTCTATTGTGTAATCTCAACGTTGAGTTTTAAATTGTGCTATATTATACCTTGTATTGCATTACAGTTTCAGTTACGTAAGCTTCAATTCCAATGTTCTACTTATGTATGTTATAATGTTTAATTGTTGTGTACTTTGACATTGTATAGAATCAGCCCAAGCCGTACACCTGCCATCTCTAGTTTGTATTAGTTGTATGTCGGGACGACATACGTTAGCGTCGCCGAGCTCTCAGTAGTAGTAACCAGTTACCAGTAACCAGTGTACCGGTGGTTGACTCACTGCCAACCGTCTCTGCCTGAGTCACTGTCTGAACTCATATTGTGCTGACCTAGCACTATTCAAAGACCCCCTCACATATGGGTACTGTGGGCGGCCAGTCAGTTTACGAGAGTGAGCAAGAGAGACAAGGTACGGCTGTAAGGGCGCTCCCCACATTATCTGTAATTATACGTACTACCAGCCTACGTGAGTATTACTTTACCCAATCCACGTGTTCGAACTCCCACATGATAATAATACACGTCCAGTACCTCACGATACATGGCCAGTACATCACGATACATGACCAATACATCACGATACATGGCCAGTACATCACGAGACATGGTCAGTACTTCACGATACATGACCAGTACCTTATTATACATGGCCAGTACATCACGATACATGGCCAGTACCTCAGGATACATGTCCAGTACATCACGATACATGGCCAGTACCTCATGATACACGGCCAGTACTTCATGATACACGGCCAGTACGTCACGATACATGGCCAGTACATCACGATACATGGCCAGTACCTCAAGATACATGTCCAGTACATCACGATACATGGCCAGTACCTCATGATACACGGCCAGTACTTCATGATACACGGCCAGTATGTCACGATACATGGCCAGTACCTCACGATACATGGCCAGTACCTCATGATACACGGCCAGTACATCACGATACATGGCCAGTACCTCACGATACAAGGCCAGTACCTCATGATACACGGCCAGTACACCACGATACATTGGAAGTACTTCGCTATAAACATAAGCAGTACTTTACAAAAACCGTATAATATACATATATATATATATATATAAAATATATATATATATAATTATATATATATATATATATATATATATAATATATATATTATATATATATATATATATAGATATACATATATATATATACAATTACCAGAACTTATTATAATTTCGATACATGTGTGGTTGGACAAGTGAGGGAAGAATCAACACAAAAAAATATATGTAAGTATCTGTCAAGTTACATTCACTTTAAATTTTTACTCAGAAAATGTCCTTCTTGCCTGCCTAACCTGGGGTTTTTTGTGTTTTCCCGGGTATATACGTGGAGGGGGACGATCGCATATCAAGATTAAAAACCTCTGTATTTTGGAGCCACAACCATCTCCATGAACCGCCTTTCTCTTCCACAATCTAGATATAAAAGCTTTTAATTTCAGAACCCTTTTTAAGTTTTGTTTCCGTCTTTAAAATTTTTGTGGTGTGTGTGTGTGTGTTTTTGAATATATATATATATATAATATTATAAATATATAAATATATATAATATATATATATAAAAAAATTTATAAATATATAAAAATATATATATATTATATAAATAAATAATTATATATTTTATATAAAAATTTTGAATGTTTATATTTATCTAACTAAGTCAAATACACTACCTTTGGTTTTGATTGAATAAAAATAATAAAAATATGTGATTATATTACACCCAAAGGGCAAAAGAAAGAAACAAAAAACATGTAATAAAAAATGCGACAGGCACGTGTAGACTGACATGGCCAGTGTTTTGACTGACATGGTCACTGTGTATACGACATGGTCCTGTGTATGACGACATGGTCACTGTGTATACGACATGGTCACTGTGTATGATTGACATGGCACTGTGTTTTTAACGACTTTGGGTCACTGGTTTTTTTAAAATGGGACTGACATGGTAGGTTTCACTGTGTATGCCTGACATGGTCACGTGTAGAACTGACATGGTCACTGTGTATGATTTGACATGGCGCGGGTTAAGACTGACATGGTCACTTTAAATGACGACATGGTCACTGGTATGACTGACATGGCCCGTTGTAGATTTACATGGTCACTGTGTATGACTGCCCATGTCACGGGTTATATGATGACATAGGTCACTGTGTAGACTTACATGCACTGTGTAATGACTGACATGGTCACTGTGTATGACTGACATGGTCACTGTGTATACGGCCATGGACACTGTATGACTGACAGTGGTCACTGTGTATGACTGACATAGGTCACTGTGTATGACTGACATGTCAACTGATTTATGACTGACATGGTCACTGTGTATATTACTGACATGGTATATGTGTATGACTGAATAGTCACTGGTATGACTGACATATCACTGTTATATGACTGACATGGTCACTGTTTATGACTGACATGGTCCAGCTGTTTATGACTGACATGTCACTGGTATGACTGACATGTCACTGTGTAGGACTGACATGGTCACTGTGTATACATACATGGTCACTGTGTAAGTGACTGCATGGTCACTGTGTATGACTGCATGGTCACTGTGTTACTACATTCACTGTTATGAGACATGGTCCTGTTTGACTGACAGTCACTGTGTATTGCTGACATTCACTGTGTATGATTGACGATGGCAGTGTGTATGACTGACATGGTCACTGTGATTGACTGACATGTCACTGTTATGACTGACATGGTCACATGTGTAATGACTGACATGGTCACCTGTGTTGACTGACATGGTCTCACGTGTAGACTGACATGATCAGCTTTAATGACTGACAATGGTCACTGTGTAGATTGACCATGGTCACTGTAAGACTGATGTCACTGTGTATGATGACATGGTATGTGTATGATGCATGTTCACTGTATATGAATATGTCACTGTGTATGACTGACAGTCACTGTAGTATACTGACTGCATGTATATGACTATGACTTATGACTGACTGATGTTATGACTGACTGTCATGAGTATTGACTGAATATGGTCACTGTGTATGATGACATTTCACTGTTGATGACTACATGGTCACTGTGTATGACTGACATGGTCATTGTATGATACTATTCACTGTGTATAGACTGATCATGGTCAATGTGTATGACTGACATGGCACTGTGTATACTGACAGTCACAGTGTATGACTGACACTGGTCACTTGGTTTGACTGACATGGTCATGTGTATGACGACATAGGCACTGAGACTGAATGGTCACTGTGTGTATGACTGAAGGTCACTGATGTAATGGCGAAGGATAGTGTAGACACATGGCACTGTTAATGATGAATGTATGTGACTGACATGGTCACTGTGTATGACTGACATGTCACTGTGTATGACTGACATGGTCACTGTGTATGACTGACATGGTCACTGTGTATGACTGACATGGTCACTGTGTATGACTGACATGGTCACTGTGTATGACTGACATGGTCACTGTGTATGACTGACATGGTCACTGTGTATGACTGACATGGTCACTGTGTATGACTGACATGGTCACTGTGTATGACTGACATGGTCACTGTGTATGACTGACATGGTCACTGTGTATGACTGACATGGTCACTGTGTATGACTGACATGGTCACTGTGTATGACTGACATGGTCATGTGTATGACTGACATGGTCACTGTGTATGACTGACATGGTCACTGTGTATGACTGACATGGTCACTGTGTATGACTGACATGGTCACTGTGTATGACTGACATGGTCACTGTGTATGACTGACATGGTCACTGTGTCATGACTGCTGGTCACTGTGTATGACTGACATGGTCACTGTGTATGACTGACATGGTCACTGTGTATGACTGAATGGTCACTGTGTATGACTGACATGGTCACTGTGTATGACTGACATGATCACTGTGTATGACTGACATGGTCACTGTGTATGACTGACATGGTCACTGTGTATGACTGACATGGTCGCTGTTGTATGACTGACATGGTCACTGTGTATGACTGACATGGTCACTGTGTATGACTGACATGGTCACTGTGTATGACTGACATGGTCACTGTGTATGACTGACATGGTCACTGTGTATGACTGACATGTTCACTGTGTATGACTGACATGGTCACTGTGTATGACTGACATGGTCACTGTGTATGACTGACATGGTCACTGCGTATGACTGACATGATAACTATGCATGACTGACATGGTCACTATGTATGACTGACATGGTCACTGTGTATGACTGACATGGTCACTGCGTATGACTGACATGGTCACTGTGTATGACTGAACATGGTCACTGTGTATGACTGACATGGTCACTGTGTATGACTGACATGTTCACTGTGTATGACTGACATGGTCACTGTGTATGACTGACATGGTCACTGTGTATGACTGACATGGTCACTGCGTATGACTGACATGGTCACTGTGTATAACTGATATGGTCACTATGTATGACTGACATGGTCACTGTGTATGACTGACATGGTCACTGTGTATGACTGACATGGTCACTGTGTATGACTGACATGGTCACTGTGTATGACTGACATGGTCACTGTGTATGACTGACATGGTCACTGTGTATGACTGACATGGTCACTGTGTATAACTGATATGGTCACTGTGTATGAATGACATGGTCACTGTGTATGACTGACATGGTCACTGTGTATGACTGACATGGTCACTGTGTATGACTGACATGGTCACTGTGTATGACTGACATGGTCACTGTGTATGACTGACATGGTCACTGTGTATGACTGACATGGTCACTGTGTATGACTGACAGGAGCCTCGTCAGGTAAAACACCTTGAAACAGGTACCTCGACAGCCACAACCGGGCAACAGGTTCCAGGTCCGGTAATGCTCCAGCAAGAGGTGTGTCAGCAGGTCGCACCCAGGTACAGGTCACTCAAGGTCACTAACCTCCCAAGAAAAAACATCAGAGGCAGAAAGAATTTCTGATCCGCTGTTTAGGGTCAGTCTTCAAGTCCTTGCGAAAGGTTTAACACTTGGGGAGGGGGATTTCTTGTGATTTTTGTGAGGTTTTAAACTGATAGAGAGAGAGAGAGAAAGGGAGAGAAAGATGAGAGTGGAGAAAGATAGGGAGAAAGAATTAGAGGGGTAGGGTAAGGGAGAAAGAGAGAGAGAGAGCGGTAGAAAAGATGAGAAAGAAGATAGGGAGAAAGAATTTGAAAGGGAGGGTAGGGAGGATATTGAGAAGGAAAAAGTAAGAGGGAAAGAGAGAAGTAACATAGAAGGAGAGGTAGGAGGTAGGAGAGAGAGAGAGAGAGAGGAGAGAGAGAGAGAGAGAGAGGAAGGGGAACGGGTATGAGTGGGAGAGGAGAAATAGAGGGAGAGGTATAGTCAGAAGGAGGGACAGAGACGAAGAGACGGAGGAAGAGCGAGACAGGCAACAATAACAATAACAAAGGGAAGAGTAAAGGGAGGGGGGGGTATTTTGACTCCAAATCTGAAAGAATAGCGCCAATGCCCTTATGATCTTTTTGAGCGTGATTCCAGACGCGAGACTTTTCCCTTCACGCTTTTTAAAACAGTGAGGTGACTGTTCAGCGGTGAGGGTGACTGTTTAAAAGAGCTTCAACGGGGATTTTTGCTTAAATTTCTAGTGGTAGGGCTGACGTCCCCTCCCTGGTAGAGAGGTCTTAAGTTTATGGGTTGGGGGATGGGTTTGGGGAGGGGTTGGGATGTGTTGGTGATGGGTTGGTTATGGTTTGTATGGGTTGGTGATGGGTTTGGGGAGGGGGTTTGGGGATGGTTGGTGAAGGTTTGGGGGATGGGTTGATGATGGGGAGGGTGGGTTGGTAGGATTGATGGTTTTGGGGAGATTTTGGATTTGGGGTTGGGGATGGGTTGGTTAAGGATTGTGATGGATTTGAGGGGGGTGATGGGTTGGTAAAGGTTGGGGAAGGTTGGTAGGTTGATGATGGGTAGGGAGGGTTGGGAGATTGGGTTTTTGGTGATGGTTGGTTGTTTGGTGATGGGTTTGGGAAGGATTGTGTGGTTTATGTGGGTTTGTGTAGGTTTGGATGGGTTGGTGAAGGTTGGTGGGGGGGGGATAGGGAAAAGGGATGGGGTTGGGTGGGTTTTGGGGAAGGGTTTGTTTTGGTAGGGGTTTTTGTTGGGGAGGGTTGGTAAATTTTTGTTATGGATTGGGTTTATGGGGGTGATTTTTAAATTTTATTTTTTTGGGTACTGGGTTTTGTTGAGGAATTTATGTTTTTTTGGGGTTGGTTAGGATTTAAGGGGGGTTTTTTGGGGTTTTAATGGGTTTAAAAATTTATTTGGGGGGAGGGTAATTTTTAGGGGGGGTTTTTTGGTGTTTTTTTTTTTTTTGGGGGGGGGAAAGGTTTTTTATTGGGTTTTTGGGGGTTTGGGGGTTTAGGGTTTGGGGGAATTTTGAGGGTTGGGAAATTGGGGAGGGTTTAAGGGAGGGAAGGGTTTAGGAAAGGGGATTTTAGGGTTGGGGGGGGGGGAGATAACAAGGATATTCGGGGTAAAGGGAAAATTTTCTGTTCGGTTATAGGAGTTTTTTTTGAGTTTTTCTAAGGGAAACGGATTCAATAGGTTTGTTTTTAAACCCCTTGTTTCTTTTTCCTTAAATTTTTACCAATTTTTGTGCCCTTTGAGGGGAAAGCGGGAAATTTCTAGTTGTTTTGCTGCTTGATCCCCCCCCCCCCCCCCGGATTTTCCCCATTTTAAAAAATTTGGGTTAAAGGGTTTTAAAGGATTCCTAACTTTATTTACAAGCTAGAAGCTGGTACCCACATCACCTCATCTGGAACTCTCTCTCTCTCTCTCTTTTTCTCTCTCTCCTTTCCCTTCCCCTCCCTCTCCCCAAGCGGTCAGCATAGGTATCATCTATCTTGATTAGCGACAGGTAAAGCCGGTTGACCGGCCCGAGTGGAAGCCCACCTGCTGAGTGGCTCTGAGCGACAACTTTTGTCAGCTACCACAACGGCAGGTGGAAGCATTAAACGAAAACACGCTTATTCCGTCAAACGGAAATTAATTATAACACACACAGATAAACTGACGGTATTTCCTCGTTACCACAGTCGCATTTATAGCAACTGATTCCCTCTGAGATAGAAAGAAAATTGTGTTATCGTAGCTCTGTGGTGCATATGGCGTAAGTCCCATCCGACACAGTTGTTGATATTTATGTGCGACTTAGAGTTAGCCTTTTTTGCGTGAGTAGTTTAGACCCCCAGCAGGTGTTGGCTTGCCCAGTGAGAGAGAGAGAAAGAGAAGGGCCGGAACGAAGGATTTCTAAGGTTGATATGTTGACCTGCGCTGTAATAACTATCACAGATTGATTGCGGTAAACGCCTGGATGTGAACAGGAATACTGGGAATTTTATGTGATAGTATGTGTATCTGTATAATATACCAGAATATCTGTCAACTCTGTAGATGCTGAAGAAGCCGCTAGTGAGAAAATTGTGCTACATCTTAATTCACACCTATTTAGGACCTAACACTCTCCCTAGGAGCGGAGATTCCGACAAGGGACCACAAGATTACAAACTCCTCACAGTATCCATCTAGCTGCCACAACCAATGGGTACCATGTAACCTAATCAACCTTCAAAGTGTCTAGAAATATTATTAGTTTACTGTTTACGGTGTTTTACTCATATAGTAGATGCTGCGTTGATAGACCGACAGAGTGCGAAGAGCTAATGATCTCACTTGCGTAATCCTTGAGCTATACTGTCCTTACGGCCCATCACACAAACTATTGATGTCACTCGCAAAATACTGCCACTCAACAGACCAGTGGCATCACAGAGAGAATGTACCGTTGCTCTCAGTGACGTCGCATCAACGAGGAAAGGGAAAAATCGCTGAATTTTTCCTCTCCTCGTTGATGCGACGTCACTGAGGGCAACGGTACATTCTCTCTGTGATGCCACTGGTCTGTTGAGTGGCAGTGTTTTGCGAGTGACATCAGTAGTTTGTGTGATGGGCCGTAATTACCCTCCAGGCGCAGGTTGTCTGCGGCATCCTGGCTCTTTCCGCAGTGTTGTGTTGCCTACCGCATCAGCCGTGGCATCACAGTGAGATACCATGTGTAACTCTTTCTATTCGCCTATATGTGGTTGCAGGGGTCGATATTTAGCTCCTGGCCCTGCCACCCTCTCTCTCTCTCTCTCTCTCTCTCTCTCTTTTTTTTTTTTTTTTTTTTTTTTTTTTTTTTTTTTTTTTTTTTTTACAAGGGTTTTTGACAAGGTTAAGGATCCCTAGTTTTTTGGGGAAAGTTTTTTACGGTTTAAAGGTTTTCCCTAACTTTATTGACAAGCTAAGGCTGTTCCTACTTAGTCTTTGAAAAGCATTTTTATTGTTATGAGACATAAAAGTAGGGAAAGGATAAATTTGGAGCCATCGGGGGCCCAGCATTTCATTTGATAAACTGACGTTTCTCGTTGCTTTTTTTGTGAACGATGTGTTCCATACTGAGTCATCCTGGGTATGTATGATCCAGTGGAGTGATGTTCTGGAAAAAAGGGGTACAGCCGAGGAAGTTGTGCTTTCTGCCCGTCTTGTGGATAAAACTTGTTTCGCGTGTCTCTCTCTCTCTCTTCTCTCTCTCTCTCTCCTCCCCCTCTTTTTCCCTCTCTCTCCCTCTCTCTCATTTTAACCTTTTTGGGGTTTCATTTCTCCCCCTGCGTGAACCCTTCATAATTATTTTGAAAACCTTTATGGACCCTGTCTTCCGCCTCGCTATCTTGTCTTTCCCACTTGCGACGGTTAAGGCTTATGCCGAGTACATTGTTGGGGGGTGTTCCTGGACCTCAGCTCCCTAATGTCTAGGGGAGCTTCCGTCCATGCTGGCCGCCCACATACAAAATGAAAGCCCTGCAAGTCATAGGCGTAAATCTAGCTGTGCTTCATCGGGGTGCGCTAGCACCCTAGAAATTGGTCTGAGTAGCCATGTGCTGAGGCATTTTAGGGTTTAGGTGAAGGCGGATTGGCTAGAGCGTTGCCTCGTTTTGGTGCAAACACAAGGGAGGCCTTAACCTTCGAGGGAAGGTTACATGTGCTTTTGTGCATATGCCTTCGTGGGCCTGCAATACCCGTGTACAGCACGTAAACAACGTGATCAAAGATGGTTTGCATTATAAAAAAGCTTTCAGTGAAAATATTTATTATATATATATTTATTTTATATATATTTTTATATATATATATTATTTTATATTTATTATTTTATTAAAATATAATAAAATATTTATATATATTATTTTTATATTTATTATATATATTTATATAATATATTAAAAAGGGCTTTGGGGGCCTGGTGGTTAACGCTTGCTTCACACGGTGAGGGGAGGGTTCGATTTCCCCCGCAGAGTAGAAATTTTGGGCGTGTTTCTTTCCCCCGTTTCTATGTTCCCCATCGTAAAAAAGGGTCCCGGGTGTTGTCGACGGTGTGGGTCGATCCGGGACACGACCAAGGAGGCTGGTCCAGACCCCGGGGGGGGGGCGTTTACCCCGGAAATCTTCCGTTATTATTATAATGTGCGGATAGTAAAATTTGCTATTTTGACTTAAATGCAACGTTTTTGCCGAATAATGCAAGCAAAAATTTGGGTATGCAAAAATTTCACAAAAAAATTTTTCTGAACCTAACGAAAAAAATTTTATATTTCATTTTATTTGTTTATTTTTAAATTACTATAAATTTTTCAAAATATATTTAGTTGGTAAGGCTAAATTGCGCTTTTTTTTAATACCTTCAAGGACCATAACATTGTTCAATCGCTCTGCTAGAAAAAAGAGGATGGATATGAGAAAATTCAAAATAGGGGGGCAGCCCCCTGATGACACTTTCAAAGGGACTTTTTCTATCTAGGCTGGAATATTGCTGCCTCTAACAGCCCTTTTAAGGCAGGTGAAAATTTCCCCCACCCAGAAAATGTACAGAGAACTTTACGGCCGAAAAACGGGATAAAAACCTCAATTCTGGGAGCGTTGAGGTTTTTCTAAACCCGTATTCCCTGGAACCAGGAGGGAGAGATACAGATTATTACACCTGGAAAAACTAGAGGACTAGTACCGAACTTGCCACGAAAATCCTCATACGAAAGCAAAAGACTTGGCGACGATCACACCCCCAATGAAAAGCAGGGGTGTCACTGACGTTAAGAGACCTACAAAAGTGTCAGGGGACGAGACTGTTAACTGCCCCCCAGCACACATAAGGGGGGGTTCCAACAGCCTGGGGAGTCTTAAGTGGACTGGACAAGCACCCAAAACAGTTCCCCGTCGCCGGGCTGGGTGTACGTTGGTTTGGTGCGCCAGCGAACAGCCTGGTTGATCAGGCGGATCCCCAGGGGGCCTGGCAAAGACCGGGCCCCCCGGGGGCGTTGACCCGAAACTCTTCCGGTAAATCCCGGTAAGGTTAGGTAAGTTTTTAAGTTTTTTTGGTTTCAAAATTATTCTTTTTTACATTAAATTAAAAGAAAAATAAAATTTTTCAAGGTATAAGAGAAAAAATTAGAAAAAAATTAATTTTTTAAAAAATTTTTACTAACGACCGTTTTACCCTTCGGCACGCAATTACACCTTACCTCCCGGTGGTTCGCCCGGGGGGAGGAGACAGGTGGTAGAGGTGAGGTGATTAGGCAAAAAATACTTCTCTCGTTCTTAATTAGCAAAGTTTTTTTCTGAATACACCCGGAACAGCGCACCTGCTAAGGGAAGGACGGGAGGAGAAGAGGCAGATCTCGTAATTGTCGTTTGTCTTACAGTAAACGGAACAAAAGTCCCATTTTTTGAAGCAATTTTTTTTTTTTTTTTTATTTAAAACAGTTCATACACTATACATAGATAGTGATGTATATAAATGTGATATAAATATATATAATAAGATCGGATTATCCAGTGGGTGTGTTACGGTCCACTAAGTAACATTATCAGGTGGATGTGTTCCGGTCCATAAAGTAACATTATCAGTGGTGTGTTCAGGTCAACTAAGTAACATTTTAGTGGGTTTGATGTACCGGTCCACTAAGTAAATTATCAGTGGCTCTGTTCCGGTCCAGTCTAAGTTACATTTTATCAGTGGCTCTGTTCGGTCCACTAAGTAACTTTATCAGTGGTGTGTTTTCCGGTCCACTAGTAACATTATCAGTGGGTGTGTTCGGTCCACTATGTAACATTACAGGGGTGTGTTCCAGGTCCACTAAGTTTACATTATCTCTGTCGGCTGTGTTCTGTCACTAAGTACATTATCGTGGCGTGTGTTACGGTCAACTAAGTAAATTATCAGTGGGTGAGTTCCGGTCCATTAAGGAACATTATCAGTGGTGTGTTCCGGTTCGCTAAGTAAATTATCAGTGGCTGTGTTCGGTCTCCACTATGTAACATTATCCCTGTGGCAGTGTTCGGTCCACTAAGTAACATTATCAGGGGTGTTGTTCCGGTCACTAAGTAACATTTCCAGTGGCTCTGTTCCGTCACTTAAGTTTAACATTATCAGCGGATGTGTTCCGGTCCTACTAGTAACATTTCAGTGCTCTGTTCCGGTCACTAAGTAAATTATCAGTGGCTCTGTTCCGGTCCACTAAGTCAACATTATCAGTGGGTGTTGTTCGGTCCTACTAAGTAACATTATCCGTGGCTGGTGTTCCGGTCCACTAAGTACATTATCAGAGGGTCGTTGGGTGTGTTTCCGGTCCTATACGTAACATTATCAGTGGGTGTGTTCGGTCCACTAAGTCAACATATCTGTGGGTTGTGTCCGGTCCACTAGTAACATTACAGTGGGTGTGTTCCGGTCCAATACTTAACATTATCAGTGGGTGTGTTACGCGTCCACATAAGTACGTATTTCAGTGGATGTGTTCGTCCTCTAAGTAACATTATCACAGGGGTGTGTTCCGGTCCACTAAGTATCGTTATCCAGGTGGGTGTTGGTTTTTCATTCTCCCCCGCCGCGGTACCTAACTAAGTAAAATTATCAGTGGGTCGTCGTTCCGGTACACTAAGTAACATTATCAGTGGGTGTGTTCCGTTCTCTCTAAGAACATTATAGTGGCTGTGTTCCGGTCCACTAAGTAACATCTATCAGGGGGTGTGTTCGGTCTCCTAAGTAACATTGATCAGTGGGTGTGCTTTCCTGTCCACTAAGTAAATTATCAGTGGGTGTGTGTTCCGGTCCACTAAGTAACATTATCAGTGGGTCTGTGTTCCGGTCCACTAAGTAACATTATCAGTGGGTGTGTTCCGGTCCACTATGTACATTATCAGTGGGTGTGTTCCGGTCCACTAAGTAACATTATAAGAGGCTGTGTTCCGGTCCACTAAATAAAATTTTCAGTGGCTGTGTTCCGTTCACTAAGTAAACATTATTCAGTGGCTGTGTTCCGGTCCACTAAGTAACATTATCGTGGGTGTGTTCGGTCCACTAAGTAACATTATCAGTGGGTGTGTTCCGGTTCCACTAAGTAACATTATCAGTGGGTGTGTTCGGTCCACTAAGTAACATTCTCAGTGGGTGTGTTCCGATCCTCTAAGTAACATTATAAGTGGCTGTGTTCCGGCCATATAAATCAACATTATCAGTGGCTGTGTCCGGTCCACTAAGTAACATTATCAGTGGTGTGTTCGGTCCACTAAGTAATTATCGTGGGAGTGTTTCCGTCCAACTAAGTAACATTATCACGTGGGTGTGTTTCCGGTCCACTTAAGTAACATTATCAGTGGGTGTGTTCCGGTCCACTAAGTAACATATCAGTGGAGTGTGTCCGGTCACTGAGTAACATTATCAGTGGGTGTGTTCCTGTCCACTAAGTAACCTATCAGTGGGTCTGTGTTCCGTCCACTTAAGAACCATTATCATGTGGGTGTGTTCCGGTCCACTATGTCACATTATCAGTGGGTGTGTACCCGGTCCACTAATAACCATTATTCAGTGTGTGTGTTTGGTCCACTAAGTAACCTTATCAGGGGTTGTGTTCCGGTCCACTAAGTAACATTATCAGTGCGAGTGTGTTCCGGTCCACGAAGTAACATTAAGCAGTGGGTGGTGTTTCCGCGTCTCTAAGTAACATTTTCAGTGGGTGTGTTCCGGTCCACCTTAAGTAACATTATCAGTGGGTGTGTTCCGGACTCCAATATGTAGCATATCAGTGGATGTGTTCCGGTCCACTAAGTAAATTATCAGGGGCTGTGTTCACGGTCCACTAAGTAAACATTATCAGTGGGTGTGTTCCGGTCCACTACAGTAACATTATCATTGGGTGTGTTCGGGTCACATAAGTTAAATTATCAGTGGGTGTGTTCGGACACTAAGTAACATTATACAAGTGGGTGTGTTCGGTCCACTAAGTAACATTATCAGTGGGTGTGTTTCGGTCCTCTAAGTAACATTATCAGATTGTGTGTTCCGGTCCACTACGTAACATTATCTGTGGGTTGTTGTTCGGTTCCATCTAAGTAACATTATCAGTGGGTGTGTTACGGGTCACTAAGTAACATTATCAGTGGTCGTGTTCCGGTCCACTAGTAAACACTTATCAGTGGGTGTGTTTCCCGTTCCACTATGTAAAATTATCAGTGGGTGTGTTCCGGTCCATAAAGTTACATTTTCAGTGGGGTGTTCGGTCCACTAAGTAACATTATCAGTGGGTTGTGTTCCCGGTCCACTAAGTAACATTATCAGGTGGGTGTGTTACGGTCCTCTAAGTAACATTATCAGTGGGGTGGTTCCGGTCCACTAAGTAACACTTATCCTCAGTGGGTGTGTTCCCGTCCACTAAGTAACATTATCAGTGGGTGTGTTCCGGTCCACACTAAGTTTCATTATCAGTGGGGTGTTCCGCGTCCACCTAAAGTAAACTTTATCAGTGGGTGTGTTCGGTCCATAAAGTAACAGTATCAAGTGGGTGTGTTCCAGGTCCCACTAATGTAACATTATCAGTGGGTGTGTGTATCCCGTCACACTAAGTAACATTGTCACGTGGTTGTGTTCCGGTCCACTTAAGTAACTTTATCAGTGGGGTGTTCGTTACCACTAAGTACCATTTCGTGGGTGTGTTCCGGTCACTAAGTTAAACATTATCAGTGGGTGGGTTTCGGTCCACTAAGTAACATATCAGTGGGGGTGTTCGGTCCACTAAAAAGTTTAAACACTATTAATAATAATTTCTGATATACACTTAACTACATAACTACACACTTACTGCAAAATCAAAGTCGCTTCCTTATGTTTTTTTCATAAGTAAAATAACACAAAAGCACTTACAATACTAGTGATACCCCCCCCAACATTTACGTTATTGTTATTATTATACTCAAAAATTTGCGCTAACACCACAAATGGTGAAACATGTACTTTAACAGTTCTATATACTCCATACTTGATCTGTTTTAGTTTGAAACATTGCAGTGCATTAATAAATAAAAGAAGCTTAACAGGTCCTCCACAGAAAAAATGAATTTAAATATTCGCATATTACCTACACGTTTATCTATGAGCTGACGTAAAAATATCCCTATCTATTTTTTTTTTATCCTTATACTAAATAAAAGATTACAAAAAAAATTCTGGCTTTTTTCATTCAAATTTTTACTATATGCATAAATATTTTAAATATATTTATCCATGAAATTTACTGAAGAATTAATACAAATATTAACTGCTATGTTTATTGTACACACATGCAGTTACATGATGGTTATGATTTCTCATCGTATTAACTTCCATACTTCCTCCTTTTCACTGTGGAAAAAAATAACAACAAACACTGACTCCACAACAATCTTAAAATATTTCAAAGAATCTTTTAAAATACTAACAACTATTACACTTTATGATACAATATATAAATAATAACACTATATAGTGCAGACAATGTTTCAACTTATATGTCACTGTTACAATGGATATTGAAACATATACTTGTATTAATATACAAGAATGTATATTATTTAAACAATGTATTGTCAATGTTCAACAAATTCTAGATGTTTTATTGACATGTTTCAGAGCAAACTTTCAGGACTTGTCTTTCACACACTATGGTTGATAATACAACATTATAGTCCTAATCGAATCTGATAAGCAGCCCTCTCGCTTTTCAGGAAACAGTGCTTTATAATCATGATATTCTATTATATGTAAATTCATTTTTCCCTCCGCCCCTTTTACAGACCAGTCCAACCAGACCATTACAACCACTTAATTCGCGCAACCCTCTACAGTCATACCTCTATACCGATACCGGAAATTCTTCTAGGCCATCTACGTGCATAACTACCTCATTTATATCACTTGTTTTATTTTAAAATGTCTGATAAGTCCTTGTTTTTTGTCTCACCCCCACTCACTTATGCACACGATATTAGGATTTAGTCTGCACTAAATACATGAACAGCTCTCACCTATTTCTCCCCACTCCCTTATATCCAACTCAGTGCCCCTTAATACATCTTAGCTTACTCCCACCCACATATAAACTCTGCGAAACCATAGACGTGCCCTTCTCGATATGCTCACAGAAATTAACTCATGATATGCTGTTTCCTCCCTCTCACACACATCACCACAAAACAAACCATTGAGACTGCAAAAATTCCCATCTGATACAGGTCGTACTTTTGTTGGCAAAATCCCATGTAAAAAACCTATACATAGTTTCCCTCTCCGCTGACTTCACCGTAACTTACTGAAGTCTCCCCAGTCGAGTGTCCAATTTTTTTTATTGTATTATTATCACACCGGCGATTCCCACCAGGCAGGGTGCCCCGAAAAAGAAAAACTTTCACCGTCATTCACTCATCATGTTTGGATCAGAAGTGTGCTTTACACTAAGTTTTTAAACTGAACTTTAACACCCTCCTTCAGAGTGAAGGCACTGACTTCCCTATCTCCAGGGGATCAAGTCCGGCTACTGCCGGTTTCCTGAATCGTCATAAATGTTCTTGCTCACACTCAAACAGCACGTCAAGTATTAAAAAACCATTTTGTCTCCTTTCACTCCTATCAAACTCGTCTCACGCATGCCTGCTTGCTGGAAGTCCACAGCCCCTCGAACACATAAACATCCTTTACCCCCTCCCCATCTAACCCTTCCTAGGCGACCCTACCCCGCCTTCCTTCCATACGACTGATCTACATCTTGAAGTCATTTTGTTTCGCTCCATTCTCTCTACATGTCCGAACCCACTCAACAACCCTTCTCAGCCATCTGGACAACAGTTTTGGTAATCCCGCACCTCCTCCTAACTTCCAAACTAGAATTCTCTGCATTATATTCACACCAACATTGCCCTCTAGAATGACCTCTCCATGCCTCACAGCCTTCTCCTCACGGCAACATTCATACCCAGCTTCACACCCTTATACAGTGCGTTGGTAAAACTATACTCTCATTAAATCCCCTCTTTGCCTACAAGAGACAAAGTTCTTTGTTTCCACCTGACTCCTAAGTGCACCACTTCATCTTTTTCCCTCATCAATTCTATGATTCACCTCATCTTTCATAGACCCAGCGCTGACACGTCCACTCCCACAATAATCTGAATTCGTTCTACCTCCTCCTTCTCTCTCCTCCAATCATGTTATTCAATCTTTCATCACCCTAATCTTTTTGTTATCCTCATAACCTTACTCTTTCCTGTATTCCTCTTAAATTTTTTTCTTTGCACACTCCTACCATAAGTTCATCCACCAATCTCTGCAACTTCTCTTCATAATCTCCGCAAGTGCACAGGTCCAAGTAATAATTGGAAAAAACCAGTCTCCATTTCCTAACACCTTTGACACCTTACCAACCTCCCCAAACACCGCCGTTACCATCTTTCGGATTGCTTATTGTTATAAGTATCTTCACCTTACTCATACACTTCCTCTAAGTCCCTACCCCCCACCACCGCCTAACATCTTCCATACATCCCTCACTCTGACACCACGTTCCCGCCCAATCTCAGATAAACAATGCTTCACGTACTTGCTCTCTTCAGTCTGCTACCAAGGAATTTAAACCTAAACCCCCTTTACCTGCGGTACGCTTGTCATGACAACCCGTCTTCTGCCTCGCCTATGACAACCATTTCCCCATATAAAAATTCAGAGACTTTTCCTTTGCACTTGCCGAACGTCTTCCGCCACCACGGGTACACCACAGCACGATGACCACAATTTTGGATAAATGAGTGTATTAACTACAATGACTTTGTATAGTCAAACCACTCGTTCTTATTCCCCCTAACTGAGCAATACATCTTTGCACTACCCTTTTAGATTGTCTCTCTAGCCCCCTGCAGCTGCCCCTCTGCTACATTACTCCACAAATTTTATCTGCTTACTACCTGCCATCCATACTTATTTCCCAGTTCCCCTCCACCATGACCCCACTCAGTAATTTCGAACTTTTCACTATTTAACATTCATACATGTTGCTCCCACTAAATATTTCAACAATTCTATTTACAATTCTTTAACCCTCCTCTCCCCCACTAAGACCGTCGTTGTCATCCACTAAAACTATACCCGTAGCACCCCTAACTTCGTCTTCCTACCCCCCCTCACTCCTACATTTATCAACTATAGTAATGTTTGGTCTTGCCAGACATGAAAATATGATCTGAGACATGGTGCATCCATGCCTCAGCTCCCTACCCTACTAACCATCTTCCCACCTTCCATTTTATTGCACTCGTTATCTTCTGCACCTCTATTATAAAGTTTCCGCACATGCACAATTTGCCTCACGAAACCCATCCTCCATTAATCATCCATAATGTCTCTCCTTCTACACATCATAAGCGTTCAATCCCAAGCAAGTATACACTCCGCCGTCCATCTACGCACTTATATAACCCTTTATCCTCCCATGTCCACTAAACATTGTTCACCCTGGCACCACCCATCTGTCCCCCCTTCTATAAACCTTCCCAATTGACTTTAAGTAAACTCTATTACTAACACCCAGTGCAAACAATTTATAATCCCCCACAAATTAATGTTTAAACCTCTATACTCTAGGATTGCTATTCTGATACTTTCCCCTTTGGAACATAACTAATACACTGTCCTTTGTGTTAGATTCATGCTTCACTTATCCTTCATTACATTCACCAAACTGCACCAAGGAATTCCTTCATGACATCCAAGTTGCTCAATAAAATTCATTTGGGATTCCATCTATCCCAGGTGCTTTCCCGACACTCATCCATTTTTTAAAGCCTGTCCCACATCCCTCTTCATCTATTGTCCTTTATCATCGCTCTATCTGCCTGACTCTAGGTTTCTCTTCATCCCTTCTCTAAAATCTTCCTATTGTTATTCCTGTTTCACCCCTCTATATATCCACACCATTATCACATAAACCATCATTCTCTTCCGTAGTTACTAACCTCTGTCCCATTGTTACCCTCCAACATCGTATGTACGTCCAACTTCATCATTGTCTTTGTCCTTGTCGTGTCTTTAATGCCGCAATACACAGGCGGATGGCTTATCTCCCCCAATAAAAATCTTCCAATCCACCTCTCATTCTCTCCACATATCAAATCTTGCATTCTGCATTTCCATCAATTGCCCTTTGATGGAAATCAATCTGTTGTACTGGTTGAACCACTAAAACCTTCATTGCACTGTTTCAACTGCCCTTCCAAATATTCTGTAAGCCATATTTCCATTGGCTTACCTCCCTTTCCTTTCCTCATATAAACATTTGATTCCTGGTTTAGCAATTCCTCCACTTCGTAGTATATCACCTCCTTTTCTCCCCTTGGTCCCATCTCATTGTCCGCCATCAAACAAAAACTTACCCGTCTCCAGTTCATTAACACAATCTCACATTAAGTTTCAATAAATCATGTAACGCTTTGGTAAACCTCCCATCCACATCCACGACATTCCTCTATGATCTGAAAAACACTACATTATAGTTTCTGTATTAGCAACCTGTAACGGGAGAAGCATAAATCGTTCTAGTCGTTGCCGCATATTCCTCTCCTCACATAAGTATGCTCCACGTTCCACCCTCCCCCCTCACTACATCCGCGAAGCCAGCTCCCCTAAACATCCCGTGGGGCTCACCAAAACACACCCTGCACACCTCGGCTCCACATCTTTTTACGTATCACACTATTCCAATTCCCATCCAAATAATGAAATAAAAGTGTAACCCCGCATATGATAAATTTGTATGTGTCCCTTACCATTATTCATCTTTAACACGTCTATTACTGTCCGCCGGCAATGCAAACACTCACAAAACACACACGTACCCCACCCATGTCCATCCACCCTCGCTACTCTCCACATCTCCCCTTCTTCCCAATGGAACACTTGGAAAGGACTGGTTCAGCTATTAAAACAGCAGCTACTCCTTAACGACTTCCAGTATACCAGCATAAACTTTTTTTATCCCTTACACAACTCATAATCCCTTTCCATACTAAAAATTGATGCTCTTGTATAAATGTTACTTGGTAGTCCAAGTCTCTTTAAAAAATCACTAATATCTTACGCTTTTACATCAAACCCTTAGAGCCATTAACATTTAATGTTAGACATTTAAAATTTTTTCGGGGGGGGGCTTACCTCTCGAACCGAAATCCGTGCGTTTCCTTACCTTTTTGCTGAAACATCTTTTCACATTGTCCTTTCGTTGCTACCTTTCCTCTGCCCCTTTCCCCACCCCTGTTACTTTTTTTGGCACATCCACTGATAGTTTCTTAAGTTCGTGTGCGCTGGTGTGAGGACATCATCACTATCAGAAGCCCCTGCCTTTCTCTTAACGTGATGGTATACTATGTGCGTTTCCTCATTCTTCACATTCTCTACGTTGTGGACTTCAACCACAACCTCACTAATCCTCTTTGATTGCATATCCCCATCACCCACATTACCACCTCTTGCATTCTTCCTCACCTTAAGTTTCCTATCCGACACCACGCTTAGTGTCCCGTACTCATTCTGATATACCCAAGATTTTTGTTAAACAGTGCTCTATTGTGCCGTACTTGACTACCAATTCAAATTGTCTTCACCTCATCCCTCCATACACATATTCCTTATTAACCTGAGGTCCTCTCGGTAATGTTGCAACATTCTTCGGATTGTCCTTCCACGATTTACTCCCTGTTCTATGATCGTTGAAGATGTCCCCTGTAGACTGGGGTCATCACCTCTCTCTCCTTCCCCACTCCTTTCCACTTCCATTATTTCTCAGGTGTTCGATCGATTGGACACATTGCTGGCCATATGATTCAAAGGCTCCACACAGTCTACAGGTTGTCTCTGCCCGATTTTTTACCGTATACTGTGTTCTAACTTCTTCACACGTTTGGTATTTTTCCACCATCTTGTCAATGTCGCAGCGTCACAAATTTCACAAAGCTCCTTGTTGCTCCATTAAGGCAATACTACCATACAGTATCGTCGTTGTTGATGCAGTAGGTATCCGTTAGTACGGAGGCAGACATAACGAAGCATTGGTTTGATAAACCGTTCCTTTCAACACCTCAATATCACACCAGTGTTGATTCTCCGCCTGATAGCCTGCGCATTTGTGAAAATCACTCAGTGCTACCAAACAGGTGCTAGTCAACGCCAATGTCGTCCTCCACCAAGGTTGAGTGACGTATGCAGGAACAAGGCGTAGCACAACTCAGGCCCTCCTTAGAGCGTGAGGTCAATGTCTGAAGCAATTTGTCGAATTCGTCCGAGATTGAAAAGAGGGTTGAAGTTGGTGGTCGCGCAGTGGAGCCGGCACTGTTCACACAGCCAAGTATGGTCAAGCATAAGAGTGTACAACTGTCTTCCCAGACGAAAAAAGGTGTAAACTCCAGTGTTGTTAAATGGACGCGTTAAGTGCGCTCGTGTATTCCAATGAGTACAGCCTTTTTACATTGAATACCCCTCAGCCTGGGAGTCGGAAAAGGGATTTTGCCCAAAAGGGGAATTAAGGTATATCTAAAAGGGAAAGAAAGCAGAGGGAGTCACTAACTTTGGTGTTTCCGTGGGTTGTGTTGTTTTTTGTTACTAGAAAAAATTTAGATGTTGTTAGTCCAGATGATCGTTTGTTTTTGAGGACGTCTGCTTTATCTGTCGTTATATTTTTTAAATTGGCAGACAGAGTGGAAGGAAAGTGTGCGTGTGTGGTGTTTTGGTTGTGTTGTGTGTGTGTGTGTGTGTGGTGTGTGTGGTGTGTGGTGTATGTTGTGTGTGTGGTGTGTGTGTTGTTTTGTTTTGGGTGGGGTATCCCTATTTGTACTCACCTTTTGTGGTTGCAGGGGTCGAGTCCAACTCCTGGCCCCGCCCTTCCCCGGTTGCTACTACGCCCTCCTCCCCCGTTTCCATGAGCTTTATAAAAACCTGTCTTAAAACTTTTATGGTTCCTGCCCCCACTACGTCATTTTCTAGGCTATTCCATCCCTTTACAACTCTATGATGAAGAAATACTTCCTACTATCTTCTGACTATTTGTGTCTTAAACTTCCAATTGTGGCCTCTTTTTTCTGTGCCCCCCCGGGAAACATATGTCCTTTCCACCTTGTCTTTTCCGCAGTATTTTATATGTCTTTTATCATGTCTCCCCTGACCCTCCGTCCTCCAGTGTCGTCGGGGCCATTTCCCAAATCTTTCTTTTAGGACTTCCCCTTACCCGGGAATAACCTTGTTGAAAACCCTTTGTACTTTCTTAGTTTTTGACGTGCTTTATCAAGTGCGGGTTCCCAAAACAGGTGCTGATACTCCTTTATGGGCCTGACATACACGGTGTACAGTGTCTTAAATGTTTCCTTACTAAGGTTCGGAATGCTGTTCTCGGGTTTTTCCCGGGCCCCCTTATGCTGCAGCGTTATTGATTGATGTTGCTTCCGGGACTGCCGGTGTTATACTCCCCCCAAATTTTTTTCCCCTTGAGTGAGATTTCAGTCTTTGGCCCCCCTCCCTATACTCTGTCTGTGGTTTCGGCCCCCTTTCCCCCCCTTCTTTGATTTTCTTTGGGAGGATTAAATTCGAGAAGCCATTGCTGGACAGGTGTCCATTGTCCAGGGCTCTTTTTAGTCCTGCCCGGTCCCCATCAGATTTATTTTCCCCATTAATTCACATCATCTGCAAAAGGGCACTTCTGAGTCTAAACCCCTTTCCCTCTTTTCGTTCAATATACCCAAAAAAAAGCATGGTCCCGGACCGACCCCGTGGGACCCCCCCCGTCAAGGTGCCCCCTGTGATCATCATTACGTACCATGACCGTTGTTTGCCTCCCCTCAGGTATTTTCTGTCCTTGCAGTGCCCTTCCGTTATATGCGCCTGATCTCTAGCTTTGCCTAATCTCTTGTGAGGAACTGTTTTCAAAGGCCCTTCTTGCATCAAGAAAATGCAATCAAAACCCAAACCCCCCCTCTCTTGTCCCCTTTCTTCTGTTTTTTTTATCATAAAACTCCAGAGGTTTTTGACACAGGGTTTGCCTTCCGTGAATCCGTGCTGGTTTGGATTTATACTCCTGTTCCCTTCCCGGGGGCTCGACCCCTCTCCTCCTGATAAATTTTTCCATAATTTTGCATATTACACGTCAAAACACAGGTCTATAGTTTAGTGCCCTTTTTTTGTCCCCCTTTTTTTTGAAAAGGGGGAAATCATTTGCCGTCTTCCATCCTCAGGTAGTTGCCCACTTTCCAGGGGTGTGTTGAAGATTGTGGTAAGTGGTTTGCACAAATATCGCTCCTCTCTAAGGACCCACGGAGAGATGTTGTCCGGTCCCATTGGTGTTGTGGGTGTGTGTGTTGTGTGTGCTGGCTGTGCGTGTGTGGGTGTGTGTGTGGGGTGTGTGTGTGTTGTGTGGTTTTTGTACTCACCTATTTGACCACCCCATTTGTGGCTGCAGGGGCGGTCACGTCCTGGCCCCCCCTCTTCGCTGATTGCACTAGGCCTCTCTCTCCCTGCCCCCTGCTCTATCATACCCCGCCTTAAAATATGTTGGTTCCTGCCTCCCCACATCACTTTCTAGGCTATTCCATGGCCTGCTACTCTTGACTGAAGGGAAAAACTTCCTAACATCCCTTTGATTATCTGGTCTTCAAATTCCCAATTGTGCCTCTTGTGTCGTGTCCCCTCTCTGGGAAATCCCGTCTTTGTCCACCCCCTTTCCGCGCAGTATTTTATTGTCGTTATCATTGTTCCACCCCCCGACCCCCCCGGCCTCCATGTGTCAGGTGATTTCCTCAAACCCTTTCTTCATAGGACAATCCCCCTGTCTGGAACTAGTTTGTTTCAAAAACCCTTTTCCTTTCTCTAATTTTTTTTTACGTCTTGCTAGGTGTGGATTCCAAACTGGTGCTGCATACTCCCGTATGGGCCTGACGTAATGGGTACGAGTCTTTAAAAAGAAACCCTTTTGAGGGGATCGGAAGCATCCGTAGGTTTGCCAGGGGCCCGTATGCTGCGCGTTATTGATTGATGGCGCCTCAGGAGATATCTCGGTGTTATATCACCCCCCAAACTTTTTCCCTTTAGTGAGGTTTGAGTCTTTGGCCATCTAAATATATTGTTCTGCGGTCTTCTTTGCCCCTTCCCCCAAAAATTCATGACTTTGCATTTGGCAGGGTTAAA
>NC_069400.1:115084954-115107862 GCF_026875155.1 Cherax quadricarinatus | reverse complement strand
CGCCCCCTCCCCCTCTCTCCTCTCCTTTTCCCCTCTTTTCCTTTCTCCCTATCCTCGTTTTTCCTTCCCTCCCTTTCTACATCAGTCTCGCCCTCTCTATCTTCAGCTTTACCATCCTTGTCTCAAACAGATCGTAGACAACGGCCGTTAATCTAGACTGCAATAGACAACCCTGAATGGACTTTCGTCTTTCCTATGTATTCTCTCACCCATACTTTACCTCGTTTTTTCTCTCTTTCTCTCTCTCTCTCCCCCCCTCCTTGTCTCTTCCACTCTCTCCGTCCTTGTCCCTCAGAGACAATAGATCCCAATTTGATCAACTGACACTAATCCGAATGATCTGTGGGTCGAAGCGAATGCCCAGAGAGGAATTAGGGACTGCCAGAAGGAAATCTCCTGAATGTGGTGCCTTCACCGCTACGAGACGAAATTTGTCCTTTTTCTGCAGCATTGCTGGGAATTATTTGGGTGATTTCTTTTTCCACGATGGGTCTGGTCCTGAGGGACTGCTCGTGATATCTGGGAGGAGCTGATCTGCTTGAAGCGTCTACAAGGCTGTCACACTCCACAGTTGCTTCGGTAAACTTTGAATCGTGAGCTCCTACTGCACCTCTCAAGCCTTCTGGAACTATCTCCCTAACCAGTTCACTGGATGCAGCACACGAGGACAGAAATGCAGGAGACACCAAGCACATAGGGCTGTTCCAATAATTACACATGAGGTAGTCACACAGAATCACACACAATTAATGCAACACATGTACTCACACACACACACAACCTTAATTGCGCGCAGGTGATTGCACAGGTTTTCACGAAAACAGGTACACAAAACGTGGAGGCAGTAGCAGAAGCTGTCAACACGCCAGGGCAAAGGTACCACCCGTCTCTAACCCGGAATTAGTGTCTACCTTGAACTGCGTCCGCCTCTACACTTCTTTTTTTTTTACTGGGCCTCATATTTCATCTTACAATGCCTCTAAGTCATAATAAATGTGCTTGTAAGCCCTAAGAAAAATGAGTTACATCGCACTACAGTGCGAAGACTTAAGATATACAAATTTGTAGCGTGTGTTTTGAAATATATATGCTAGTTCCTGTAGTTTCTTGCTGACAAACAGCACACACAACTATTCTCCGTCTGTTGTTTGTTTATATATACAGCTCGGGTAATAGAGAGTACATCTTGATGCAGTAGTTGCTTATAAATCTGTCAGCTGCTATTAAAGACATCAGTTGTGAAGATATGGCGCATAAATACGTCGATTGCGCTTAAAAATGGAAGCCGTCTAGATAGGACGCATACGTACACCATATCTAAGTAGCTATTATTTACCCTTTATCCTTCCTGTGGATGGTGGCTAGTTTATTGTGCGTCCCTTATCCATCCTGTGGATGGTAGTGGCTAGTTTATTGTGCATCCCTTATCCATCCTGCAGATGGTAGTGGCTAGTTCATTGTACACAGAATATTCCTTCCTGTGGATAGTAATGGCTAGTTAATTGTGCACACCATATCTATCCTGGGGATTTTACTGCAATATGGATACACAGAAATATTTATATTTAGAATTGTCTTATCTGTTGCAAGCAAATTAATGATGTCTGTTTACTGTGTCTTACATTATTTTCATTAATAAGATATCTTGACATATCTCATGGGTTATTATACTATCTCTATATTCCTAAATAAATGCTCAGTGAAGTATGAAGTGGTCAAGACAGACCATAACACTTACCACATAATTTGTATTTAGTTTGATCATCATCTGTGTGTCTGCCAGAAGTACTTGTAAACAAGCCTAAATCTGGCTACTTAAGTACTTGCAGTCAAGCCTAAATCTGGCTACTTAAGTACTTGCAATCAAGCCTAAATCTGGCTACTTAAGTACTTGCAATCAAGCCTAAATCTGGCTACTTAAGTACTTGCAATCAAGCCTAAATCTTATAACTGAAGTACTTGTAACCAAACGTAAGCCTGGCTACCACAACGCCAGTGTTTACGTTGTAAGTGTCTCCCTACACACAGTTTTCAACGTTCATGTTAACACAGCGAGTATAACAGCTGTGAAGATATGACATAATGCGTTGATTGCGCGTGAAAATACAGTAGCTGCCAAGATACAAGTCGCACAAATACGTTGGCAACGAAGAAATACAGCAGTCTGCGTCTATTTTCGACAGCCTCCCTATGTATACAGTCATGGCCATATACTCACCCTCTGATTTCCTGATATTAAATTCATAAAACCGACAATTCTTTTTTTTCTACAGGTCACGGCCGGACACTTACACACGTGATTTAAAGCTCAGATAAGTAAGAGATTTATAGCTTTATAACTAGTAGCAGAGCTACGGAAGAAGAGAGATGTGCAAGTGTACAAGAGAGACGTACAAGCGTACATCTCAGTACGTCGCTGGAAGTGGGGAATTATGCACTGGACAGAGAATATGAGGACTTCGTCGTTGGTTCACATATGAGAGAGAGAGAGAGAGAGAGAGAGAGAGAGAGAGAGAGAGAGAGAGAGAGAGAGAGAGAGAGAGAGAGAATGAATAAGTAGTGACAGGTCTCGCTTATCTCTATGCCTTTCTCCATCCTCTTCTCTCCTTCCCTTTCCCTTCTACCGACATACATTAAGTAGCTAGTCACTACCATCAACATATCACAACCACAATTATTTTACTATCACTACTGCATATGATATATATATATATATATATATATATATATATATATATATATATATATATATATATATATATATATATATATATATATATAAAATGTACATATAGATACATTACTGGTTGATCGCACACAGCTCAGCTTTAAGCTTTCATATACTGAACACAATAAGCTTGTAAAGACCAGGTCAGAATATTTTCATATTTATCTCAAACCTTTCTTTTTTGGAGATAAGACACAGATATAAAACATTCCATGACGCTACGACGTTTCGCTCCACGTCGACGTTTCCACAATAAAGATTCCCAAATGTTGGAAAATTGTCTAATTCTTCAATTTGTCAATTTTTTTTTCCAACTATTCCCGTAAAAATTCCAATAAATAATATTCTTTACTTTTACAAGTACATGATAAAACTTATACAGACCATAGCTCACAACACTGACATACTACGCTATAGAAAGCTGCTTGTTATGCTGAGAATTTCTGGCAAATTAGGTCAGTTTTATTCCCAGGATGCGACCCACACCAGTCGACTAACAACCAGGTACCCATTTTACTGTGACCATGGACGGCAGGTGTCTTAAGGAAACACGTGATTATGCTTCCACCCGTACCGGGGATCGAACCACGGACCTCAATGTGAGATCTGAGTGTGCTACCACATGAGCTACGGAACACCTTTATCAATGAGACTTGTATTGCTGTTACAGCAACAGGCTCATTAGATCTATAATGAGAATACAAGAATGGAGGAACACTGCAGAAGGACTACTGGCCCATACCAGATGTACAATAACAGGTTCTAACAACCCTATTACCGTAGGCTCACTACAATATATTTCAATTACGAATATTTCAAATCGAAATCTGTCAGTAAATATACCGAAAGTACATGACTATGGTGCACCATAAGAGACCTAACGAGTTTATGCTCATTAGGCTCGTTACACATGTTTCGCTATCGAGCTTCGGTATACTCCCATTAAAACTCTATAGTGAGCAAAACTCGCTTCCTCTCTCCATTATCTTATTCGCCTTTAATAGAGCTTCATCGCATCCATTCCAAATCACTGATTTGCGTTTAACTATTGTCCGGGCATATTTTGTTTTGTCCCATAAGAGGGAAGTCCAAAATACGGAGAATACATTCACCATCACTCTTTACATAGACGTCTTTCCAGACGATTGTGTTAATATTACTTGAAGATGTGAAAGTTGTCGGTTCTGTTGACAGGTGATGTCACCTTCGACCTGTCTTGTCAGGTCAAACTTGTGATGTGTTGACCTACTGGAAGTGTGAGATTCATCACGATGCACAGATAAACTAAGAAAAAACATAACACACACACACACACACACACACACACACACACACACACACACACACACACACACACACACACACACAAGAGAGGGAGAAAGACTTAAGCTTACCAGTATCAGACATGCATTCCTTGCAAGGCGATGCAACAGATAACACATTGATGGAACATGTTGCAGAGCCTCATCATGTACCTCTCTCACACCACATCCTCACCACATATGACAAGCTAGCCAGGAAAGGCAGGACGGACACCCTCCGTGTTCAGGTACACACACACACACACTGAGAGGTGCGGGTATGTCTGTATTTATACACAGAAAGCGCGCTTTAATCGCGGGGAAGCGCCAAAAACGTGAGGAGTCATGCAATGCCTGGGAAATGGGCGGCGATAATCTAGTAATCTGGTAATCTTGTAAGCGAAAAGAATATTACCGTAACAGAGATTACATTTCACAGAATGAAGATAGCGCTGTTGATAAGGATGGACATAACGGCGAGAAATGATCATCCGGCGATAATGCCGGGATGAGTGTACTCAGGACCGGCCTGGAGAACTACTATAGCGATAACGATGACCTCTAGCAGTGATAACTGGGATAGCAGGAGACACGCGAGTATTTCCGACGGGGAAGAAGAAAAAGACGGGAAGAACGGACGGGGAAGGTGTGGAAAATATGGACAGGAGGGCTAGGTTAGGTTAGGTTTGTTAGGAAACAGAACAAGTGTTTCCACGGGTCGGTCATAGGCCCCCAGTGGATTTTGGTAATTGAACCGACTCCAAGGTTAAACCCTAAAATTCCCTTTTAAGAAGTAAGTTAATAAAAGGGGGAGAAGAAAGAGGAGGAAGGAGAAAAAGAAAAATACGATAAATTTTTCCAAATTTCTCATTTTCCCTTTTCCAATAAATATGAAATTAAAAAATACTAAAAAAGATATATATAAAATAAATTATAAAAAAATTTTATTATAAAAAAACATTCCCGGAAACCCAAACAAAAAAATTACAAAAAAATTCTCAACAATGGCGGGGCCAACCGAAAACCCACCCTTTCGCCTTAAATCCTTCAAGCACTTTATCACCTTGTATGCCTCGCCCCTGGAGACCAGGAATGTTTAACCCCACTTGTGCCGTTGAAACTTGAGAGGTACAGGTTTCAAAAGGTTGTTACTAAAACATGAAAGGTCCTATGAAGAAAATTAATGGTGAAAATGGCTAACGAAAATAAGGAAGGAGATCAGGGTGAAACCTTTTAAATAAACGACTATTAAAAAAAATGTTTGAATAAAAAAAAATTGCGAAAGGGACATGTGTTCCGGGAGGTAAAAAACAAGAAGGAAATGAAGTAAAAGGGAAAAATGAGTGGGGAAATAGGGGAAAGGATTTTGTATAGGGAGGCAGGGGAAAGTAAAAAGGGACGGTGGGGGGGGATAAATAATAAGGGGGAAAGAGGGTTTTGATAAAGGTAAAGGCGGGGAAAGAAAAGAGAAGAGAAACGGGAAAGAGGGGGGGGGGGGAGGAGTAGGGAAATCACCCTTTGGGAAAAACAAATTTTGGGTTTTGGTAAAGGTCTAAATGTCACACACACCCAAAACACACACACACACACACACCCCACACACACATAAAACACACACACACCACACACACACACACACACACACACACACACCCACAACACACCCCAAAACCCCTCAACACACTTGATTCTCCACTCTGTCTGCCAATTTAAATATATCAACGACAGATACAAGCAGACGATCCTCAAGAACAACACGATCATCTGGACTAACAACATCTAAATCTTCTCTAGTAACAAACAACCGCACGAGATCACCAAAGTTAGTGACTCCCTCTGATTTCTTCCATTCTAGTTCATACCTTAGATTCCTCTTGGACAAAATCCTTATCCGACTGCCCAGGCTGAGGCGTATTCAATGTAAACGGCTGTACGTCACTGGAATACACTGATGCGCACTTAATTAACGCGTCCATTTAACAACACTGGAGTTTACACTGTCTTCGTCTGGCAAGACAGTTGTACACTCTTATGCTTGCCCATACTTGGCTGTGTGAACAAGTGCCGCCCACTGCTCGACCACCAACTTCAACACTTGTTCACTCTCGGACGATTCGACAAATTGCTTCAGACATTGACCTCATCGCTCTAGGGCCGGGGAGGTGTTGTGTTTTACGGGCCCTTGGCTTCGGGGCCTGAATTTCCAAAATCCAACCTATGGGGAGAACAACATGGGTTTGAGGTGTTAAAAGGGAAAGGTTTTTCAACCAAATTTGGCGCCGGCTATCAGGGGAGAATCAACACCGGTTGTGGGGGAGGTTTTGTGAAAGGAAACGGTTATAAAAAAAAACCAATGTTTGTTATGTTTCCGGGCTTATACTGGGAAAACCATATATTTGTAAAGACGATTCTGTAATGTATTGCCTTTAAATGGGCAACAGGATCTTTGGAAAATTTTGACGGCTGGACTTTATTCAAGATGGTGGAAAAAAAACCAAGTACTGGTTTTAAAATTTAGAACACAGGTATGTAAAATTTGCGGGGCAGAGACGAACCTGTAGACTGTGTGGAGCCTTTGATCATATGGCGCAATGTGTCCTGTCGTCGACCCCTGAGAAATAGGGGAGAGGGGAAAGGAGTGGGGAAGGAGGAGAGAGGTGAGACCAGTCTACAGGGGAGCATCTTCAAGATCATAGAACATGGAGTGAAATCGTGGAGGACAATCCGGAAGAATGTGCAACATTACCGGAGGCCTCTCAGGTTTATTAAGAATAGGGTGTATGGAGGATGAGGTGAGACTAGGGGAATTGGGTAGTCAAGTTACGGCTACAATAGACACTGTATACAAGAATTCTTGGGTAATCAGAATGAGTACGGGACACTAAGCTGGTGTCGGATGGAAATTTTATAGGTGGGGAAAGGGAAATTTCAGAGGTGGGTAATGTGGGTGATGGGGATATGCAATCAAAGAGGATTAGTGAGGTTGTGGTTGAAGTCCAAAACGTAGAATGTGAAGATGAGGGAATGCACATAGTAGGGGCCATCACGTAAGAGAGAGGCAGGGGCTTCTGATAGTGATGATGTCCTCACACCAGCGCAACGAACTGGTAGGAACTATCAGTGGATGTGCCAAAAAAAGAAACAGGGGGGGGGGGAAAGGGGCAGAGGAAAGGTGAGGCAAAGAAAGGACAATGTGAAAAGAATGTTCAGCAAAAAGGTAAGGAACGCAAGGTATCGGTCGATTGGTAAGCCCCCGATAGAATTTTTTAAGTGTCTAACATTTAAATTTTAAATGGCCTAGGGTTGATGTAAAGCGTAAGATATTTAGTGATTTTTTTAAAGAACTTGGAATACAGTAACATTTTACATGAGCTTTTTAGGTTGGAGGGATTTGTTGGTAGATGAGTATAAAGTTTATGCTGGGTATACTGGGAAGTTTAAAGGGGGTGTGCTGTTTTAATAGCTGAGACCAGTCCTTTCCAAGTGTTACTTTGGGAAGAAGGGGAGATGGGAGGAAGGGGGTAGCGAGGGTGGATGGGACATGGGGTGGGGTACGTGTGTGTTTTGTGAGTGTATACATGCCGGCGGACAGTAATAGACGTGTTAAAGAGGAATTTGTAAGGGACCACTAATTTATCATATGCGGGTTACCGTTAATCTTTATTGGAGGGGATTGGAATAGTGTGATACGTAGAAAGATGTGGAGCCGAGGGGTGCAGGTGTGTTTTGGGGGGGTCCTAGGGGATGTTTTAGGGGGGAGCTGGCTTCGCGGTGTAGTGAGGGGGGAGGGGTGGAACGTGGAGCATACTTTGTGAGGAGAGGATTGCGGCACGACTAGATCGTATTTATGCTTCTCCGGGGTACAGGTTGTAATACAGAACTTTTTAAATGTAGTGTTTTTCAGATCATAGAGGAGGGCGTGGATGTGGGATGGGGAGGTTTCCCAAAGCGTACTGATTATTGGAAACTTAATGTGAGATTGTTTAGATGAGCTGGAGAGGGTGTTAGTTTTGTTGAGTGGGGACAAATGAGGGCCAAGGGGAGAAAAGGAGGTGATATACTACGTTTGGTGGAGGAATATGCAAAACCAGGAATCAAAAATTTTTATATGGGAAAGGAAGGAGGTAAGTCAATTGGAAATATGGCTTACAGAGATATTTGGAAGGGCAGTTGAAACAGTGCTATAAAGGTTTTAGTGGGGTTTATCCAGTACCAATTGATTTCCATCAAAGGGCAATTGATGGAAATGCAAAATGCAGATTTGTGGTGGAGATGAGAGGTGGATTGGAAGAGTTTTATGGGGAGTAAGCCATCCGCCTGTGTATTGCGGCGATTAAAGACACGACAGAGGACAATGACTATGATGAAGTTGGACGTACATACGGATGTGGGAGGGTATACGATTGGACAGAGGTTAGTAACTACGGAAAGTAGAGTGGTTATGTTGAAAGTGGTTTTGAGATATATATGAGAGGGGGAAACGGAAGATAACAGATATGAAGATTTTAGAGAAGGGGATGAAGAAAAACCTAGAGTCAGCAGATAGAGCGATGATAGAAGGGACTATAGATGAAGAGAAGTGTGGACGGCTTTAAAAGGGATGAGTGTGGGGAAAGCACCTGGGATAGATGGAATCCCAAATGAATTTTATTTGAGCAACTGGATGTCATGAAGGAATTCTTGGTGCAGTTGGGGGAATGTAATGAAGGAAATAAGGGAAGAAAGAGTCTAACACAAAGGACAGGTGTAGTAGTTATGGTTCCAAAAGGGGGAATAACAGAATAGAAATCCTAGATTATAGGGGTTTTTAAATCATTAATGTGTGGGGATTAAAAATTTGTTTGCCAGGGTGTTAGGTAATAGATTACGTAAAGTAATTGGGAAGGTTATAGATGGGGGACAGATGGGTGTGCCAGGGGAAAAATGTTTGTGGCATGGGAGGTTAAGGGTTAAAATAGAGGAGCGTAGGATGGACGGCGGAGGGTGTTCTTGCTTTGGATTGGAAGGCGGTTTAAATGATTGTGTAGAGAGAGAGACATTATGGATGATTATGGGGAGGATGGGTTTCGGTGAGGAAATTGTGCAGTGTGCGGAAACTTTTTTTAAGGTGCAGAAATACGAGTGCAAATAAAAGGGAAAGGGGTGGGGAAGATGGTTAGTATGGGTAGGGGGCTGAGGCAGGGATGCCCATGTCTCAGATCATATTTGCATGTCTGCAAGACCCATTATATAGGTTGATAAATGTGAGTGAGGGGGGGTAAGACTTGGGGTGCTACGGGTTTTTAGTGGTTATGTGGATGACACGACGGTCTTAGTGGGGGGAGAGGAGGGGGTTAAAGAATGTAAATAGATTGTTGAAATATTTAGTGGAGCAACAGGTATGAGTGTTTTAAAGGAAAAGTCGAAATTACTGGAGGTGGGGTCAGGGTGGGAGGGGAACTGGGAAATAAGTATGGATGCAGGTAGTAGAGCAGATAAAAATTTGTGGAGTATTGTACAGAGGGGCAGCGCAGGGGCTAGAGGAGGGCAAAATTCTAAAAGGGTAGTGCAAAGAGTTTTTTGCTCAGGTTAGGGGGAATAAAAACGAGTGGTTTGACTATACAACAGCATTGTGTTAATACACACATTTTTCCTAAATTGTGGCACGTGGCTGTGGTGTAACCCTTGGTGGCGGAAGACGTGCGGCAAGTGCAAAGGAAAGTTCTGAATTTTATATGGGATATGGTTGTCATGGCTGGAGGCAGGGCGGTTGGGAATGACAACGCGGCAAAGGGGGGTTTAGGTTAATTCCTTTGGGAGCAGACGGAAGAGCATGTCGGTGAAGCATTGTTATCTGAGATTGGGCGGGGAACGTGGTGTCAGAGTGGGGATGTGATGGAAGATGTGAGGCGGGGTGGGGGGGTAGGGGCTAGGGAGTGTTGAGTGTTGAGTTCCTTATTCAAGTTGAAACCCGGGAAATGTAACGGCGTGTGTTTTGGGGAGGTTGGTAAGGTGTCAAGAGGTGTTGGAAGGGGAGACTGTTTTTCCATTATATAATTGGACACTGTGCTCTTGGGAGATTCTGAAGAGAAGTTGCAGAGATTGGTGGATGAATTTGTTTGGGTGTGCAAAAGAAGAAAATTAAAGGTGAATACAGGAAAGAGTTTAAAGGGTTATGAGGATAACAAAAAGATTAGGTGATGAAAGATTGAATATCAGATTGGAGGGAGAGAGTATGGAGGAGGTGAACGTATTCAGATATTTGGGAGTGGACGTGTCAGCGGATGGGTCTATGAAAGATGAGGTGAATCATAGAATTGATGAGGGAAAAAGAGTGGGGTGGTGCACTTAGGAGTCTGTGGAAACCCAAAAAACTTTGTCCTTGGGGGCAAAGAGGGGAATGTATGAGAGTATGTTTTACCAACGCTTTATATGGGTGTGAAGCGTGGGTGATGAATGTTTTCAGTGAGGGAGAAAGGCGGAGGCAGTGGAGATGTCATGTCTGAGGGCAATGTGTGGTGTGAATATAATGCAGGAAATTTGTAGTTTGGAAGTTAGGAGGAGGTGCGGGATTACCAAAACTGTTGTCCAGAGGGCTGAGGAAGGGTTGTTGAGGGGGTTCGGACATGTGAGAGAATGGAGCGAAACAGAATGACTTCAAGAGTGGGATCAGTCTGTAGTGGAAGGGAAAGGGGGGTTAGGGGTCGGCCTAGGAAGGGTTGGAGGGGGGGGTAAAGGAGGTTTTTGTGCGAGGGGCTTGGACTTCCAGCAGGCATGCTTTAGCGTGTTTGATAGGAGTGAATGGAGACAAATGGTTTTTAATACTTGACGTGCTGTTGGAGTGTGAGCAAAGTAACATTTATGAAGGGATTCAGGGAAACCGGCAGGCCGGACTTGAGTCCTGGAGATGGGAAGTACAGTGCCTGCACTCTGAAGGAGGGGTGTTAATGTTGCAGTTTAAAAACTGTAGTGTAAAGCACCCTTCTGGCAAGACAGTGATGGAGTGAATGATGGTGAAAGTTTTTCTTTTTCGGGCCACCCTGCCTTGGTGGGAATCGGCCGGTGTGATAATAATAAAATAAAAAAAATTGGACACGAATCTGGGGAGACTTCAGTAAGTTACGGGTGAAGTCAAGGGTGAGGGAAACTATGTATAGGTTTTTACATGGGATTTTGCCAACTAAAGTACGACTGTATCAGATGGGAATTTTGCAGTCTCAATGTTGTGTTTTGTGTGTGTGTGTGTGTGAGGGAGGAAACAGCATATCATGAGGTGTATTTCTGTGAGCATATCGAGAGGGCACGTCTATGGTTTCGCAGAGTGTTGGATATGGTGGGTGGGAGTAGGTTAGTGGTATTAAGGGCACTGAGTTTGGATATAGAGGGAGTGGGAGAAAGTGTGAGGAGGGCTGTCATGTATTTAGTGGCAGACTATATCTATATATCGTGGGCGATAAGGGAGGTGGGGGGGGAACAAAAAACAAGGACTTTAGCAGGACATTTATATAAAACAAAGTGTATAAATGAGGTAGTGTATGGACGTAGATGGGCTAGAGATTTTCCGGTATCGTATAGAGGTATGACTGTGAGAGGGTTGCGCGAATTAGTGTTGTAATGGCTGGGTGGACTGGTCTGTAAAAGGGGGGAGGGAAAAATGAATTACATGGATATAGAATATCATGATTATTAAGCACTGTTTTCCTGAAAAGCAAAAAGGCGCTTATCAAAATTTGATTAGGGACTAAATGTTGTATTATCAACCATAGTGTGTGAAAGAGCAAGTCTGAAATTGCTCTGAAACATGTCAATAAACATCTAGAATTTGTTGAACATGACAATACTGTTTAAATAATATACATTCTTGGTATATGTAATACAAGTGTGTTTCAATATCCAGTGTACAGTGATCATATTAGTTGACATTGTTCACTATAGTAGTGTTATTATTTATATTGTCATAAAGTGTAATAGTTGTTTTGTATTTTAAAAGTTCTTTTTAATAGTTTTAAGATGTTGTGGAGTCTATGTTTTTGTGTTATTTTTTTTTCCACTGTGGAAAAGGAGGGAATAGGAAGTTAATACGATGGAATCAAAACCAATGTAACTGCATGTGTTACAATATACTAGCAGTTAAATTTTGTATTAATTCTTCAGTAAATTTCATGATAAATATAATTAAAATATTTATGCATATAGTAATATATTTGAATGATAAAAAGCATAATTTTTTTTGTAATCTTTTATTTAGTAAAAGGATAAAAAAAAATAGGATGAGGGATATTTTACGTCAGCTCATAGATAAACGTGTAAGTGTATTGCGAATATTTAAATTCATTTTTTCTGTGGAGGACCTGTTAAGGCTTCTTTTATTTATTAATGCATTGCAATGTTTTAAACTAAAAATGATAATGTATGGAGTATATAGAACTGTTAAAGTACATGTTCACCATTGTGGTTTAGCGCAATTTTTTGAGTATAATAATAACAATAACGTAAATGTTGGGGGGGGGGGGGGGGTGGTCACTAGTATTGTAAGTGCTTTGTGTTATTTTACATTATGAAAAAAACAGTAACGGAAGCACTGTGTATTTTGCAGTAGTGTGTTAGTTATGTAGTTATGTGTATATCAGAATTATTATGAATAGTGTTACTTAGTGGACCGGAACACACCCACTGATAATTTTCTTTGGACCCGGAACACACCCACTGATAATGTTACTAGTGGACCGGAAACACCCACTGATAATGTTACTTAGTGGACCGGAACACACCCACTGATTTTGTTACTTAGTGGACCGGAACACACCCACTGATAATGTTACTTAGTGGACGGGAACACACCCACTGATAAGTTACTTAGTGGACCGGAACACACCCACTGATAATGTTACTTAGTGGACCGGAACACACCCACTGATAATGTTACTTAGTGGACCGGAACACACCCACTGATAATGTTACTTAGTGGACCGGAACACACCCACTGATAATGTTACTTAGTGGACGGAACACACCCATGATAATGTTACTTAGTGGACCGGAAACCCCACCACTGATAATGTTACTTAGTGGACCGGAACACACCCACTGATAATGTTACTTAGTGGACCGGAACACACCCACTGATAATGTTACTTAGTGGACCGGAACACACCCACTGATAATGTTTCTTAGTGGACCGGAACACAGCCACTGATAATGTTACTTAGTGGACCGGAACACACCCACTGATAATGTTACTTAGTGGACCGGAAAAACACCCACTGATAATGTTCTTAGTGGCCGGAACACAAACCCCCTGATAATGTTACTTAGTGGACCGGAACACACCCATGATAATGTTACTTAGTGGACCGGAACACACCAAATGATAATGTTACTTAGTGGACCGGAACACAGCCACTGATAATGTTATTTTGTGGACCGGAACACACCACTTATAATGTTTCTTGTGGACCGGAACACACCCACTGATAATGTTTTCTTAGTGGACCGGAACACACCCACTGATAATGTTTCTTAGTGGGGCCGGAACACACCCATGATAATGTTACTTAGTGGGACCGGAACACACCCACTGATAATGTTACTTAGTGGACCGGAAACACACCACTGATAAATGTTACTTAGTGGACCGGAACACACCCACTGATAATGTTTTCTTAGTGGACCGGAACACACCACTTATAATGTTACTTAGTGGACCGGAAACCACCACGTAATGTACTTAAGTGGACCGGAACACACCCACATGATAATGTTACTTAGAGGACCGGAACACCCCACTGATAATGTTACTTAGTGGACGAACACACCCACTGATATGTTATTTAGTGGACCGGAACACACCACTGATAAATGTTACTTAGTGGACCGGAACACACCCACTGATAATGTTTTCTTTGTGGACCGAAAACACCCACTGATAATGTTACTTAGTGGACCGGAACACACCCACTGATAATGTTTTCTTAGTGGACCGGAACACACCCACTGATAATGTTACTTAGTGGGGCCGAACACACCCATGATAATGTTACTTAGTGGACCGGAACACCCACTGATAATGTTACTTAGTGGACCGGAACACACCCACTGATAATGTACTTAGTGGACCGGAACACACCACTGATAAAGTTACTTAGTGGACCGGAACACACCACTGATAATGTAATTAGTGGACCGGAACACACCACTTATAATGTTACTTAGTGGACCGGAACACACCCACTGATAATGTTACTTAGTGGACCGGAAAAACACCCACTGATAATGTTACTTAGTGGACCGGAAAACCCCCCCACTGATAATGTTACTTAGTGGACCGGAACACACCCCTGATAATGTTACTTAGTGGACCGGAACACAGCCACTGATAATGTTACTTAGTGGACCGGAACACAGCCACTGATAATGTTACTTAGTGGACCGGAACACAGCCACTTATAATGTTTTCTTAGTGGGCCGGAACACACCACTGATAATGTTACTTAGTGGACCGGAACACACCCCCTGATAATTTACTTAGTGGACCGGAACACACCCACTGATAATGTTACTTAGTGGACCGGAACACACCCACTGATAATTTTTTACTTAGTGGACCGGAACACACCCACTGATATGTTACTTAGTGGACCGGAAACACACCCACTGATAATGTTACTTAGTGGACCGGAAACACACCACTATAATGTTACTTAGTGGACCGGAACACACCCACTGATAATGTTACTTAGTGGACCGGAACACACCCACTGATAATGTTACTTAGTGGACCGGAACACACCCACTGATAATGTTACTTAGTGGACCGGAACACACCCACTGATAATGTTACTTAGTGGACCGGAACACACCCACTGATAATGTTTCTTAGTGGACCGGAACACCCCCCACTGATAATGTTACTTAGTGGACCGGAACACACCCACTGATAATGTTACTTAGTGGACCGAACACCCCCCCAAACCCCACGATAAGTTACTTGTGGACGGAAAACACCCTTTATAATGTTTACTTAGTGGACCGGAACACACCCCCTGATAATTACTTAGTGGACCGGAACACACCCACTGATAATGTTACTAGGGACCGGAACACAACCACTGATAAGTTACTTAGTGGACCGGAACACAACCCCCTGATAATGTTACTTAGTGGACCGGAACACAGCCACTGATAATGTTACTTAGTGGACCGGAACACAGCCACTGATAATGTTACTTAGTGGACCGGAACAGAGCCACTGATAATTTACTTTGTGGACGGACGAAAGCCACTGATAATGTTACTTAGTGGAACCGGAACAACCACTGATAATGTTACTTAGTGGACCGGAACACAGCCACGATTAAAGTTACTTAGTGGACCCGGAAACACAGCCACTGATAATGTTACTTAGTGGACCGGAACACACCCACTGATAATGTTACTTAGTGGACCGGAACACACCCACTGATAATGTTACTTAGTGGACCGGAACACAGCCACTGATAATGTTACTTAGTGGACCGGAACACACCCACTGATAATGTTACTTAGTGGAAACCCGGACACACCCACCCGATAATGTTACTTAGTGGAAACCCGGGAAAACACCCATGATAATGTTAAATTAGTGGACCCGGGAAAACACCCCCTGATAATGTTACTTAGTGGACCGGAACAGGCCACTGATTAAAAGTTACTTAGTGGACCGAACACACCCACTGTTTTTTACTTAGTGACGGAACACACCCACTGATAATGTTACTTGTGGACCGGAACAACCCCCTGATAATGTTTAACTTAGTGGACCGAAAACAACCCCCTGATAATGTTCTTAGTGAGAAACCCGATTAACTACACCCCCCCGTAATTTTTACTTAGTGGACCGGAACACACCACTGTTAATGTTACTTAGTGGACCGGAACACACCCACTGATAATGCTCTTTTTTATATATTTATATCCACATTTATATACATAACTATCTATGTATATGTATGACTGTTTAAATAAATATAAAAAAAAAAATTGCTTCAAAAAATGTGGACTTGTTACCGTTACTTTAAGACAACCCCGACATGGTCGGGATGCTGCCTCTTTCTCCTCGTCCTTTTCCCTTTGCAAGGGTGCGCTTTTTAACCTGTGTATTCTAGAGTAACTTGCTAATTAGAGAACGAGAGAAGTAGTTTCGCTCTGAATCAGCCTCGACCTGCTACCACCTGTCTCCTCCCGCCGGCGAACCACCAGGAGGTCAGAGGTGTAATTGTCGTGCCGAATGGGTAAAACTGGTCAGTTAGTAAGAACTCATTTAAAATTAATTTCTTTCTAATATTTTCTCTTATACCTTGAAAGATATTTTATTTTTCATTTATGTTAATGTAAAAAAGTAATAATTTTGTACCAAAAGAACCTTAGAAAACTTACCTAACCTTACCTGGAGTTTACCTTGAGAGAGTTTCGGGGGTCAACGCCCCCGCGGCCCGGTCTGTGACCAGGCCTCCTGGTGGATCAGCGCCTGATCAACCAGGCTGTTGCTGCTGGGTGCACGCAAACCAACGTACGAGCCACAGGCCCGGTGATCAGGAATGCTTTAGGTGCTTGTCCATGCCAGCTTGAAGACTGCCAGGGGTCTGTTGGTAATCCCCCTTATGTGTGCTGGGAGGCAGTTGAACAGTCTCGGTCCCCTGACACTTATTGTATGGTCTCTTAACGTGCTAGTGACACCCCTGCTTTTCATTGGGGGGATGGTGCATCGTCTGCCAAGTCTTTTGCTTTCGTAGTGAGTGATTTTCGTGTGCAAGTTCGGTACTAGTCCCTCTAGGATTTTCCAGGTGTATATAATCATGTATCTCTCCCTCCTGCGTTCCAGGGAATACAGGTTTAGAAACCTCAAGCGCTCCCAGTAATTGAGGTGTTTTATCTCCGTTATGCGCGCCGTGAAAGTTCTCTGTACATTTTCTAGGTCGGCAATTTCACCTGCCTTGAAAGGTGCTGTTAGAGTGCAGCAATATTCCAGCCTAGATAGAACAAGTGACCTGAAGAGTGTCATCACGGGCTTGGCCTCCCTAGTTTTGAAGGTTCTCATTATCCATCCTGTCATTTTTCTAGCAGATGCGATTGATACAATGTTATGGTCCTTGAAGGTATTATAAAAAGCGCAATTTAGCCTTATCCAACTAAATATATTTTAGATAAATTTATAGTAATTTAATAATAAACAAATACAATGAAATATATATTTTTTCGTTAGGTTCAGAATAATTTTTTGTGAAATTATTGCATACACAAATTTTTGCTTGCATTATTCGGCAAGAAGAGCGTTGCTATTTAAGTCAAAATAGCAAATTTTACTATCCGGCACGATATATATATATATCTGGAGAGAGTTCCGGGGGTCAACGCCCCCGCGGCCCGGTCTGTGACCAGGCCTCCTTAGGTCAGTGTCCCAGGATGCGACCCACACCAGTCGACTAACACCCAGGTACCCATTTTACTGATGGGGAACATAGACAACAGGTGGAAAGAAACACGTCCAATGTTTCTACTCTGGCTGGGAATCGAACCCGTACCTCACCGTGTGAAGCGAGAGCGTTAACCACCAGGCCACCAGAGCCCTTTATATATATATATATATATATATATATTATATATATATATATATATATATTTTATATATATATATAATATATATATATATATATATATATATATATATATATATATTTTATATATATATATATATATATATATATATATATATATATATATATATTTTCACTGAAAGCTATTTTATAATGCATACTCATCTTTGATCACGTTGTTTACTGTGCTGTACACTGGTATTGCAGGCCCACTGAAGTGCATATGCACTGAAAGCACATGTAGACTCCCTCTGAAGGTGTGAGAGGCCTGCCTGTGTGTTTGCACTCGATAAACGAGGCAACTGCTCTAGCCAATCCGCCTTCACTCTAAACCCTCAAAATGCCTCAGCACATTGGCTACTCAGACCAATTCTAGGCTGCTTAGCGCACCTCTGGATGATAGCACTAGCTAGATGTACGCCTGATGACTTGCAGGAGCTTGCATTTTTGTATGTGGAGCGTGCCGAGCATGGGACGGAAGCTCCATAGACAGGTAAGGGAGCTGAGGTGCCAGGAACACTCAACAATGTACTCGGCATAAGCCTTAGACCGGTCAGCAAGTGGAACGACATAGATAGCGAGGCGGTAGAGACAGGATCCATAAAGAGTTTTCAAAATAATTATGATAGGGTTCACGCAGGTGGGAGTAAATGAACCCAGAAGAGGTTAACTGAGAGAGAGAGAGAGAGAGAGGGAGAGAGAGAGGGAGAGAGAGAGAGAGAGAGAGAGAGAGAGAGAGAGACAGCGCGAAACAAGCTTTTATGCCACAAGACGGGCAGAAAGCAGCAACTTCACTCTGGCTGTACCCTTCTCCAGAACATCACTCCATCTGAGATCATACATACCCAGGATGACTCGAGTATGGAACACATTCGTTCAGCATAATGATGTCAACGAGATAACGTCAGTTGATCAAATGAAAATGCTGGCCCACAGATGGCTCCAACTTCATCCTGTTCCCTACTTGTATGTCTCATAACAATAAAAATGCTTTCAAATGAGCTGATGTAGGTAACAGCTCTTAGCTTGTCAATAAAGTTAGGAAACCTTAACCTGTAAATAGCTTGTCAATAAAGCTAGGGATCCTTAACCTTGTCAAACCATGTGTAAAAAAAAAAAAAAAAAAAAAAAAAAAAAAAAAAAAAGAGAGAGAGAGAGAGAGAGAGAGAGAGAGAGGGTGGCAGGGCCAGGAGCTAAATATCGACCCCTGCAACCACATATAGGCGAATAGAAAGAGTTACACATGGTATCTCACTGTGATGCCACGGCTGATGCGGTAGGCAACACAACACTGCGGAAAGAGCCAGGATGCCGCAGACAACCTGCGCCTGGAGGGTAATTACGGCCATCACACAAACTACTGATGTCACTCGCAAAACACTGCCACTCAACAGACCAGTGGCATCACAGAGAGAATGTACCGTTGCCTCAGTGACGTCGCATCAACGAGGAGAGGAAAAAATCAGCGATTTTTCCCTTTCCTCGTTGATGCGACGTCACTGAGAGCAACGGTACATTCTCTCTGTGATGCCACTGGTCTGTTGAGTGGCAGTATTTTGCGAGTGACATCAATAGTTTGTGTGATGGGCCGTAAGGACAGTATAGCTCAAGGATTACGCAAGTGAGATCATTAGCTCTTCGCACTCTGTCGGTCTATCAACGCAGCATCTACTATATGAGTAAACACCGTAAACAGTAAACTAATAATATTTCTAGACACTTTGAAGGTTGATTAGGTTACATGGTACCCATTGGTTGTGGCAGCTAGATGGATACTGTGAGGAGTTTGTAATCTTGTGGTCCCTTGTCGGAATCTCCGCTCCTAGGGAGAGTGTTAGGTCCTAAATAGGTGTGAATTAAGATGTAGCACAATTTTCTCACTAGCGGCTTCTTCAGCATCTACAGAGTTGACAGATATTCTGGTATATTATACAGATACACATACTATCACATAAAATTCCCAGTATTCCTGTTCACATCCAGGCGCTTACCGCAATCAATCTGTGATAGTTATTACAGCGCAGGTCAACATATCAACCTTAGAAATCCTTCGTTCCGGCCCTTCTCTTTCTCTCTCTCTCACTGGGCAAGCCAACACCTGCTGGGGGTCTAAACTACTCACGCAAAAAAGGCTAACTCTAAGTCGCACATAAATATCAACAACTATGTCGGATGGGACTTACGCCATATGCACCACAGAGCTACGATAATACAGTTTTCTTTCTATCTCAGAGGGAATCAGTTGCTATAAATTCGACTGTGGTAACGAGGAAATACCGTCAGTTTATCTGTGTGTGTTATAATTAATTTCCGTTTGACGGAATAAGCATGTTTTCGTTTAATGCTTCCACCTGCCGTTGTGGTAGCTGACAAAAGTTGTCGCTCAGAGCCACTCAGCAGGTGACTTCCACTCGGCCGGTCAACCGGCTTTACCTGTCGCTAATCAAGATAGATGATACCTATGCTGACCGCTTGGGGAGAGGGAGGGGAAGGGAAAGGAGAGAGAGAAAAAGAGAGAGAGAGAGAGAGTTCCAGATGAGGTGATGTGGGTACCAGCTTCTAGCTTGTAAATAAAGTTAGGAATCTTTAAAACCCTTTAACCCAATTTTTTAAAACCTCGTGAAATCTCGTGACTCTAAGCAGCAAACAAATCATGAGAAATTTCACGTCATATTCGGAAAACTGCAAGAGTGACACGAAGAATGTAAAGACGATGAAAAATGTTAAGATGTAAGTATCTACGAGGCTTATATTTTAACGTAAATCCTATAGATGAATCCTAAAGATAAATCCTGTAGACTAATCCTACAGATAACTCCTATAGACCAGTTCTACAGATAAATCTTCCCATTCCTATCCCGTAACCATCTCTTGTCTATCTCCCCAACCCATCCCCAACCCATCACCAACCCATCACCAATCCATCACCAACCATCACCTACCCATCATCAACCCATCACCAATCCTTCACCAACCCATCACCAACCATCACCAACCAATCACCAATCCACCACTAATCCTTCACCAACCCATCACCAACACATACCAATCCATCACCAACACATCACCAACCCATCCCCAAACCCATCACCAACCCATCACTACCCATCATCAACCATCACCAATCCTTCACCAACCCATTACCAACCCATCACAAACTCATCACCAATCCATCACTAATCCTTAACCAACCCATCACCAACACATACCAATCCATCACCAACCCATCGCCTACCCATCATCAACCCATCACCAATCCTTCACCAACCCATCACCAACCCATCACCAACCCATCACCAATCCATCACTAATCCTTAACCAACCCATCACCAACACATACCAATCCATCACTAACCCATCACCAACCCATCAACTTGAAGACTTCTGGCTCTACCAGGGGAGTGGAGCGTCAGCTCCTACTCACTAGAAATATCTAAGTCAGATAATCACCGTTGAAGACTCGTTAAACAGTCACCCATCACCGCTGAACAGTCACCCATCACTGTTGTTAGAAGCGTGAACGGAGTCTCGCGTCTGGCACTCACGACTCAAGAAGATCATCACTGGGCTATTGGCGCTATTCTTTCAGATTTGGAGTCAAAATACCCTCCCCCTCCCTTGACTCTTCCATTTGTTATTGTTATTGTTGCCTGTCTCGCTCTTCCTCCGTCTCTTCGTCTCTGTCCCTCCTTCTGACTATACCTCTCCCTCTATTTCTCCCTCTCCCACTCATACCCGTTCCCCTTCCTCTCTCTCTTATCTCTCTCCTTTCTCTCTCTCCTCCTCCTACCTCTCCTTCTATGTTACCTTCTCTCTTTCCCTCTTTACTTTTTCCTTCTCAATATCCTCCCTACCTCCTTTCAAATCTTTCTCCCAATCTCTTTCTCACTTTTCTACCGCTTTCTCTCTCTCTTCTCCCTTACCCTACCCCTCTAATTCTTTCTCCCTATCTTTCTCCACTCTCATCTTTCTCTCCCTTTCTCTCTCTCTCTCTATCAGTTTAAAACCTCACAAAAATCACAAGAAATCCCCCTCCCCAAGTGTTAAACCTTTCGCAAGGACTTGAAGACTGACCCTAAACAGCGGATCAGAAATTCTTTTGCCTCTGATTGTTTTTTCTTGGGAGGTTAGTGACCTGGAGTGACCTGTACCTGGGTGCGACCTGCTGACACACCTCTTGCTGGAGCATTACCGGACCTGGAACCTGTTGCCCGGTTGTGGCCTGTCGAGGTACCTGTTTCAAGGTGTTTACCTGACGAGGCTCCTGTCAGTCATACACAGTGACCATGTCAGTCATACACAGTGACCATGTCAGTCATACACAGTGACCATGTCAGTCATACACAGTGACCATGTCAGTCATACACAGTGACCATGTCAGTCATACACAGTGACCATGTCAGTCATACACAGTGACCATGTCATTCATACACAGTGACCATATCAGTTATACACAGTGACCATGTCAGTCATACACAGTGACCATGTCAGTCATACACAGTGACCATGTCAGTCATACACAGTGACCATGTCAGTCATACACAGTGACCATGTCCAGTCATACACAGTGACATGTCAGTCATACACAGTGACCATGTCAGTCATACATAGTGACCATATCAGTTATACACAGTGACCATGTCAGTCATACGCAGTGACCATGTCAGTCATACACAGTGACCATGTCAGTCATACACAGTGACCATGTCAGTCATACACAGTGAACATGTCAGTCATACACAGTGACCATGTCAGTCATACACAGTGACCATGTCAGTCATACACAGTGACCATGTCAGTCATACGAAAAAGTGACCATGTCAGTCATTACACAGTGACCATGTCAGTCTACATAGTGACCATGTCAGTCATGCATAGTTATCATGTCAGTCATACGCAGTGACCATGTCAGTCATACACAGTGACCATGTCAGTCATACACAGTGACCATGTCAGTCATACACAGTGAACATGTCAGTCATACACAGTGACCATGTCAGTCATACACAGTGACCATGTCAGTCATACACATGACCATGTCAGTCATACACAGTGACCTGTCTCGTCATTCCACGTGACCTGTCAGTCATCTCGCGACCATGTCAGTATCCAGTGACCATGTCAGTCATACTCATGACCATTCAGTATACATCAGTATCCATGTCAGCATACCGTACCCTGTCATCTCACTGCCTTGTCATCATCACGTACCATGTCAGTCATCACGTGCCATGTCATCATACACAGTGACCATGTCGTCTACTAGTGT
>NC_069400.1:115072454-115079954 GCF_026875155.1 Cherax quadricarinatus | reverse complement strand
TTGTACAAGGTGCACAAATTTTCAAGAATTTCATTACAGAATTCACCACCACCATCTTAGGGGTGGTATGCCTGCAGAAATGCGTTCTTTAAACGCTTTAGCTACTGTCTCGGCAGTCTTATCTGCAATAGGAACTAAACTCAACAATATCTGGTGAAATGGTCTACCATAACACACAGATGTTTGTTACCTTGGAGGGAACATTGGAAATTAGTTAACAAATCTAGCGCAACTCTTTCCCACGGTTCGCTAGTAGTTGGATATACTTGGATTGGATTAGGACCATTAGCATTGCTTTATGTTGCATGCAGACACTACATTTCTTAACATACTCAGAAATATCAGTTGCCATACGAGGCCAAAAGTATTTCAATCTGGCTTGTTTTACTGAACGATCCATACCAGGGTGTGCAACACCTGGTACATCGTGAACTAGCTGTAAGGCTACATTCACTAGTGACTGTGGAATTACTAACTGGTATACTCTTCTGCTAGGAGTACCCAACTCGGCTGTTCGATACAGTAATTCTTGGTTCATGACAAAGTCACTGATTGGCAGGGCACACAACAATTTTTTTTAGTATATTCTTACAACAAAATCTTGCTGTGACTGATACGACAAAAATTTGCTGGCAAAAATAATGGTACACAGTCTGCGAAAAAATTAGAGGAATGAGACACTGGTGGCATACGAAAAAAAAGACACACATAGAAATAAATGGATAATTTGGTATACTGGGGTGAATATCACTGCATGAAATACAATGACAATTACTGGAGAATACAATGCTGAAAGAATACAATAAAAAAAATGAATCACTTCACACAGAGTGACTGATTGGTACACTACACAATAATACTTACTACAGACAGGAGTAGCATAAAAAACACAGAATAAAAAAAAAATATAAGATGAGCGAAAACTGAAAAATATTGCAAAAATAACGAGTCAAAGAAACACTGAGTCTACACTGAAAACACAAGGTTTAGAGTACACAAGAAATTTACTATAAATGTCTCACACACGCAAATGTCTTTAAATGCAAGAAAAATGTCTCTAAACACAAAATTATCGCGGAAGGCTGGAGTAGTCGACGGTGATGACTGGTGATGAGGAAGGTTGTCCTGCGCGGTGATGACGCCGACACTCACACTGTCGTCGTGAAGAAATGCGCTTTCTCGGTGGACTCGCATAATTGGCTTTATCGTTGGCGCTCACCTACATCTCTTGACCAATTATGTGAGCCAAAACAGTATTAGGACCCGGTACAAGGGTGCAAACAGCCACAGGTAGATGGGTGGGTGGCTGGTGGTGGGTGGGTGGAGGGAGAGTGTGGGCGAGATGACTCTCGCTGGCGCACTGCGCGCACTCCACTCTACCCACGAAGGTGGCTTGATAAGCCACTCTATGCCACAGGAATGGTGAAAACCACTCTTAGCATCCAACAGGGAGCACAAAGCGATATAGACAATACTTCAGAGGAACTTGGCTTACTTCTTACTGCGTGGCTTACTTCTCTCTCTCAGCTGGGTTAGAAGCTGGGTTGGCTGACTGGCTTACCCCACGAGAATGGCTGACTGGAAGACGTGTAACGATGCACAAAGCACGGAGGAGCAGGTGGATGACAGGAGACAGGCTGGATGATAGGCTGACTGGCGTTCACTTCCACAGTCTGGCTTACTGACTGGCTTAATTGCAAAATCCGGGTCAACCCCTCGGAGATTGAAGCAATTAGCACACGAACTAAGCCAGGAAGCTTGAAACGGCTGCAACAGGCTTGCAGGTTGGAGGTTGTGAGGGGAGTAGCTGGTGGGTGAGACGGTTCACCTTTGACCCTGCCGGCTACTCACAGTCTTCTAACGTCTTGAATTACCCGTAAAAACTAAATCCACGCTCCACACCGCTGGCACCATTTATCATGTGGGAGTTCGAACACGTGGATTGGGTAAAGTAATACTCACGTAGGCTGGTAGTACGTATAATTACAGATAATGTGGGGAGCGCCCTTACAGCCGTACCTTGTCTCTCTTGCTCACTCTCGTAAACTGACTGGCCGCCCACAGTACCCATATGTGAGGGGGTCTTTGAATAGTGCTAGGTCAGCACAATATGAGTTCAGACAGTGATTCAGGCAGAGACGGTTGGCAGTGAGTCAACCACCGGTACACTGGTTACTGGTAACTGGTTACTACTACTGAGATTATGAGGTACTGGCCGTGTATCATGAGGTCCTGGTCATATGTCGTGAGGTACTGGCCATGTATCGTGATGCACTGGCCATGTATCATGAGGTACTGGCCATGTATCGTGATGTACTGGCCATGTATCATGAGGTACTGGCTATGTATCGTGATGTACTGCCATGTATTGTGATGTACTGGCCATGTATCATGAGGTACTGGTCATGTATCATGAGGTACTGGCCATGTATCGTGAGGTACTGACCATGTATCGTGAGATACTGCCTATGTATCGTGAAATACTGGCCATGTATCGTGATGTACTGGCCATGTATCATGAGGTACTGGCAATGTATCTTGATGTACTGGCCATGTATCGTGATGTACTTATCGTAAGGGTTCTTAATTGGAGATATCGTAGGTTGAAAGTAGACTTGTAGGATGGTAAATATATTGTCAGACTGAGATGAGGGATGGAGCCCCAGCTGCCTTGCCTGTCTACGCCTGGATGGTCTACCGCCGAGTGAGACCGGGACAGAGGAATGGGCCTCCTCGTGTGCATCCCGTGACGTCACACAAAGCCACAGGCCTACGAGGGGTCTCGTGTCTAAAGCACATGGATGATGCTACTGCTATGCTATATAATACTGGGAATACAGGGATCAGCAACTATGCTGACATACTGGCCATGTATAGTGATGTACTGGCCATGTATCGTGATGTACTGGCCATGTATCATGAGGTACTGGCCATGTATCGTGATGTATTGGCCATGTATCATGAGGTACTGGCCATGTATCGTGATGTACTGGCCATGTATCATGATGTAATGGCTATGTATCGTGTTGTACTGGCCATGTATCGTGATGTACTGGTCATGTATCGTGATGTACTGGCCATGTATCATGAGGTACTGGCCATGTATCATGATGTACTGGCCATGTATCGTGATGTACTGGCCATGTATCGTGAGGTACTGGTCATGTATCATGAGGTACTGGTCATGTATCGTGAGGTACTGGCCATGTGTCGTGATGCACTGGCCATGTATCGTGATGTACTGACCATGTATCGTTATGTACTGGCCATGTATCGTGAGGTACTGGCCATGTATCGTGATGTACTGGCCATGTATCATGAGGTACTGTCCATGTATCGTGAGGTACTGGCCATGTATCGTGATGTACTGGCCGTGTATCATGAGGTACTGGCCATGTATCGTGATGTACTGGCCATGTATCGTGATGTACTGACAATGTATCGTGATGTAATGGCCATGTATCGTGACGTACTGGCCATGTATCGTGATGTACTGGCCATGTATCGTGATGTACTGACAATGTATCGTGATGTACTGGCCATGTATCGTGAGGTACTGGCCATGTATCGTGATGTACTGGCCATGTATCATGAGGTACTGGCCATGTATCGTGATGTACTGTCCATGTATCATGAGGTACTGGCCATGTATCGTGAGGTACTGGCCATGTATCGTGATGTACTGGCCATGTATCATGAGGCACTGGCCATGTATCATGAGGTACTGGCCATGTATCGTGATGTACTGGCCATGTATCGTGATGTACTGGCCATATATCGTAATGTACTGGCCATGTATCGTGATGTACTGGCTATGTATCGTGATGTACTGGCCATGTATCGTGACGTACTGGCCATGTATCGTGATGTACTGGCCATGTATCGTGATGTACTGGCCATGTATCGTGATGTACTGGCCATGTATCGTGAGGTACTCGCCATGTATCGTGAGGTACTGGCCATGTATCGTGATGTACTGGCCATGTATCATGAGGTACTGGCCATGTATCGTGATGTACTGACCATGTATCATGAGGTACTGGCCATGTATCGTGATGTACTGGCCATGTATCATGAGGTACTGGCCATGTATCATGAGGTACTGGCCATGTATCATGAGGTACTGGCCATGTATCATGAGGTACTGGCCATGTATCATGAGGTACTGGCCATGTATCATGAGGTACTGGCCATGTATCATGAGGTACTGGCCATGTATCATGAGGTACTGGCCATGTAACGTGAGGTACTGGCCATGTATCGTGAGGTACTGGCAATGTATCATGAGGTACTGGCCATGTAACGTGAGGTACTGGCCATGTATCGTGAGGTACTGACCATGTATCATGAGGCACTGGCCATGTATCATGAGGTACTGGCCATGTAACGTGAGGTACTGGCCATGTATCATGAGGTACTGGCCATGTATCGTGAGGTACTGGCCATGTATCATGAGGCACTGGCCATGTATCATGAGGTACTGGCCATGTATCATGAGGTACTGGCCATGTATCATGAGGTACTGACCATGTATTCATGAGGTACTGGCCATGTATCATGAGGTATGGCCATGTATCATGAGGTATTGGCCATGTATCTAGAGGTACTGGCCATGTATCATGAGGTACTGGCCATGTATCATGAGGTACTGACCATGTATCATGAGGTACTGGCCATGTATCATGAGGTACTGGCCATGTATCATGAGGTACTGGCCATGTATCATGAGGTACTGGCCATGTATCATGAGGTACTGGCCATGTTTCATGAGGTACTGGCCATGTATCATGAGGTATTGGCCATGTATCATGAGGTACTGGCCATGTATCATGAGGTACTGGCCATGTATCATGAGGTACTGGCCATGTATCATGAGGTACTGGCCATGCATCATGAGGTACTGGCCATGTATCATGAGGTACTGGCCATGTATCGTGATGTACTGGCCATGTATCATGAGGTACTGGCCATGTATCATGAGGTACTGGCCATGTATCGTGATGTACTGGCCATGTATCATGAGGTACTGGCCATGTATCATGAGGTACTGGCCATGTATCATGAGGTACTGACCATGTATCATGAGGTACTGGCCATGTATCATGAGGTACTGGCCATGTATCATGAGGTACTGGCATGTATCAGAGGTACTGGCCATGTATCATGAGGTACTGGCCATGTATCATGAGGTACTGGCTATGTATCATGAGGTACTGGCCATGTATCATGAGGTACTGACCATGTATCATGAGGTACTGGCCATGTATCATGAGGTACTGGCCATGTATCATGAGGTACTGGCCATGTATCATGAGGTACTGGCCATGTATCATGAGGTACTGGCCATGTATCATGAGGTACTGGCCATATATCATGAGGTACTGGCCATGTATCATGAGGTACTGACCATGTATCATGAGGTACTGGCCATGTATCATGAGGTACTGGCCATGTATCATGAGGTACTGGCATGTATCATGAGGTACTGGCCATGTATCATGAGGTACTGGCCATGTATCATGAGGTACTGGCCATGTATCATGAGGTACTGGCCATGTATCATGAGGTACTGGGCATGTATCGTGATGTACTGGCCATGTATCATGAGGTACTGGCCATGTATCGTGATGTACTGGCCATGTATCATGAGGTACTGGCCATGTATCATGAGGTACTGGCCATGTATCGTGATGTACTGGCCATGTATCATGAGGTACTGGCCATGTATCATGAGGTACTGGCCATGTATCATGAGGTACTGGTCATGTATCATGAGGTACTGGCCATGTATCATGAGGTACTGGTCATGTATCATGAGGTACTGGCCATGTATCGTGATGTACTGGCCATGTATCATGAGGTACTGGCCATGTATCATGAGGTACTGGCCATGTATCGTGATGTACTGGCCATGTATCATGAGGTACTGGCCATGTATCATGAGGTACTGGCCATGTATCATGAGGTACTGACGGAAGACCACAAGAGAGGGTATCAGTGTGTAAATGTATCAACATTTTGCTCATTAGACAAAGCAAACTGGAAATCCTTCTTTGAAACTTTTTCTTTGAGAATCCTTCTTTGTGAATCCTTCTTTGTGAATCCTTCTTTGTGAATCCTTCTTTGAGAATCCTTCTTTGAAAATCCTTCTTTGAAAATCCTTCTTTGATAATTCTTCTTTGAGAATCTCTTCTTTGAAAATCCTTCTTTGAGAATCCTTTCTTTGAGAATCCTTTCTTTGAAAATCCTTCTTTGAGAATACCTTCTTTGAAAATCCTTCTTTGAGAATCCTTCTTTGAAAATCCTTCTTTGAAAATCCTTCTTTGAAAATCCTTCTTTGAAATCCTTCTTTGAAAATCCTTCTTTGAGAATCCCTTCTTTGAAAATCCTTCTTTGAGAATCCTTCTTTGAAAATCTTCTTTGAAATCCTTCTTTGAAAATCCTTCTTTGAAAATCCTTCTTTGAAAATCCTTCTTCGAAAATCCTTCTTTGAAAATCCTTCTTTGAAAATCCTTCTTTGAAAATCCTTCTTTGAAAATCCTTCTTTGAAAATCCTTCTTTGAAAATCCTTCTTTGAAAATCCTTCTTTGATAATTCTTCTTTGAGAATCCCTTCTTTGAAAATCCTTCTTTGAAAATCCTTCTTTGAGAATCCTTTCTTTGAAAATCCTTCTTTGAAAACTCTACTTTGAAAATCTTTGAAAATCCTTCTTTGAAAATCCTTCTTTGAAAATCCTTCTTTGAAAATCCTTCTTTGAAAATCCTTCTTTGAAAATCTTTCTTTGAAAATCCTTCTTTGATAATTCTTCTTTGAGAATCCCTTCTTTGAAAATCCTTCTTTGAAAATCCTTCTTTGAGAATCCTTTCTTTGAAAATCCTTCTTTGAAATCTCTACTTTGAAAATCTTTGAAAATCCTTCTTTGAGAATCCTTCTTTGAAAATCCTTCTTTGAAAATCCTTCTTTGAAAATCCTTCTTTGAAAATCCTTCTTTGAAAATCCTTCTTTGAAAATCCTTCTTTGATAATTCTTCTTTGAGAATCCCTTCTTTGAAAATCCTTCTTTGAAAATCCTTCTTTGAGAATCCTTTCTTTGAAAATCCTTCTTTGAAAACTCTACTTTGAAAATCTTTGAAAATCCTTCTTTGAAAACTCTTCTTTCAAAAATACTTCAGTATTTTACACACTTCTTTTAGAATGTGGAAAGTTAGATGTCATAAGATAGTTCACTTTATTATTTACCTTAAATAAAGTGTATAGAGCACTGGAAACCACACGAATTTTTTACTTAACAATAATGTCAGTACAGGAACGAGACGTGTGTGTGTCCCGCCATGACATGTATATAGAAATTGACAAAGAAAAAACATTAGCGAAACGAGTTCTTCAAAATTTTGATAGTGTGTCTTATTTCCACAATCCTTCCGTATTAACATACTAGAACTTATACAACTAAACTTTCTAACACAAAATAATTTGCGACAGGCATTTAGAAGAAAAAAGT
>NC_069400.1:115062454-115067454 GCF_026875155.1 Cherax quadricarinatus | reverse complement strand
CTAGCGAGGGGTTCTTGATGCTAGCGAGGGTTCTTGATGCTAGCGAGGGGTTCTTGATGCTAGCGAGGGGTTCTTGATGCTAGCGAGGGGTTCTTGATGCTAGCGAGGAGTTCTTGATGCTAGCGAGGGGGTTCTTGATGCTAGCGAGGGGTTCTTGATGCTAGCGAGGGGTTCTTGATGCTAGCGAGGGGTTCTTGATGCTAGCGAGAGGTACTTGATGCTAGCGAGGGGGTTCTTGATGCTAGCGAGGGGTTCTTGATGTTAGCGAGGAGTTCTTGATGCTAGCGAGGGGTTCTTGATGCTAGTGAGGGTTCTTGATGCTAGCGAGGGGTTCTTGATGCTAGCGAGGGTTCTTGATGCTAGCGAGGGGTTCTTGATGCTAGCGAGGGGTTCTTGATGCTAGCGAGGAGTTCTTGATACTAGCGAGGAGTTCTTGATGCTAGCGAGGAGTTCTTGATGCTAGCGAGGGGTTCTTGATGCTAGTGAGGGGTTCTTGATGCTAGTGAGGGGTTCTTGATGCTAGCGAGGGGTTCTTGATGCTAGCGAGGGGTTCTTGATGCTAGCGAGGGGTTCTTGATGATAGCGAGGGGTTCTTGATGCTAGCGAGGGTTTCTTGATGCTAGCGAGGGGTTCTTGATGCTAGTGAGGGGTTCTTGATGCTAGCGAGGGGTTCTTGATGCTAGCGAGGGTTCTTGATGCTATCGAGGGGTTCTTGATGCTAGCGAGGGGTTCTTGATGCTAGCGAGGAGTTCTTGATACTAGCGAGGAGTTCTTGATGCTAGCGAGGAGTTCTTGATGCTAGCGAGGGGTTCTTGATGCTAGTGAGGGGTTCTTGATGCTAGCGAGGGGTTCTTGATGCTAGCGAGGGGTTCTTGATGCTAGCGAGGGGTTCTTGATGCTAGCGAGGGGTTCTTGATGCTAGCGAGGGGTTCTTGATGCTAGCGAGGGGTTCTTGATGCTAGCGAGGAGTTCTTGATGCTAGCGAGGGGTTCTTGATGCTAGTGAGGGGTTCTTGATGCTAGCGAGGGGTTCTTGATGCTAGCGAGGGTTCTTGATGCTAGCGAGGGGTTCTTGATGCTAGCGAGGGGGTTCTTGATGCTAGCGAGGAGTTCTTGATACTAGCGAGGGGTTCTTGATGCTAGCGAGGGGTTCTTGATGCTAGCGAGGGGTTATTGATGCTAGCGAGGGGGTTCTTGATGCTAGCGAGGAGTTCTTGATACTAGCGAGGGGTTCTTGATGCTAGCGAGGGGTTCTTGATGCTAGCGAGGGGTTCTTGATGCAGGATCTGGGTTGCATCGACCCTTACTGTCTCCCATTTTTCCCCCGGGCGCCGTATAACCCGTACGGGTTTACCGTTCCCTACGCGTGACAGTAAGGGAGGCTCCTCTCAGGTTCGTCAGGCAGCGTCTGGAGAATTATTTACGTCAGTGATGTTCAACAACCATTAATTGTATTCGTTTATTTTTATTAAGATTATAACACCGGCATGACAGCACCTGCCTTCCTTGAAGGCAGTTGCTGCCTTCCTTGAAGGTAGAGGCTGCCTTCCTTGAAGGTAGAGGCTGCCTTCCTTGAAGGTAGAGGCTGCCTTCCTTGAAGGTAGAGGCTGCCTTCCTTGAAGGTAGAGGCTGCCTTCCTTGAAGGTAGAGGCTGCCTTCCTTGAAGGCAGCAACTGCCTTCCTTGAAGGTAGAGGCTGCCTTCCTTGAAGGTAGAGGCTGCCTTCCTTGAAGGTAGAGGCTGCCTTCCTTGAAGGTAGAGGCTGCCTTCTTGAAGGTAGAGGCTGCCTTCCTTGAAGGTAGAGGCTGCCTTCCTTGAAGGCGCAACTGCCTTCCTTGAAGGTAGAGGCTGCCTTCCTTGAAGGTAGAGGCTGCCTTCCTTGAAGGTAGAGGCTGCCTTCCTTGAAGGTAGATGCTGCCTTTCCTTGAAGGTAGAGGCTGCCTTCCTTGAAGGTAGAGGCTGCCTTCCTTGAAGGTAGAGGCTGCCTTCCTTGAAGGCAGCAACTGCCTTCCTTGAGGTAGAGGCTGCCTTCCTTGAAGGTAGAGGCTGCCTTCCTTGAAGGTAGAGGCTGCCTTCCTGAAGGTAGAGGCTGCCTTCCTTGAAGGCAGCAACTGCCTTCCTTGAAGGTAGAGGCTTGCCTTCCTTGAAGGGAGAGGCTGCCTTCCTTGAAGGCAGCAACTGCCTTCCTTGAAGGTAGAGGCTGCCTTCCTTGAAGGGAGAGGCTGCCTTCCTTGAAGGCAGCAACTGCCTTCCTTGAAGGTAGCACCTGCCTTCCTTGAAGGTAGAGGCTGCCTTCCTTGAAGGCAGCAACTGCCTTCCTTGAAGGTAGAGGCTGCCTTCCTTGAAGGTAGAGGCTGCCTTCCTTGAAGGCAGCAACTGCCTTCCTTGAAGGTAGAGGCTGCCTTCCTTGAAGGTAGAGGCTGCCTTCCTTGAAGGTAGAGGCTGCCTTCCTTGAAGGTAGAGGCTGCCTTCCTTGAAGGTAGAGGCTGCCTTCCTTGAAGGCAGCAACTGCCTTCCTTGAAGGTAGAGGCTGCCTTCCTTGAAGGGAGAGGCTGCCTTCCTTGAAGGTAGAGGCTGCCTTCCTTGAAGGTAGAGGCTGCCTTCCTTGAAGGTAGAGGCTGCCTTCCTTGAAGGCAGCAACTGCCTTCCTTGAAGGTAGAGGCTGCCTTCCTTGAAGGCAGCAACTGCCTTCCTTGAAGGTAGAGGCTGCCTTCCTTGAAGGGAGAGGCTTGCCTTCCTTGAAGGCAGCAACTGCCTTCCTTGAAGGTAGAGGCTGCCTTCCTTGAAGGGAGAGGCTGCCTTCCTTGAAGGCAGCAACTGCCTTCCTTGAAGGTAGCACCTGCCTTCCTTGAAGGTAGAGGCTGCCTTCCTTGAAGGGAGAGGCTGCCTTCCTTGAAGGCAGCAACTGCCTTCCTTGAAGGTAGAGGCTGCCTTCCTTGAAGGCAGAGGCTGCCTTCCTTGAAGGCAGCAACTGCCTTCCTTGAAGGTAGAGGCTGCCTTCCTTGAAGGTAGAGGCTGCCTTCCTTGAAGGTAGAGGCTGCCTTCCTTGAAGGCAGCAACTGCCTTCCTTGAAGGCAGAGGCTGTCTTCCTTGAAGGCAGAAACTGCCTTCCTTGAAGGCAGCACCTGCCTTCCTTGAAGGTAGAGGCTGCCTTCCTTGAAGGCAGAGGCTGCCTTCCTTGAAGGCAGCAACTGCCTTCCTTGAAGGCAGCACCCGCCTTCCTTGAAGGCAGAGGCTGCCTTCCTTGAAGGCAGCAACTGCCTTCCTTGAAGGCAGCAACTGCCTTCCTTGAAGGTAGAGGCTGCCTTCCTTGAAGGGAGAGGCTGCCTTCCTTGAAGGTAGAGGCTGCCTTCCTTGAAGGTAGAGGCTGCCTTCCTTGAAGGGAGAGGCTGCCTTCCTTGAAGGGAGAGGCTGCCTTCCTTGAAGGGAGAGGCTGCCTTCCTTGAAGGTAGAGGCTGCCTTCCTTGAAGGTGGAGGCTGCCTTCCTTGAAGGGAAAAGCTGCCTTCCTTGAAGGTAGAGGCTGCCTTCCTTGAAGGTAGAGGCTGCCTTCCTTGAAGGGAGAGGCTGCCTTCCTTGAAGGTAGAGGCTGCCTTCCTTGAAGGTAGAGGCTGCCTTCCTTGAAGGGAGAGGCTGCCTTCCTTGAAGGCAGCAACTGCCTTCCTTGAAGGGAGAGGCTGCCTTCCTTGAAGGGAGAGGCTGCCTTCCTTGAAGGGAGAGGCTGCCTTCTTTGAAGGGAGAGCCTGGCTTCCTTGAAGGGAGAGCCTGCCTCCTTTAAAGGGAGATCCTGCCTACCTTGAAGGGAGAGCCTACCTTCCTTGAAGGGAGAGCCTGCCTTCCTAGAAGGGAGAGTAAGGCAGTAGGGTGAGCCTAACCTTGGTACCTCACGGACAGGGCACTAAAGAAAAATTTGTTGATGTTAGTGTATGGAAGGTAAGGTAGACGCTAAAGAGAGTTTGTTTACGATACTTGTTAGAGGCTGTACTGGTGCCTGAGGCTGTTGTATGGCACGCTGCTCTAATAACTCTCGTCAACAACACTGAACAAACCTGAGACATGCACAATACGGACACGCACGTGCTGCAAGTGTACACACACACACACACACACACACACACACACACACACACACACACACACACACACACACACACACACACACACACACAGCAACAAAATGCAAGGAGGCTGAGGAGAGGTTTGTACCCAAGGGTAACAGGAGTAATGAAAAAGCAGGATGAGCCATGGTTTACCCAAAGGTGCAGGGAGGCAAAAACCAAGTGTGCTAGGGAATGGAAGAAATATAGAAAGCAAAGGACCCAGGAGAATAAGGTGAACAGTCGTAGAGCCAGAAACGAATATGCACAGATAAGAAGGGAGGCCCAAGACAATATGGAAAATGACATAGCAGCGAAAGCCAAATCTGACCCGAAACTGTTGTACAGCCACATCAGGAGGAAAACAACAATCAAGGACCAGGTAATCAGGCTAAGGAAGGAAGGAGGAGAGACAACAGGAAATGACCGTGAAGTATGTGAAGAACTCAACAAGAGATTCAAAGAAGTGTTCACAGAGGAGACAGAAGGGACTCAGAAAGACGAGAGGGTGGGGCCCACCACCAAAGTGCTGGGACACAGTGCACACAACCGAGGAAGAGTGAAGAGGCTCTGAGTGAGCTATATACCTCAAGGCAATTGGGGCCAGATAACATCTCCCCATGGGTATTGAGAGAGGTGCAGAGGGCTATGTGTACCCCTCTAACAACAATATTCAATACATATATCGAAACAGGGAGATTGCCTGAGGCATGGATATGACAGCAAATGTAGTCCCAATCTTTAAAATGGAGACAGGACATTGAAGCATTAAACTACAGACCAGTGTCACTGACATGTATAGTATGCAAATCATGGAGAAGATTATCAGGGGAAGAGTGGTGGAAACACCTGAAAGGAAATGATCTCATCAACAGCAGCCAGCATGGTTTCAGGAGGGAAATTTCCT
>NC_069400.1:115017454-115057454 GCF_026875155.1 Cherax quadricarinatus | reverse complement strand
CCTCCCACTCTTCTGTTCCATCACGGGGCGTACCGGCTGTGGTGTCTAGTATATAAATGCTTATCAAATAATGCAAAAATTTATGTGTACATTTGTAAGTGGATGTTTGTAAGTGCGTGTGTTTGTTCTTTTGCTTTTGTTTATTTTTATCGTTCTGCATCTCCGTTTGTGAAATAATTTAGTTTCATTAGATGTGTGAGAGAGAGAGAAAGAGAGATAGAGAGAGAGAGATAGAGAGAAATGTTCAAAATACTCTCTTTTAAAAGTGCATTTATTCGGAACTGCGTCAATGCAGACAAGTGCAGACCTCCGTACACCTGTGCATGTGGCGTAGGCGTGCTTGCAAGCAGCATATGTACATTGCGTATACGTACAGGTGGGTTGCACAGCCTAGAACGTGCACGTTCTCCGGTTATCCCCGCGTCACACCACGTCCTCAGCCCGAAGGTCAAGACAGGTCGTGGTGCTTGAGACTCTCTGTGTTCAGTGTTCACTGACTGTGAGAATCCCAGTATGTTCAGTGTTCACTGACTGTGAGAATCCCAGTATGTTCAGTGTTCACTGACTGTGAGAATCCCAGTATGTTCAGTGTTCACTGACTGAGAATCCCAGTATGTTCAGTGTTCACTGTGAGAATCCCAGTATGTTCAGTGTTCACTGACTGTGAGAATCCCTATATGTTCAATGTTCAATGACTGTGAGAATCCCAGTATGTTCAGTGTTCACTGACTGTGAGAATCCCTATATGTTCAATGTTCACTGACTGTGAGAATCCCAGTATGTTCAGTGTTCACTGACTGTGAGAATCCCTATATGTTCAATGTTCAATGACTGTGAGAATCCCAGTATGTTCAATGTTCACTGACTGTGAGAATCCCTATATGTTCAATGTTCACTGACTGTGAGAATCCCAGTATGTTCAGTGTTCACTGACTGTGAGAATCCCAGTATATTCAGTGTTCACAGACTGTAAGCATCTTCGTCCGTCCAATATACAACAACGGACAGAATCCTCATCTGGCAGCGAGTGATTATACGGCTCATTTACGACACTGTTTACATCTCCTGCAGATAACTGGAGATACCCAGGCGCTGGCCAAGTGTGTCAGCTGATTGAATTATCATTAGGATTTAATTATACAGAGGAGAGGATGAAAACTGTGTAGCTGGGAAGAAAATATAATACTTTACCGACAATCAAGAGAATATCCATTAAAACGGTACCTTTAACGGTTGCTTTGGACAATTTCCCTTTCTAAAACACACACACACACACACACACACACACACACACACACACACACACACACACACACACACACACACACACACACAACAACAACAACAACAACAACAACAACAACAACAATTTATACAATAAGCTCACAGGAAAGAGGTGATATCTTAATTATTACGCAATATGGATAGCTAAGGTTTATTTCGATCTACTTTTGGGATCCTCTTCACCTGCTGAAGAGGGTTCCATAAGAGGGTCGAAATATACAGATCAATCAATCTCCCGAGTTTCTGTCTTCATATGGGTTATTACTGAGCAATATGCAATATGACTAAAGTGAAAAAAACAAATATTTCGAGGGTTTTCATGATCTCCTCACATCACACAACAGTGATAACTCTGATCAACAACCAAAATGCTTCCGAGACCAGAGTAGCAATTTCCATGTACCAGCTGGAGGAGTTGACAGTCTCCTCCACCGTTGAGGAGGAGACGACAACCTCCTGCACTTTGGAGGAGGAGATGTCAGTTTCCTCCACTGTGGAGGAGGAGATGACGGTCTCCTCCACCGTGGAGGAGGAGATGACAGCCTCCTGCACTGTGGAGGAGGAGATGACAGCTTCCTCCACTGTGGAGAAGGAGACGACAGCCTCCTGCAATGTTGACGAGGACATGACGGTTGCCTCCTCTGTGGAGGAGACCATCAACAACCTCCACGGTGGAGGAGGAGGAAGAGGCAACAGCCTCCACCGTGGAGGAGGAAGAAGAGGCAACAGTCTCCACCGTGGAGGAGGAGGAAGAGGCAACAGTCTCCACCGTGGAGGAGGAGGAAGAGGCAACAGTCTCCACCGTGGAGGTGGAAGAAGAGCAACAGTCTCCCACCCGTGGAGGAGGGGAAGAGGCACATTTCCCACGTGGAGGAGGGGAAGAGGCAAACAGTCTCCACCGTGGAGGAGGTGGGAAGAGGCAACAGCCCTCACGCCGGAGGAGGGGACGAAGAGAAGAGGCAACAGTCTCCAGTGGAGGAGGAGGAAGAGTCAATCAGCCTCCACCGTGGAGGAGTAGGAAGAGCAACACTTCAGTGGAGGAGGGAGGAAGAGGCAACAGCCTCCACCGTGGAGGAGGAAGAAGAGGCAACAGTCTCCACCGTGGAGGAGAAGGAAGAGGCAACAGCCTCCACCGTGGAGGAGGAGGAAGAGGCAACACTCTCCACCGTGGAGGAGGAGGAAGAGGCAACAGCCTCCACCGTGGAGGAGGAAGAAGAGGCAACAGTCTCCACCGTGGAGGAGGAGGAAGAGGCAACAGCCTCCACCATGGAGGAGGAGGAAGAGTCAACAGCCTCCACCGTGGAGGAGGAGGAAGAGGCAACAGCCTCCACCGTGGAGGAGGAGGAAGAGGCAACAGCCTCCACCGTGGAGGAGGAGGAAGAGGCAACAGGCCTCCACAGGAGGGGGAGGAAGACTCGACAGCCTCCACCGTGGGAGGAGGAGGAAGAGGCAACAGCTCACCCTTGGAGGAGGTGGAAGAGTCAACAGCCTCCACGTGGAGGAGGAGGAAGAGGCTACAGCTCCACCGTGGAGGAGGAGGAAGAGTCAACAGCCTCCACCATGGAGGAGGAGAAGGCAACAGCTTCCACCGTGGAGGAGGAGAAGGCAACAGCTTCCACCGTGGAGGAGAAGAAGGCAACAGTTTAGACCGTGGAGGAGGAGAAGGTAACAGTTTCCACCGTGGAGGAGGAGAAGGCAACAGTTTCCACGTGGAGTGAGGAGAGAAGGACAGTTTCCACGTGGAGGAGGAGAAAGGCAACCAGTTTCAACGTGGAGGAGGGAAGGCAACAGTTTCCAACCGTGGATGGAAGGAGGAGAGGCAAAAGTTTCCACCGTGGAGGAGGAGAAGGGCAAACAGTTTCCACCGTGGAGGAGGAGAAGGCAACAGTTTCCACCGTGGAGGAGAAGAGGCAAAGTTTCCACCGTGCGAGGACGAGAAGGCCAACAGTTTCACTGGAGCAGAGAGAAGGCAACAGTTTCCACCCGTGGAGGAGAAGAAGGCAAACAGCTTCACGTGGAGGAGAGAAGAACAGCTTCCACGTGGGGGAGAGCAGAAGCAACAGCATTCCACCGTGGAGGAGGAGAAGGACAACAGCTTCCACCGTGGAGGAGGAGAGGAACAGTTCCACCGTGGAGGAGGGCAGGAACAGTTTCACCGTCGAGGAGGAAGAAGGGCAACAGTTTCCACCGTGGAGGAGGAGAGGCAAACAGCTTCCACCGTGGAGGAGAGAAGGGCAACAGTTTCCCACCGTGGAGGAGGAGGAGGCAACAGCTTCCACCGTGGGAGAGGAGAAGGCACAGTTTCCCACATTGGAGGAGGGAGGCAACAGCTTCACCGTGGAGGAGGAGAAGCAACAGTTTCCACCGTGGAGGAGGAGGAAGGCAAACAGCTTCCACCGTGGAGGAGGTAGAAGGCAACAGTTTCCACAGTGGGAGGAGGAGAAGGCACAGCTTCCACCGTGGAGGTGGAGAAGGCAACACAGCTTCACCGTGGAGGAGGTGAAGGCAAACAGTTATCACCGTGGAGGTTGGATGAAGGCAACAGTTCCACCGTGGAGGAGGAGAAGGCAATCAGCTTCCACCGTGGAGGAGGAGAAGCAACAGTTGTCCACCGTGAGAGGAGAAGAAGGCAACAGTTTCCACCGTGGGGGAGGAGAAGGCAACAGGTTTCCACCGTGGAGGAGGAGAAAGGCAAACAGTTTCCACCGTGGAGGAGGAGAGGCAACAGCTTCCACCGTGGTGGAGGAGAAGGCTTCAGTTTCCACCGTTGAGGAGGAGAAGGCAACAGCTTCCCGTGGAGGAGGAGAAGGCAACAGCTTCACCGTGAGAGGAGGAGAAGGCAACAGTTTCCACCGGGAGGTGGGAGAAGGGGGGGGGGACAAACAGTTTCACCGTGAGGAGGAAGGCCAAGCTTCCACCGTGGAGGAGAAGAGGCCAACAGCTTCCACGTGGAGGAGGAGAGGCAACAGCTTCCACGTGGAGGAGGAGAGGAACAGTTTCCACCGTGGAGGAGAAGAAGGCAACAGCTTTCACCGTGGAGGAGGAGAAGGGCAACAGCTTCCACCGTGAGGAGGGTAGGCACAGTATCCACGGTGGAGGAGAAAGAAGGCAACAGCTTCCACCGTGGAGGAGGAGATGGCAACAGCTTCCACCGTGGGAGGAGGAGAAGGGCCACAGTTGTCTTCCTCGTGGAGGAGGAGAAGGCAACCGCTTCCACCCGTGTGAGGAGGAGAAGGCAACAGTTTCCACGTGGAGGAGAAAGAAGGCAACAGTTTTCCACCGTGGAAGGAGGAGAAGGGCCAACAGTTTCCACCGTGGAGGAGGAGAGAAGAAGGCAACAGCTTCCACCGTGGAGGAGGAGAAGGCAACAGCTTTCCACCGTGGAGGAGGAGAAGGCAAACAGTTCCACCGTGGGAGGAGGAGAAGGCAACCGTTTCCACCGGGGTGGAGGAGAAGGCAACAGCTTTACGTGGAGGAGGAGAAGGCAACAGTTTTCCATCCGTGGGAGGAGGAGAAGTCAACAGCTTTCCACCGTGGAGGAGAGGAAGGCAACGCTTCCACGTGGAGGAGGAGAAGGCAACAGTTTCCACGTGGAGGGCGGAGAGGCAAACAGTTTCCACCGTGGAGGAGGAGAAGGCAACGCTTCCCACCGTGGAGGCGAAGAAGGGCAACAGTTTCTCGTGGAGGAGAGAAGGCAACAGTTTCACCGTGGAGGAGGAGAAGGCAACAGTTTTCCACCGTTGAGGAGGAGAGGCAACAGCTTCCACCGTGGAGGAGGAGAAGGAACAGCTTACACGTGGAGCAGGAGAAGGCAACAGTTTCCACCGTGGGGAGGAGGAGAGGCAACAGTTATCCACCATGGCGGAGGAGGTAAGGCACAGTTTCACCGTGGAGGAGGAGAAGGCAACAGCTTCACCGTGGAGGAGAAGAAGGCACAGTTTTCCACCCGTGGAGGAGGGAGAAGGCAACAGTTTCCACCGTGGCGAGAGGATGAAGGCAACAGTTCCACGTGGAGGAGGAGAAAGGAAACAGTTTCCACGTGGAGGAGGAGAAGGCAACAGCTTCCACCGTGGAGGAGGAGAAGGCAACAGCTTCCACCGTGGAGGAGAAGAAGGCAACAGCTTCCACCGTGAGGAGAGAGAGGCAACAGCTTCCTCACCGTGGAGGAGAAGAAGGCAACAGTTTCACCGTGGAGGAGAGAGGCAACAGTTTCCACCGTGGAGAGGGAGAAGGCACAGTTTCCACCGTGGAGGAGAAGAAGGGCAACAGTTTCCCCGTGGAGGAGGGAAGAAGGCAACAGTTTCCACCGTGGAGCAGGAGGAAGCAACAGTTTCCACCGTAGGAGGAGAGAAGGCAACAGTTTCCACCGTGGAGAGGGAGAAGGCAACAGTTTCACCGTGTGGAGGGAAGAGGCAACAGGCTTCCACCGTGGAGGAGAAGAAGGCAACAGCTTCCACCGAGGGGGAGAGAAGGCAACAGCTTCCACCGGTGAGAGGAGGAGAAGGCAACAGTTTCCTACGTGGAGGAGGAGAAGGCAAAGTTTCCACGTGGAGGAGAGAGGCAACTGCTTCCACCGTGGAGGAGGAGAAGCAACGTTTCCGCCGTGGAGGTGGAAGTTAGTGGCAACAGTTTCCTCCGTGAGAGGAGGAGATGGGCAAACAGCTTCACCGTGAGGAGGAGAAGGCAACAGTTTCCACCGTGGAGGAGAGAAGAAGGAAAAACAGTTTCCACCGTGGGAGGAGGAGAAGGCAACATGTTCCACGTGGAGGAGGAGAGGCAACAGCTTCCACCGTGGTGGAGGAGAAGGCAACAGTTTCCAACCGTGGAGGAGGAGAAGGCAACAGTTCACCGTGGAGGAGGAGAGGCAACAGCTTCCACGTGGAGGAGGAGAAGGCAACAGTTTCCAACCGTGGAGGAGGAGAGGGCAACAGTTTCCACGTGGAGGAGAAGGGCAACTGCTTTCCACGTGGAGGAGGTGAAGGCAACTGTTTCCACGTGGAGGGAAGGCAACAGTTTTCACCGTGGAGGAGGAAGAAGGCAACAGCTTCCAACGTGGAGGAGGAGAAGGCAACAGTTTCCACCGTGGAGGAGAGAAGGCACTGTTTCCACCGTGTGGAGGAGGAGAAGGCAACAGTTTCCACGATGGAGGAGGAGAAGGCAACGTTTTAACGTGGAGGAGAAGGCAACAGCTTCCACCGTGGAGGAGGGAAGGAAACCGTTTCCACCGTGGAGGAGAAGGCAAAGCTTCCACCGTGGAGGAGGAGAAGCAAACAGTTTCCACGTGTGAGGAGGAGAATGCTACAGGTTCCACCGTGGAGGCGAAGGCAAACAGCTTCACCGTGGAGGAGGGAAGGCAACAGTTTCAACCGTGGTGGAGAACGGGCAAAACAGTTTCCACCGTGGAGGAGAGGCAAACAGTTTCCACGTGGAGGAGGAGAAGGCAACAGTTTCTCCGTGGAGGGAGAGAAGGCAACAGCTTCCCGGGCGAGGAGAGCGAAGGCACCAGTTTCCAACGTGGAGGAGGAGAGGGCAACAGTTCCACCGTGGAGGAGAAGGGCAAACAGCTTCCAACGTGGAGGAGAAGGCAACAGTTTTCCACCGTGGGGAGGAGAAGGCACAGCTTCCACCGTGGAGGAGGAGAAGGCAACAGCTGCAACGTGAGGGAGGAGAAGCAACAGTGTCCACCGTGGTGGAGAAGAATGCAAACAGTTTCACCGTGGAGGAGGAGATAGGCAACAGCTTCCACCGTGGAGGAGGAGAAGGCAACTTGCTTCCACCGTGGAGGAGGGAAGGCAACTGTCCACCGTGGAGGAGGAGAAGGCAAAAGCTTCACCGTGGAGGAGGAGAGAAGGCAACAGTTTCCACGTGGAGGAGGAGTAGCATCAGCCTTCCACCGTGGAGGAGAAGAATTGGCAACAGCCTTCCACCGTTGGAGGAGGAGGAGGCAACAGTTGCCACTGGAGGAGAAGGGCCAACAACAGCTTCACCGTGGAGGAGAAGAAGGCAAATAATCACGTATTTCCACCGTGGAGGAGAAGGCAAACAGTTTCCACCGTGGAGGAGGAGGAAGGGCAACAGTTTCACCGTGGAGGAAGAAGAAAGCTTCGACCGTGGAGGAGAAGAAGGCAACTGTTTCCACCGTGTGAGGAGGAGAAGGCAACTGCTTCCACCGTGGAGTGCGAAAGAAGGAACAGCTTCCAACGTGGAGGAGGTGAAGGCAAAAACAGTTTCCACCGTGGAGGTGGAGAAGGCAACAGCTTCCACGCTGGAGGGAGGAAGAAGGAAACAGATTCCACGTGGAGGAGAAAGAAGGCAACAGTTTCCACGTGGGGAGGAGAAGGCAACAAGCTTCCACCGTGGAGGAGAGAAGGCAAACAGCTTCACGTGGAGAGGATGAAGGCACAGTTTCCTCCGTGGAGGAGGGAGAGGGCAAACAGTTCCACCGTGGAGGGGAGAAGGCAACAAGTTTCCACCGTGGAGGAAAAGGCAACAGTTTCCACCGTGGAGGAGGAGAAGGCAACAGTTTCCACCGTGGAGGAGGAGAAGGCAACAGTTTCCACCGTGGAGGAGAAGGCAACAGCTTCCACCGTGGAGGAGAAGAAGGCAACAGTTTCCACCGTGGAGGAGGAGAAGGCAACAGCTTCCACCGTGGAGGAGAAGAAGGCAACAGCTTCCACCGTGGAGGAGGAGAAGGCAACAGCTTCCACCGTGGAGGAGAAGAGGCAAACAGCTTCCACCGTGAGAGGAGAAGAAGGCAACTGCTTCCACCGTGGAGGAGAAGAAGGCAACAGCTTCCACCGTGGAGGAGAAGAAGGCAACAGCTTCCACCGTGGAGGAGAAGAAGGCAACAGCTTCCACCGTGGAGGAGAAGAAGGCAACAGCTTCCACCGTGGAGGAGAAGAAGGCAACAGCATCCACCGTGAGAGGAGGAGGAAGGCAACAGCTTCCTACCGTGGAGGAGAAGAGGCATACAGCTTCCACCGTGGAGGAGAAGAAGGCCAACAGCTTCCACCGTGGAGGAGAGAAGGCAAACAGCTTCACCGTGGAGGTGAAGAAAGGCAAAACAGCTTCACGTGGAGTAGAAGAAGGCAACAGTCCACCGTGGAGGAGGAGAAGGCAACAGCTTCCACCGTGGAGGAGAAGAAGGCAACAGCTTCCACCGTGGAGGAGAAGAAGGCAACAGCTTCCACCGTGGAGGAGAAGAAGCAAAACAGCTTCCACGTGGAGGAGGAAGAAGGCAAAAAAGCTTCCACGTGGTGGAGGACGAAGGCAACAGGTTCATCCGTGGAGGAGAAGAAGCAACAGCTACCACCGTGGAGGAGAAGGAAGGGGCAAAACAGCTTTTTCCACCGTTGGAGGAGAAAGAAGGCCAACAGCTTCACCGTTGAGGAGGAGAGGCAACAGCTCCCCGTGTGAGGAGAAGAAGGAAGAAGGCAACAGCTTCCACCTTGAGGAGAAGAGGCAAAGCTTCCACGTGGAGGAGGGAAGAAGCAAACAGCTTCCACCGTGGAGGAGAAGAAGGCACTGCTTCCACCGTGGAGGAGAAGAAGGCAACAGCTTCCTCGTGGTGGAGGGGAGAATGGAACAGCTTCCACCGTGAGGAGAAGAAAGGCAATCAGTTCCACCGTGGAGGGAGAAGAAGGCAACAGGCTTTCCACCGTGGAGGAGAAGAGGGCAACAGCTTCCACCGTGGGGAGGAGAAGGCAAAGCTTCCACCGTGGAGGAGGAGAATGCAACAGCCTTCCACCGTGGAGGAGGAAGAAGGCAACAGCTTCCACCGTGGAGGAGAGAGGCAAACAGGGTTCCACCGAGGAGGAGGAGAGCAACCGCTTCACGTGGAGGAAGAGAAGGCGTAACAGCTTCCACCGTGGAGGAGGAGAAGGCAAACAGCGCTTCCACCGTGGGGAGAGAAGGCAAACAGCTTCCACCGTGGAGGAGGAGAAGGCAACAGTTTCCACCGTGGAGGAGGAGATGGCAACAGGTTTCCACCGTGGAGGAGGAGAAGGCAAACTGTTTCCACCGTGGAGGAGGAGAAAGGCAACAGCTTCCACCGTGGAGGAGGAAGGAAGGCAACAGACTTCCACCTGTTGGAGGAGAAGAAGGCAACAGCTTCCACCGTGGAGGAGGAGAAGGCAACAGCTTCCACCGTGGAGGAGGAGAAGGCAACAGCTTCCACCGTGGAGGAGGAGAAGGCAACAGCTTCCACCGTGGAGGAGGGAGAAGGCAAAGCTTCCCGTGGTGGAGAGACAGGCAACAGCTTCCACGTGGAGGAGAAGGCAACAGCTTCCACGTGGAGGAGAAGCAACCAGCCTTCCACGTGGAGGAGAAGAAGGCAACAGCTTCCACGTGGAGGAGGGAGAAGGCAACAGATTCCACCGTGGTGGAGAAGGGCAACAGCTTCCACGTGGAGGAGAGAAGGCAACAGTTTTCCACCGTGGAGGAGGAGAAGGCAACAGTTTTCCACCGTGTGAGGAGGAGTAGGCAACAGCTACCACGTGGAGGAGGAGAAGGAACAGCTTCCTCGTGGAGGAGAAGAGGCAACAGCTTCCACCGTGGATGAGGAAGGCAAAACAGTTTCCACGTGGAGGAGAAGAAGGCAACAGCTTCCATCGTGGGAGGAGGAGATGGCAACAGTTTTCCACCGGGGAGGAGTGAGAAGGCAAAGCTTTCCATCGTGGGGAGAAGATGCAACAGCTTCCACCGGGGTGTGAGAAGGCAAACAGTTTCACCGTGGAGGAGGAGAAGGCAACAGCTTCACCGTGGAGGAGAAGAAGGCCAACAGCTTCACCGTGGATGAGAAGGCAACAGTTTTTTTTTTTTTTTTTTTTTTTTTTTTTTTTTTTTTTTTTTTTTTTCTTTTTTTTTTTTCACTGTGGGGAGGAGAAGGCAACAGCTTCCATCGTGGAGGAGAAGAAGGCAACAGCTTCCACCGTGGATGAGAAGGCAACAGTTTCCACCGTGGAGGAGAAGAAGGCAACAGCTTCCATCGTGGAGGAGGAGAAGGCAACAGTTTCCACCGTGGAGGAGGAGAAGGCAACAGCTTCCATCGTGGAGGAGAAGAAGGCAACAGCTTCCACCGTGGATGAGAGGCAACAGTTTCACGTGGAGGAGGAGAAGGCAACAGTTCACTTGGAGGAGATGAAGGCAACAGCTTCCACCGTGGATGAGAAGGCAACAGTTTCCACCGTGGAGGAGGAGAAGGCAACAGCTTCCACCGTGGAGGAGAAGAAGGCAACAGCTTCCACCGTGGATGAGAAGGCAACAGTTTCCACCGTGGAGGAGGAGAAGGCAACAGCTTCCACCGTGGAGGAGAAGAGGCAAGCTTCCATCGTGGAGGAGGGAGAAGCAAACAGTTTCCACCGTGGAGGAGGAGAGGCAACTTTCCACCGTGGAGGGGGAAGGCAACAGTTTCCACGTGGAGGAGAGAAGGCAACAGTTCCCAGTGGAGGGAAGAAGGCAACAGTTTTCCAATGTGGAGGAGGAGAAGGCAACAGCTTCCATCGTGGAGGTAGGAGAAGCAACTGTTTCCACCGGGGAGGAGGAGAAGGCAAACAGTTTTCAACGTGGAGGGAGGGAGGCAACAGCTTCCACCGTGGAGGAGGAGAAGGGCAAGTTCCCATCGTGGAGGAGGAGAAGGCAACAGTTTTCCACGTGGAGGAGGAGTAGGCAACAGTTTCCACCGTTGGAGGAGGAGAAGGCAACAGCTTCCCACCGTGGAGGAGGAGAAGGCATCAGCTTCCATCGTGGAGGAGGAGAAGGCCAAACTGTTTCACGTGGTGGAGAGAAGGCAAAACGTTTCGCGTGGAGGATCGAAGGCAACAGTTTCCACGTAGAGGAGAAGGCAACAGTTTCCACCGTGGAGGAGGGGAAGGCAACAAGCTTCCATGCGTGGAGGAGGAGGAAGCAACAGTTTCCACCGTGGGGAGGAGAAGGCAAGCTGCCACCGTGGGGAGGAGAAGGCAACAGATTCCATCGTGGAGGAGAGGCAACAGCTTCCACCGTGGGAGGAGAGAAGGCAACAGCTTCCACTTGGCGGAGGAGGAGGCAACAGTTACCTCCGTGGAGGAGGGAGAAGGCAACAGGTCCATCGTGGAGGAGGTGTGCTGAAAGGCTCAATAACAGCTTCCACCGTGGAGTGGAGAGGCAAACAGCTTCCATCGGAGGCGGAGAAGGCAACAGTTTCCATCGTGGAGGAGGAGAAGGCAACAGCTTCCACCGTGGAGGAGGAGAAGGCAACAGCTTCCACCGTGGAGGAGGAGAAGGGCAACAGTTTCATCGTGGAGGAGAAGAAGGGCAAACAGCTTCCACCGTGGAGGAGGAGAAGGCAACAGCTTCCATCGTGGAGGAGGAGAAGGCAACAGCTTCCATCGTGGAGGAGGAGAAGGCAACAGCTTCCATCGTGGAGGAGGAGAAGGCAACAGCTTCACCGTGGAGGAGGGAGGAACAGGCATCCATCGTGGAGGTAGGAGTAGGCAACAGCTTCCATCTCGTGGAGGAGGAAGAAGGCAACAGCTTCCATCGTGGAGAGGAGAGGCAACAGCTTCCCACCGTGGAGGAGGAAGAAGGCAAAGTTTCCACCGTGGAGGAGAAGAAGGCAACAGTTTCACGTGGAGGAGGAAGAAGGCAACAGTTTCCACGTGGAGGAGGAGAAAGGGCAACTGCTTTCATCGTTGAGAGGGGAGAAGGCAACAGTTTCCACCGTGGTGGAGAGAAGGCAAAACAGACTTCACGTGGAGGGAGAATGCAAACAGTTTCCACCGTGGAGGAGAAGGCAAAGCTTCCATCGTGGAGGGAGAATGCAAACAGTTTCCACGTGGAGGAGGAGAAGGAACAGCTTCCATCGTGGAGGAGATGCAAACTGTTTCCACCGTGGAGGTGAGAAGGGCAACAATTTCACACCGTGGAGGAGAAGAAAGGCAACAGTTTCCACCGTGGAGGAGGTGAAGGCCAACAGTTTCACGTGGGGGAGAAGAAGGCAACGCTTCCACCGTGGAGGAGGAGAACGGCAACAGCTTCCACCGTGGGAGAGAGGCAACAGTTTCCACGTGGAGGAGGAGAAGGCAACAGTTTCCACCGTTGGGAGGAGAAGAAGGCAACGCTTCCACCGTGGAGGAGAAGAAGGAATCAGTTTCCACCGTGGTGGGGAGAAGGCAAAGTTATCCACCGTGAGGGAGAAGAAGGCACAGTCCACGTGGAGGAGGGAGAAGGCAACAGCTTCACCGTGGAGGAGAAGAGGCAACAGTTTCCAACGTGGAGGAGGAGAATGAAACAGTTTCCACGTGGAGGAGAAGAAGGCAACAGCTTCCACCGTGGAGGAAGTGAAAGGAACAGTTTTCACGTGGAGGGAGGTAGAGGCAACAGTTTCCCGTGGGAGAAGAGGCAAAAGCTTCCACCGTGGAGGAGGAAGAAGGCAACAGCTTCCACCGTGGAGGAGAAGAAGGCAACAGTTTCACTTGGGGAGGAGAAGGCTACCAGGCTTCATCGTGGAGGAGGGAAGGCCAACGCTTCCATCGATGGAGGAGGAGAAGGCAACCAGCTTCCATGCGGGAAGGAGGAGGAAGGCTACAGCTTTCCACCGTGGAGGAGGTGAAGGCAACTGTTTCCACCGTGGAGTAGGAGAAGGCAACAGTTTCCACAGTGGAGGAGGAGAAGGCAACAGCTTCCCAACGTGGATGGAGGAGAAGGCAACAGCTTCCACCGTGGAGTGAGAAGGAAGGGCATCCGCTTTCCACCGTGGAGGAGGAGAAGGCAACAGTTTCCACCGTGTGAGGGGAAAGGCAAAACAGCTTCAACCGTGGAGGAGGAGGAAGGCAACAACAAGCTTCCACCGTGGAGGAGGGAAGGCAAAGTTTCCACGTTGGGGAGGAGAAGGCAACGCTTCCACCGTGGAGGGTCGGAAAGAAGGCAACACTTCCACCGTGAGGAGAAGGAAGGCACAGTTTCCACCGTGCGAGGAGGAGAAGGCAAACAGTTACACCGTGGAGGAGGAGAAAGGCAACAGCTTCCACCGTGGAGGAGGAGAAAGGCAACAGTTTCCACCGTGGGGAGGAGATCGGCAAACAAGCTTCCATGTGGGAGAATGCAAACAGATTCCACGTTGGTGGAGGAGAAGGCACAGTTTCCACCGTGGCGGAGGAGGAAGCAACAGTTTCCACGTGGAGGAGGAGAAGGCAACAGCTTCCACGTGGAGGAGGAGAAGGCAACAGCTTCACTTGGAGGAGAAGAAAGGCAAACAGCTTCCATGTGGAGGAGGAGAACCTTGCAACAACCCACCCCCACCCCCCGCCTCTACTCACTCCACCCCGCCCCATCGCCCCGCTCGGCGCCCCCCACGCCCGACACCCGGCAAAACCGCTACCTTCGTGGATGTGAGAATTGCAACCGATACCCCCCGACCGCGACGGACGGACCACCCCCCCCCCCCCCGTACCCCCCACCGCGCCCCAATCAGGGGACAAAACCCCCCGCCCCGACCCCCAGGAAGAAGGCAACAGTTTCCACCGTGGAGGAGGAGAAGGCAACAGTTTCCACCGTGGAGGAGGAGAAGGCAACAGTTTCCAATCCGTGGAGGAGAGAAGGAACAGCTTCCACCGTTGGAGGAGGAGAAGGAACAGTTTCACCGTGGAGGAGGAGAAGGCAACAGCTTCCATCGTGGAGTGAGGAGCAGGGCAAAGCTTCCACCGTGGAGAGAAGAAGGCAACAGTTTCCACCGTGGAGGAGGAGAGGCTAACCGTTTCCAACCGTGGAGGAGGAGATGCAACAGTTTCCTACCGTGGAGGAGGAGACTGGCAACAGTTTCCACCGTGGGGAGGAGGAAGGCAACAGTTTCCACCGTTGGAGGAGAGAAGGCACAGTTTCCAGTGGGAGGTCGGAGAGGCAACAGCTTCCACCGTGGAGGAGAAGAAGGCAACAGCTTCCACCGTGGAGGAGGAGAAGGCAACAGCTTCCACCGTGGAGGAGAAGAAGGCAACAGCTTCCACCGTGGAGGAGGAGAAGGCAACAGCTTCCATCGTGGAGGAGGAGAAGGCAACAGATTTCTACCGTGGAGAGGAGAAGGCAACACTTCTCACGTGGAGGAGGAGAAGGCAACAGTTTCCACCGTGGAGGAGAGAAGGCAACAGTTTCCACCGTGGAGGAGGAGAAGGCAACAGCTTCCACCGTGGAGGAGAAGAAGGCAACAGTTTCCACCGTGGAGGAGGAGAAGGCAACAGTTTCCACCGTGGAGGAGGAGAAGGCAACAGCTTCCACCGTGGAGGAGAAGAAGGCAACAGTTTCCACCGTGGAGGAGGAGAAGGCAACAGCTTCCACCGTGGAGGAGGAGAAGGCACAGTTTCTCCGTGGAGGAGAGAGATAGAAGGCAACAGCTTCCATCGTGGAGGCGGAGAAGGCAACAGTTCACGTGGGAGGGAGTAGGAAGGCAACAGCTGTCAATCGTGGAGGAGGAGAAGGCAAACAGTTTCCACCGTGAGAGGAGGAGAGGCAACTGCTTCCCCGTGGGGGAGGAGGAAGGCAAACAGGCTTCCACCGTGGAGGGAGGAGAAGGCAACGTTTCCCGTGGAGGAGAAGAAGGCAACAGCTTCCACCGTGGAGGAGGAGAAGGCAACAGTTTCCACCGTGGAGGAGGAGAAGGCAACAGCTTCCATCGTGGAGGAGAATGCAACAGTTTCCACCGTGGAGGAGGAGAAGGCAACAGCTTCCATCGTGGAGGAGGAAGAAGGCAAACAGTTCTCCACCGTGGAGGAGGAGAGGAACAGTTTTCACCGTTGGAGGAGACGAAGGCAACAGCTTCCACGTGGAGGAGGAGAAGGCAAACAGTTCCACGTGGTGGAGAAGAAGGCAACAGTTTTCCACCGTGGAGGAGGAGAAAGGCAACAGTTTCCACCGTGGAGGAGGAGAAGGCAAACTGTTTCCACGTGTAGGAGGAGAAGGCAAACAGTTTCCACGTGGTGAGCGAAAGAAGGAACGTTTCCACGTGGAGGAGAGAAGGCAACAGGGTTTCCACCGTGGAGGGAGGAGCGAAGAGGCAACAGCTTCCACCGTGGAGGAGGAGAAGCAACAGCTTCCACCGGGAGGAGGAGAAGGGCACAGCTTCCATCGATGGAGGAGGAGAAGGCACCAGTTTCCACGTGGAGGAGGAGAAGGCTAAACAGTTTCCACCGTGGAGGAGGAGAAGGCAACAGTTTCCACGTGGTGAGGAGAAAGAAGGCAACAGCCTTCCACGTGGAGGGGAGAAGAAGGCAACAGCTTCCACCGTGGAGGAGGAGAAGGCAACAGTTTCCACCGTGGAGGAGGAGAAGGCAACAGTTTCCACCGTGGAGGAGGAGAAGGCAACAGTTTCCACCGTGGAGGAGAAGGCAACAGCTTCCACCGTGGAGGAGGAGAAGAAGGGAGCAACAGCTTCCACGTGGAGGAGGAGAAGGCAACAGCTTCCACCGTGGAGGAGAAGGCAACAGCTTCCACCGTGGAGGAGGAGAAGGCAACAGCTTCCATCGTGGAGGAGAAGGCAACAGCTTCCATTCGTGGGAGGTGAGGAGAAGGCAACAGCTTCCACCGTGGAGGAGAGAAGGGCAAACAGCTCTTCCATCGTGGAGGAGGAGAAGGCAACAGCTTCCACCGTGGAGGAGGAGAACGGCAAAACAGTTTCCACCGTGGAGGAGAAGGCAACGCTTCCATCGTGGAGGGGAGAGAAGGCAACTGCTTCCACCGTGGCGGAGGAGAAGGCAAACGGCTTCCATCGTGGAGGAGGAGAGGCAACGCTTCCATCGTGGAGGGAGGAGGGAAGGCACAGTTCCCGTGGAGGGAGAAGGCAAACAGCTTCCACCGTGGAGGGAGAAGCAACCAGCTTCCACCGTGGAGGAGAAGAAGGGCAAACAGTTTTCCACCGTGGAGGGAGGAGAAAGGCAACAGCTTCCACCGTGGAGGAGGAGAAGGCAACAGCTTCCACCGTGGAGGAGGAGAAGGCAACAGCTTCCACCGTGGAGGAGGAGAAGGCAACAGCTTTCCACCGTGGAGGAGGAGAAGGCAACAGTTTCCACCGTGGAGGAGGAGAAGGCAACAGCTTCCATCGTGGAGGAGGAGAAGGCAACAGCTTCCACCGTGGAGGAGGAGAAGGCAACAGCTTTCCACCGTGGAGGAGAAGGCAACAGTTTCCACCGTGGAGGAGAAGGCAACAGCTTCCACCGTGGAGGAGGAGAAGGCAACAGCTTCCATCGTGGAGGAGGAGAAGGCAACATCTTCCAACGTGGAGGAGGAGAAGCAACAGTTTCCTCCGTGGAGGAGAAGAAGGAACAGTTTCCACCGTGGAGGGAAGAAGGCTACAGTTTCCACCGTGGAGGAGGAGAGAAGGAACAGCTTCACCGTGGAGGAGGAGAAGGCAACAGCTTCACCGTGGGGAGGGAGGAGGAAGGCAACAGCTTCCACCGTGGAGGAGAAGAAGGCAACAGCTTCCATCGTGGAGGAGGAGAAGGCAACAGTTTCCACCGTGGAGGAGAAGAAAGGCAAAACAGCTTCATCGTCGGAGGAGGAGCAGGCAACGCTTCCGCCGTGGAGGGAGAAGAAGGAAACAGGCTCCTCGTGGAGGAGGAAGAGGCAACAGTTTCCACCGTTGGAGGTGGAGAAGGCATCAGTATCCACCTGTGGGAGGAGGAGGAGGGCAACAGCTTCCACCGTTGGAGGAGGGAAAAGGAGAGGCAACAGCTTCCACCGTGGAGGAGAAGAAGGCAACAGCTTCCATCGTGGAGGAGAATGCAACAGTTTCCACCGTGGAGGAGAAGAAGGCAACAGTTTCCACCGTGGAGGAGAAGAAGGCAACAGCTTCCATCGTGGAGGAGAATGCAACAGTTTCCACCGTGGAGGAGAAGAAGGCAACAGTTTCCACCGTGGAGGAGAAGGCAACAGTTTCCATCGTGGAGGAGGAAGCAAACAGGTTTCCACCGTGGAGGAGAAGGCAACAGTTTCCACCGTGGAGGAGGAGAAGGCAACAGTTTCCACCGTGGAGGAGGAGAAGGCAACAGCTTCCATCGTGGAGGAGAAGGGCAACAGCTTCCACCGTGGAGGAGGAGAAGGCAACAGTTTCCACGGGAGGGGAGAAGGCAACAGTTTCCACCGTGGGGGGAGAAGGCGTGATTATACGGCTCATTTACGACACTGTTTACATCTACTGCAGATACTGGGAGATACCAGGCGCTGGGCAAGTGTGTCAGCTGCTTGAATTATCATTAGGAATTTCTTATACAGAGGAGAGGATGAAATCTGTGTAGCTGGGAAGAAAAATATAATACTTTACGAAACAATCAAGAGAATTTCATTTAAAAACGGTTACCTTTTAACGGGTTGCTTTGGAAATTTCCCTTCTAAAACAACACACACACACACACACCAAACACCACACACACACACACACACAACACACACACCACAAACCACACAACAACAACAACAAAACAAACAACAACAAACCAACAACAATTTATACAATAAGCTACAGGAAAGAGGGATATCTTAATTATTACGCTATTGGCTAGCTAAGGTTGTTTATTTCGATCTACTTTTGGGATCCTCTTCACTGCTGAAGAGGGTTCTGAAGAGGGTTTAGTTGACTATAATTTTAAGATTAATCAATGCTCCCGCGTTTCTTGTCTTATTATGGGTTATTACTGAGCAATATGCAATTGACTAAAGTGAAAAAAAACAAATATTTCGAGGGGTTTTCATGATCTCCTCACATCACACAACAGTGAACTCTGATCAACAACCAAAATGCTCGAGACCAGAGTAGCAATTTCATGTACAGCATGGCGGAGTTGACCGTCTCCTCCACCGTTGAGGAGGGAGACGACAACCTCCTGCACTTTGGAGGAGGAGATGTCAGTTTCCTCCATCTGTGGAGGAGGGAGGATGGACGGTCACCTCCACCTTGGAGGAGGAGATGACAGCCTTCCTGCCCTGTGGAGGAGGAGATGTCAGCTTCCTCCACGTGGAAGAAGGAGACGACTGCTCCTGCAATTGCTTGACGAGGGACATGACGGTTGCCTCTCTGTGGAGGAGACCATCAACAACTCCACGGTGGAGGAGGAGGAAGAGGCAACAGCCTCCACCGTGGAGGAGGAAGAAGAGGCAACAGTCTCCAACGTGGAGGAGGAGGAAGAGGCAACAGTTCTCACCGTGGTGGAGAGGAAGAGGCAACAGTCTCCACCGTGGAGGTGGAAGAAGAGCAACAGTCTCCCACCCGTGGAGGAGGGGAAGAGGCACATTTCCCACGTGGAGGAGGGGAAGAGGCAAACAGTCTCCACCGTGGAGGAGGTGGGAAGAGGCAACAGCCCTCACGCCGGAGGAGGGGACGAAGAGAAGAGGCAACAGTCTCCAGTGGAGGAGGAGGAAGAGTCAATCAGCCTCCACCGTGGAGGAGTAGGAAGAGCAACACTTCAGTGGAGGAGGGAGGAAGAGGCAACAGCCTCCACCGTGGAGGAGGAAGAAGAGGCAACAGTCTCCACCGTGGAGGAGAAGGAAGAGGCAACAGCCTCCACCGTGGAGGAGGAGGAAGAGGCAACACTCTCCACCGTGGAGGAGGAGGAAGAGGCAACAGCCTCCACCGTGGAGGAGGAAGAAGAGGCAACAGTCTCCACCGTGGAGGAGGAGGAAGAGGCAACAGCCTCCACCATGGAGGAGGAGGAAGAGTCAACAGCCTCCACCGTGGAGGAGGAGGAAGAGGCAACAGCCTCCACCGTGGAGGAGGAGGAAGAGGCAACAGCCTCCACCGTGGAGGAGGAGGAAGAGGCAACAGGCCTCCACAGGAGGGGGAGGAAGACTCGACAGCCTCCACCGTGGGAGGAGGAGGAAGAGGCAACAGCTCACCCTTGGAGGAGGTGGAAGAGTCAACAGCCTCCACCGTGGAGGAGGAGGAAGAGGCAACAGCCTCCACCGTGGAGGAGGAGGAAGAGTCAACAGCCTCCACCATGGAGGAGGAGAAGGCAACAGCTTCCACCGTGGAGGAGGAGAAGGCAACAGCTTCCACCGTGGAGGAGAAGAAGGCAACAGTTTAGACCGTGGAGGAGGAGAAGGTAACAGTTTCCACCGTGGAGGAGGAGAAGGCAACAGTTTCCACGTGGAGTGAGGAGAGAAGGACAGTTTCCACGTGGAGGAGGAGAAAGGCAACCAGTTTCAACGTGGAGGAGGGAAGGCAACAGTTTCCAACCGTGGATGGAAGGAGGAGAGGCAACAGTTTCCACCGTGGAGGAGGAGAAGGCAACAGTTTCCACCGTGGAGGAGGAGAAGGCAACAGTTTCCACCGTGGAGGAGAAGAAGGCAACAGCTTCCACCGTGGAGGAGGAGAAGGCAACAGCTTCCACCGTGGAGGAGGAGAAGGCAACAGTTTCCACCGTGGAGGAGGAGAAGGCAACAGTTTCCACCGTGGAGGAGGAGAAGGCAACAGCTTCCACCGTGGAGGAGGAGAAGGCAACAGTTTCCACCGTGGAGGAGGAGAAGGCAACAGCTTCCACCGTGGAGGAGGAGAAGGCAACAGTTTCCACCGTGGAGGAGGAGAAGGCAACAGTTTCCACCGTGGAGGAGGAGAAGGCAACAGCTTCCACCGTGGAGGAGGAGAAGGCAACAGTTTCCACCGTGGAGGAGGAGAAGGCAACAGTTTCCACCGTGGAGGAGGAGGCAACAGTTTCCACCGTGGAGAAGGAGAAGTTATTGACCTCCACCGTGGAGGAGGAAGAGGATACTACCTCCAGGGTGGAGTTTATGACCTCCATTTCCCTCCTCTCTGACCTCCTACTCTGAGTGGCCACCACTACTCTAAGTGGCCACCACTACTCTGAGTGGCCACCACTACTCTGAGTGGCCACCACTACTCTAAGTGGCCACCACTACTCTGAGTGGCCACCACTACTCTGAGTGGCCACCACTACTCTAAGTGGCCACCACTACTCTGAGTGGCCACCACTACTCTGAGTGGCCACCACTACTCTGAGTGGCCACCACTACTCTGAGTGGCCACCACTACTCTGAGTGGCCACCACTACTCTGAGTGGCCACCACTACTCTGGGTGGCCACCACTACTCTGAGTGGCCACCACTACTCTGGGTGGCCACCACTACTCTAAGTGGCCACCACTACTCTGGGTGGCCACCACTACTCTAAGTGGCCACCACTACTCTGGGTGGCCACCACTACTCTAAGTGGCCACCACTACTCTAAGTGGCCACCACTACTCTAAGTGGCCACTCTACAGCACTGTTTTAAAGTTTCACTGATTTTTTTTTTAAATATTTGAAGTGGTTAGGTAAGTTTGGTCAGGAAACAGGACAAGTGTTTCCTGACTCTTATCTTAGTCAGATGATGACCCGCCGATGGAGCTTTAGGTCATCTGACCGAGACCGTCCGCAGGCTTCCCCGTCCACCCCTTTAAAAATTAAGGCCAGTCCACTGTGGAAGAGGAAATGAGTCTCCTCCACCGTGGAGGACATGACAAACACCTCCAGTATGGTTGTCGTGGTGGAGGTCCACCTCCACAGGGTATTCACAACACAAGAACAACAACAACACAAAAACAACACAAGAACAACAACAACACAAGAAGAACAGCAACACAAGAAGAAGAACAACACAAGAACAACAACAACACAAAAACAACACAAGAAGAAGAACAACACAAGAACAACAACAACACAAAAACAACACAAGAAGAAGAACAACACAAGAACAACAACAACACAAAAACAACACAAGAACAACAACAACACAAGAAGAACAGCAACACAAGAAGAAGAACAACACAAGAACAACAACAACACAAAAACAACACAAGAAGAAGAACAACACAAGAACAACAACAACACAAAAACAACACAAGAAGAAGAACAACACAAGAACAACAACAACACAAAAACAACACAAGAACAACAACAACACAAGAAGAACAGCAACACAAGAAGAAGAACAACACAAGAACAACAACAACACAAAAACAACACAAGAAGAACAGCAACACAAGAAGAAGAACAACACAAGAACACGGATTCTAAACTCTGTAATAGACACACAAATTTCTCAAGAAAAAAATATAGACGAGAATATAATATGAATCTAAATTCTTAGAAGATTTTTAATAAATATTTTTATCAGACACTAATTTGAAAATAAATAATAAATTATTAAAAGGAATGAGGAGATTAATCCAAGAAGAAATAAAGAAGAATGAAAAGACGGTAAAAAAAGTCTTTATGGCAATGATAAGAAGCGGGGTTCCCAAGGATCACTTTTGGCTCCTATAGTGATTTTAATTAATAAAAAGGCAAAGAAAACTATATAATTTTGTTGGGAAAATCAAAATTATTGTGCAGAAGTTGAATAACAGAATGATAATAAAATTTAGGCTAATAAATGATATGTAATTCAGACTGAGAGACAAGTCGGACCACAATAATGATGGCAACAATGATGGCAACAATGATGGCAACAATGATGGCAACAATGATGGCAACAATGATGGCAACAATGATGGCAACAATGATGTATATAATAATATTGCAACACATAATTAACAATGATAAGCAACAATTATATATACGAAAAAGTGGCAACAATGATGTTAGCAATATGGCAACAATGATGTTAGCAATATGGCAACAATGATGTTAATATTATGGCAACAGTTATGTTAGCAATATGGCAACAATGATGTTAATATTATGGCAACAATGATGTTAACAATATTATGGCAACAATTATGTTAATAATATGGCAACAATGATGTTAATAATATGGCAACAATGATGTTAATAATATTATGGCAACAATGATGTTAACAACATTATGGCAACAAAGATGTTAATAATATGGCAACAATGATGTTAACAACATTATGGCAACAAAGATGTTAATAATATGGCAACAATGATGTTAACAACATTATGGCAACAATGATGTTAAATATTATGGCAACAAATGATGTTAATAATATGGCAACAATGATGTTAATATTATGGCAACAATGATGTTAATAATATGGCAACAATTATGTTAATAATATGGCAACAATGATGTTAACAATATTATGGCAACAATAATGTTAACAATATTATGGCAACAATGATGTTAACAACATTATGGCAACAAAGATGTTAATAATATGGCAACAATGATGTTAACAATATTATGGCTCCAATGATGTCAATAAAATGGCAATGACGTTAATGATATGGCAACAATAATGTTAGCAATATTATGACTCCAATGATGTTAATATAACAACAATGATGTTAACAGTTATATGGCACCAATGATGTTAATATGACAACAATGATGTTAACAGTAATATGGCAACAATGATGTTAACAGTATTATGGCAACAATGATGTTAACAGTAATATGGCAACAATGAGGTTAACAATATTATGGCAACAAAGATGCTAACAGTAATATGGCAACAATGATGTTAACAGTAATATGGCAGTAATGATGTTAACAGTATTATGGCAACAATGATGTTAACAGTAATATGGCAATAATGATGTTAACAGTAATATGGCAACAATGATGTTAACAGTATTATGGCAACAATGATGTTAACAGTAATATGGCAACAATGAGGTTAACAATATTATGGCAACAAAGATGCTAACAGTAATATGGCAACAATGATGTTAACAGTAATATGGCAGTAATGATGTTAACAGTATTATGGCAACAATGATGTTAACAGTAATATGGCAATAATGATGTTAACAATATTATAGCAACAATGATGCTAACAGTTACATGGCAACAATGATATATACAGTAATATGGCAACAATGATGTTAACAGTAATATGGCAACAATGATGTTAACAATAATATGGCAACAATGATATATACAGTAATATGGCAACAATGATGTTAACAGTAATATGGCAATAATGATATATACAGTAATATGGCAACAATGATGTTAACAGTAATATGGCAACAATGATATATACAGTAATATGGCAACAATGATGTTAACAGTAAAATGGCAGTAATGATATATACAGTAATATGACAACAATGATGTTAACAGTAATATGGCAACAATGATGTTAACAGTAATATGGCAACAATGATGTTAACAGTAAAATGGCAACAATGATATATACAGTAATATGGCAACAATGATATATACAGTAATATGGCAACAATGATGTTAACAGTAATATGGCAACAATGATATATACAGTAATATGGCAACAATGATATATACAGTAATATGACAATAATGATGTTAACAGTAAAATGGCAACAATGATATATACAGTAATATGGCAACAATGATATATACAGTAATATGGCAACAATGATATATACAGTAATATGGCAACAATGATATATACAGTAATATGGCAACAATGATATATACAGTAATATGATAACAATGATATATACAGTAATATGGCAACAATGATATATACAGTAATATGATAACAATGATATATACAGTAATATGGCAACAATGATATATACAGTAATATGATAATGATATATACAGTGGTGTGGACAGTGTGACAGTGTCAGCGTGCCTCGTTGTGCTCCGGGTTATCTCGTGTTTTCACGGTCGCTCTTACGTGCTAGAACTTTAATTTGTGTCATCAATCCTATACGATACATCCCTCTAGCGCCTGGAACCAATCTTGGGCGGAAAACATTATATACTGAGTCAAAAAAGGAGAATTAGTGTGCACTACCTAGCAGAGTTTACTGCCAGAGGGGAATCATAGGCCTGTGTCCCGTGTGAAAAAAATAATAATAATTGAACTTTTCGTGTCAGAGGAAAGAAAGTCTCCTGATAACATTGAGTATACATAGTGTATAGTGTATACTACAGTGGCTCCCTAGTATATTGATGAGAAAGGCTAAAGTGCCATTTGAAAACAGGGGAATTGTAAATGAAGTGATAAGCCTATAGAGGCAGGTGCCAGAAGTCGCCAGAAACTTACCACAGGTCAGCTGTTTTTAATAATCTTCCTGGCTTGCTAGTGTACTCGCATATAATCTAGTGATACCAGTGAATAGCAGAATACAGTGTTGTAGTAGCAACTAACCAGTATTATAATGATACTTAGTGGAGTGGAGTGACTTTCATTAGTTTCTTTTTTCTTGAAATACCAGACGTATACTGTGAATTTCATATAACCTGTAGTTACCAGCGGTCGCAATATACACAACGAGAAGCAAATATTACTACAGAAAAAGCGTCCTTCCTCCAAAATTTGCACCAGTCAACTATAGTGATAATATAGCATTTATTGTGGTGGAGACGGAAAAAAAAATAGAAAAGCTAGATACAGCGATTGATAAACAAGGGTGGAGGTCGACCGTTCGTCATTGTAGGAGTTGCCAGCAGTCACCGGCTCTTCAACACGCAAGTTATACTTTTGTATCAATCAAATCACAGATTACTCGGGTAGATAATTTCCAGTAGATCCTTCATGTGTTATCTCAAATCACCGACCAGTATGTTTAAATAAGTGACCCACTGATCAGATCAGATCGACTGGTCCGAACCCTTGACTGGTCCGAACCCTGGACTGGTCCGAACCCTTGACTGGTCCGAACCCTTGACTGGTTTCAAACGGTTTCGTTGGACAATAAAGCAGACTGTAAACGGATGGGGTTGTAGGCGCCCTTATAAACACAAACATTAAATATATACCAGGAACGAGCACGGTAAGCTGTCCAATATACAAAAACAGTTAGAAACAGAAATACAAATAGCTAGAGCTTCATTTAAGGAGGTTATTAATAGAATATTCAAGAGGTTGCTAGTAGAATTGCAGTAAATCAACCATTCAAATCATTATGAAGCTGTGTGTAGTCTATGGTCAGTCAAACAAACGGGCTTCCACATGCATAAATTGTCATTTTTGTGGAAATTGGTGTCACGCCCCTTGTGCAGATATCCAAGAACTAGCTACAAGCAGTATTAAAACAGGGAAGTGTTTTTGGGTATGCCCAAATGAGATAAATCTGTGGACTAAAATCACAAGGGTATTAAAAGAGGTCAACATCAAAGCTGCTTTCATAGAAAACCTGGAAGCTTTCTACAACAGATGGAAACATAAAAAGTCTGGGCTGAATGTTACTGCCCTTGATACTGGCCATGTAGTCAGAAACTGTAAGCTGGAGATGTGTCTTGGTAGTCAGTAAATGTGGGGGTGATAGTGCTGTCCTGGGGGACAGTAATGGGAAGCTGGAGGTGCTGTCCTGGGAGACAGTAATGGGAAGCTGAGGTGCTGTCCTGGGAGACAGTAATGGTGAACTGGAGATGCTGTCCTGGGAGACAGTAATGGTGAAAGCTGGAGATGCTGTTCTGGGAGACAGTAAATGGTGAAGCTGGAGATTTTTGTCCAGGTAGTCGGGAATTATACGCAGGAAGGAATACATAAAAAATGACCTCATAGGGGACAGGAGCCATAGTAGGGAAACAAGTGTAGTCAAAGATAAGATAAAACCAATATTGCAAAAATAGAAATACCGCAGGAAATAGCAAACAAGAGGACTCCACTAGCAATAGTGAGGATATATTACCAAAAACAACTGGTGGGAGCTCCATTGTTGGTGCTAGAGAGGATAGAAGTAAGACAGGGAAACATGCACCAACAGGGAATACAGTCACAGAAACCCCAAAGGGAAACGGAAACCAAGCCTGTGCACATACTATGCACTCGGTATCTGCTGGCATGGGAAATCTGGAAAAACAGATGGGACGTGCAACTATGACCACCCTAGAAAATGCCATGCCCATATGACAACAGGAAAATGCAAACTCCCTTCCTGTAAGCTTTTTCACCCTGAACTGTGTACCTCTTCAGTACAGGAAAGACTGTGCTATAACTTAAATTGCCAGGCATACCATCTAAAGGGGACAAAAAGATACAAAACATCCAGGCCATGGGAAAACCTGGGTAGCCACAGCCACTCAAGAGGGAGAGGTTTTTTAGTGCCAGGAAAAGGAAAAAAAACTGGCAAGAAATGGAGCAGAAATCGTACACCAAATCCAGTCATTCCTGGAGTGGAACCACAGTCGATGGCCTCCACTCCAAACCAACAGATACAGATACTAATGCCGGTAAAAAAATCCCTCCCCCAGTACCAACAATACCACCAGTCCGATAACATTCTTCTTGGCAAATATACAGGGTCTAAAGCCAGCAACAAACAACAAAATACCTTTCATCCGTGGACTGCTTGCAGAGGCAAAGGCAATGTTCGCGGCTTTCACTGAGACCCACATAAAGGATCACTTGGACAACGAAATATGGATCCCAGGTTACAACCTATACAGATGTAACAGAGTGAACAGGCAAAAGGGGGGGGGGTTGGCCTGTACATTGCAGAGTCACTTGTTTGCACAGAACTGCTAAATGCCTCAAATGATGTAGTGGAAGTTTTAGCAGTAAAGGTCGAGAACCAAAACCTAGTCATTGTGGTAGTCTACAAGCCTCCGGATGCAACATCCCAGCAATTCCAGGAACAGCTGTTAAAAATTGACCACTGTCTGGAAAATCTTCCAGCTCCTGCACCCAACATCTTGCTCCTGGGGGATTTCAACTTAAGGCTCCTAAAATGGAGGAATATAGCAAATAATATTGTTGCAGTAATAAAACACAGGAGGCAGCTCTGATGAAAACTCACATTCACGCGAGCTTTTAAATCTCTGCACAAAATTCAATTTAAACCAGCACATAATAGAGCCTACTAGACTGGAGAATACACTAGACCTCATCTTCACTAACAATGATGATCTGATAAGAAATGTCACCATATCAAAAACAATATACTCAGATCACAACATAATTTAGGTTCAGTCATGTATGCGCGGAGCCCCAGACCGACATAATGAGATTAGTCACGAGGGAGCATTCACCAAATTCAACTTCAATAACAAAAACATAAAGTGGGACCAAGTAAACCAAGTCCTAACCGATATAAGCTGGGAAGATATACTAAGCAACACAGACCCCAACTTATGCCTAGAACAGATTAACTCGGTGACACTCGATGTATGCACAAGGCTTATTCCTCTAAGAAAAAGGAGGAGTAGATGTAAAATAGAAAGAGACAGGCGCTCCCTTAACAGGCGACGGAAAAGAATAACAGAGCGGCTAAAAGAGGTCAACATATCTGAAATGCGTAGGGAGACACTGGTCAGAGAAATAGCAAGCATCGAACTTAAGCTAAAAGAATCCTTTAGGAGTCAGGAATCGCGGGAAGAACTAAAAGCCATAAATGAAATCGAAAGAAACCCAAAGTATTTCTTCTCCTATGCCAAATCAAAATCGAGAACAACGTCCAGTATTGGGCCCCTACTTAAACAAGATGGGTCCTACACAGATGACAGCAAGGAAATGAGTGAGCTACTCAAGTCCCAATATGACTCAGTTTTTAGCAAGCCGCTAACCAGACTGAGAGTCGAAGATCAAAATGAATTTTTATGAGAGAGCCACAAAATTTGATTAACACAAGCCTATCCGATGTTATCCTGACGCCAAATGACTTCGAACAGGCGATAAATGACATACCCATGCACTCTGCCCCAGGGCCAGACTCATGGAACTCTGTGTTCATCAAGAACTGCAAGAAGCCCCTATCACGAGCCTTTTCCATCCTATGGAGAGGGAGCATGGACACGGGGGTCGTCCCACAGTTACTAAAAACAACAGACATAGCCCCACTCCACAAAGGGGGCAGTAAAGCAACAGCAAAGAACTGCAGACCAATAGCACTAACATCCCATATCATAAAAATCTTTGAAAGGGTCCTAAGAAGCAAGATCACCACCCATCTAGAAACCCATCAGTTACACAACCCAGGGCAACATGGGTTTAGAACAGGTCGCTCCTGTCTGTCGCAACTATTGGATCACTACGACAAGGTCCTAAATGCACTAGAAGACAAAAAGAATGCAGATGTAATATATACAGACTTTGCAAAATCCTTCGACAAGTGTGACCATGGCGTAATAGCACACAAAATGCGTGCTAAAGGAATAACAGGAAAAGTCGGTCGATGGATCTATAATTTCCTCACTAACAGAACACAGAGAGTAGTCGTCAACAGAGTAAAGTCCGAGGCAGCTACGGTGAAAAGCTCTGTTCCACAAGGCACAGTATTCGCTCCCATCTTGTTCCTCATCCTCATTTCCGACATAGACAAGGATGTCAGCCACAGCACCGTGTCTTCCTTTGCAGTTGACACCCGAATCTGCATGACAGTGTCTTCCATTGCAGACACTGCAAAGCTCCAGGCGGACATCAACCAAATCTTTCAGTGGGCTGCAGAAAACAATATGAAGTTCAACGATGAGAAATTTCAATTACTCAGATATGGTAAACATGAGGAAATAAAATCTTCATCAGAGTATAAAACAAATTCTGGCCACAAAATAGAGCGAAACACCAACGTCAAAGACCTGGGAGTGATCATGTCGGAGGATCTCACCTTCAAGGACCATAACATTGTATCAATCACATCTGCTAGAAAAATGACAGGATGGATAATGAGAACCTTCAAAACTAGGGAGGCCAAGCCCATGATGACACTCTTCAGGTCACTTGTTCTATCTAGGCTGGAATATTGCTGCACACTAACAGCACCTTTCAAGGCAGGTGAAATTGCCGACCTAGAAAATGTACAGAGAACTTTCACGGCGAGCATAACGGAGATAAAACACCTCAATTATTGGGAGCGCTTGAGGTTCCTAAACCTGTATTCCCTGGAACGCAGGAGGGAGAGATACATGATTATATACACCTGGAAAATCCTAGAGGGACTAGTACCGAACTTGCACACGAAAATCACTCACTACGAAAGCAAAAGACTTGGCAGACGATGCACCATCCCCCCAATGAAAAGCAGGGGTGTCACTAGCACGTTAAGAGACCATACAATAAGTGTCAGGGGCCCGAGACTGTTCAACTGCCTCCCAGCACACATAAGGGAGATTACCAACAGACCCCTGGCAGTCTTCAAGCTGGCACTGGACAAGCACCTAAAGTCAGTTCCTGATCAGCCGGGCTGTGGCTCGTACGTTGGTTTGCGTGCAGCCAGCAGCAACAGCCTGGTTGATCAGGCTCTGATCCACCAGGAGGCCTGGTCACAGACCGGGCCGCGGGGGCGTTGACCCCCGGAACTCTCTCCAGGTAAACTCCAGGTACAGTAATGTGGCAACAATGATATATACAGTAATATGACAACAATGATATATACAGTAATATGGCAACAATGATGATATATACAGTAATATGGCAACAATGATGATATATACAGTAATATGGCAACAATGATATATACAGTAATATGGCAACAATGATGATATATACAGTAATATGACATCAATAATATATACAGTAATATGGCAACAATGATACGTACAGTAATATGGCAACAATGATATATACAGTAATATGGCATCAATGATATATACAGTAATATGGCATCAATGATACGTACAGTAATATGGCATCAATGATATATACAGTGATCTACAATCATTAGGGAAGAGAGTATACGCCGGGACACGGGGTGTACTCTATACAGATATATCCTGTATATGCTCAGCTAGGTCATTCTTATTATATTTCAGTTACTGACAGATTTTCAGTAACTCAGTGGTCGTTGTCAGTCAGTGGTCGTTGTCAGTCACTGGTCGCTAACTTCGACACGCATCATCCCTTAAGACAGTGCGCATCCTTCAGGAGATAGACGTCCGCTGCGTCTGTGTCGCATCGTTACTGCTTGAAAGTGACGAACGACAAGGTGAAGCAATCTTTCTGGCTCTTCTACTGCGGTCTGGGACACACACTGTCTCAGTCTACAAGTGTTATGATGGCAAGTATCTGTATTGTGACTCCACGCTACGACCACGCCACTACTTAATCAGAGACTAGATATGTAGAAGAACATGTTGAGTTTCCCAGGAAAGTCAACATTCTATACAATACTCGCCCCAACACGGCACTCATGATGGCTCTTCAGTTCCTGTGACAATTATGCTCATCTAAATACCTTTCAGATGTTGTCTACACTTTCAATTTGTTAAAAAACTCATCCTGAGATAAATTAGTCTCGTTATTTGCTGTAATATGTTTAAAACAAGAATATTAGCCTGCAAATGTATTGAGCAGTTGTGATTTTTTTTTTTTTTTGAGTGGACATGCCAGAAGCGGGTTCAAGTTGGTATGTAAGTAAGCAGGGATACCTAGATCCTAATGGAATCTACTTCGTCTGGACTTCGCAGATGATTAATAAACATGGCAGGTGCATAATTACTTACAGTGTTTTTAAATGGCTTACCCTCCGTTACCCTAACCTCTGGCGACGATGGAGGTCCTCGTTGACTAACCTCTGGCGACGATGGAGGTCCTCGTTGACTAACCTCTGGCGACGATGGAGGTCCTCGTTGACTAACCTCTGGCAACGATGGAGGTCCTCGTTGACAAACCTCTGGCGACGATGGAGGTCCTCGTTGACTAACCTCTGGCGACGATGGAGGTCCTCGTTGACTAATCTCTGGCGACGATGGAGGTCCTCGTTGACTAATCTCTGGCGACGATGGAGGTCCTCGTTGACTAACCTCTGGCGACGATGGAGGTCCTCGTTGACTAACCTCTGGCGACGATGGAGGTCCTCGTTGACTAACCTCTGGCGACGATGGAGGTCCTCGTTGACTAATCTCTGGCGACGATGGAGGTCCTCGTTGACTAATCTCTGGCGACGATGGAGGTCCTCGTTGACTAACCTCTGGCGACGATGGAGGTCCTCGTTGACTAACCTCTGGCAACGATGGAGGTCCTCGTTGACTAACCTCTGGCGACGATGGAGGTCCTCGTTGACTAATCTCTGGCGGCGATGGAGGTCCTCGTTGACTAACCTCTGACGGCGATGGAGGTCCTCGTTGACTAACCTCTGACGGCGATGGAGGTCCTCGTTGACTAACCTCTGGCGACGATGGAAAGGGCCTCGTTGACTAACCTCTGGCAACGATGGAGGTCCTCGTTGACTAACCTCTGACGGCGATGGAGGTCCTCGTTGACTAACCTCTGACGGCGATGGAAGTCCTCGTTGACTAACCTCTGGCAACGATGGAGGTCCTCGTTGACTAACCTCTGGCGGCGATGGAGGTCCTCGTTGACTAACCTCTGGCGGCGATGGAGGTTCTCGTTGACTAACCTCTGGCAACGATGTAGGTCCTCGTTGACTAACCTCTGGCAACGATGGAGGTCCTCGTTGACTAACCTCTGGGGGACGATGGAGGTCCTCGTTGACTAACCTCTGGCGACGATGGAGGTCCTCGTTGACTAACCTCTGGCAACGATGGAGGTCCTCGTTGACTAACCTCTGACGGCGATGGAGGTCCTCGTTGACTAACCTCTGACGGCGATGGAAGTCCTCGTTGACTAACCTCTGGCAACGATGGAGGTCCTCGTTGACTAACCTCTGGCGGCGATGGAGGTCCTCGTTGACTAACCTCTGGCGGCGATGGAGGTTCTCGTTGACTAACCTCTGGCAACGATGTAGGTCCTCGTTGACTAACCTCTGGCAACGATGGAGGTCCTCGTTGACTAACCTCTGGCGACGATGGAGGTCCTCGTTGACTAACCTCTGGCGACGATGGAGGTCCTCGTTGACTAACCTCTGGCGGCGATGGAGGTCCTCGTTGACTAACCTCTGGCAACGATGTAGGTCCTCGTTGACTAACCTCTGGCAACGATGGAGGTCCTCGTTGACTAACCTCTGGCAACGATGGAGGTCCTCGTTGACTAACCTCTGGCGACGATGGAGGTCCTCGTTGACTAACCTCTGGCAACGATGGAGGTCCTCGTTGACTAACCTCTGGCGACGATGGAGGTCCTCGTTGACTAATCTCTGGCAACGATGGAGGTCCTCGTTGACTAACCTCTGGCAACGATGGAGGTCCTCGTTGACTAACCTCTGGCGACGATGGAGGTCCTCGTTGACTAACCTCTGGCGACGATGGAGGTCCTCGTTGACTAACCTCTGGCAACGATGGAGGTCCTCGTTGACTAACCTCTTGCGACGATGGAGGTCCTCGTTGACTAACCTCTGGCAACGATGGAGGTCCTCGTTGACTAACCTCTGGCGACGATGGAGGTCCTCGTTGACTAACCTCTATCAACGATGGAGGTCATCGTTGACTAACCTCTGGCGACGATGGAGGTCCTCGTTGACTAACCTCTGGCAACGATGGAGGTCCTCGTTGACTAACCAGAAATTTCTCACACTCATGAGTAATTCTTAGTCACTCCTTTGACAGCTTGTCATCCATGGGTAGTCCAGAGTGCCTGTACGAGCTGTTAAAGTTTCTCAGCTCACCGGAAGATGGCCCTTACTCCTTAGTGGAATAGCTAACAAACGCCTTGTAAATTCTTAGACAAGTAAAATAAATTACCTGTTAATTAAATCTGAATAAGATTAAGTTAAACTGCTAAGATAGTTTTAGATCAACATAAAAATTTGCATATTGTAAATGCGTTTAATCTCAAATTAACCAACTTCCTACTGAGGCGAAGGAAGAGAAGACACAAACCAACAGATAGTTTTATGTTGTGGATTAGCCACAAAGTTTGCCAGTTGGGTATCTTTATTTCTAAAACGTTTCGCCAACGAGGTAGGCTTCTTCAGTTAATTACGGAGAATGGATTGTTGGTAGCAGGAGTATTGGCGAGGTAAAGATGAAGTAAACAGTCCAACCTTGAAGAAATAATCTGAGGTAGTCAGTTCCTCAGCCTTGAGAAGAGTTCAACTTCCTGGTGTGGAACAATATGAAGCAGGTCTGACGTTGGGAAGAGATACATTAAGCGGTAACTCAAGACAATTTTCAACGCTTCGCAGGACATGGCGTTGGTCATCCACTTTATATATATATATATATATATATATATATATTATATATATATATATATAAAATATATATATATATATATATATATATATATATATATATATATATATATATATATATATATATATATATATATATATATATATATATAAAATATATATATGTCGTGCCGAATATGTAAAACTGGTCAATTAGCAAGAACTCGTTTAAAATTAAGTCCTTTCTGAAATTTTATTTTATACGTTTGAAGATATATATTTTTCATTAATGTTAATGTAAAAAGTTTTAATTTTTCACCAAAAGAATCTTAGAAAACTTACCTAACCTTATTATAACAAGAACAATTTATTTTAGCCTAACCCAACTAAATATATTTTATATTTCTTTACAATAATTTAATACTAAACAAACACAGTGAAATATTTTTTTTTTCGTTAGGTTCAGAATGATTTTGGCGAAATTATTGCATACACAAATTTTCACTTGTCCTATATGGCAAGACGAGCGTTGCTATTTAAGCCAAGATCGCAAGTTCTGCCTATTCGGCACGACATATATAATATATATATATATATATAATATATATATATATATATATATATATATATATATATATATATATATATATATATATATATATATATATATAAAACATAATTTCCCAGTATTGTGGGTATTGTGGGACTGTTCATTGTGATCCATGGAACGATATATCACTACCCATTATTCTTTTACACATTCCCTGCTCAATATATCAGAGCAGGGGATGCAAAATTACCCCAATGAAAAGTAGGGGCGCCATTGGTACAGTAAGAGAAAACACCATTAGTGTCCGGGGCCCAAGACTGTTCAACAGTCTCCCACCAAGCTTATGGGGAATTACCAACAGGCTCCTGGCTGCCGGGCTGTGGTTCGTACGTTGGACTCCGTGTGGCCAGCAGTAACAGCCTGATTGATCAGTCCCTGATCCACCAAGAGGCCTGGTCGTGGACCGGGCCGCGGGGGCGTTGATCCCCGGAATACCCTCCAGGTACTCTCCAGGTAGGGAATCCCAGGAGAGGATCCCAGGTAGTGGATCCCAGGTAGTGGATCCCAGGAGGGGATCCCAGGTAGTGGATCCCAGGAGGGGATACCAGTAGGAGATCCCAGGTAGTGGATCCCAGGTAGTGGATCCCAGGAGGGGATTCCAGATAGTGGATCCCAGGAGGGGATCCCAGGTAGTGGATCCCAGGAGGGGATACCAGTAGGAGATCCCAGGTAGTGGATCCCAGGTAGTGGATCCCAGGAGGGGATCCCAGGAGGGGATCCCAGGTAGTGGATCCCAGGTAGTGGATCCCAGGAGGGGATCCCAGGTAGTGGATCCCAGGTAGTGAACCCCAGGAGGGGATCCCAGAAGAGGGATCGAAATATACAAACCAATTAATTAATCGTTTGTGTTAGTTTCTCCATCTGGATTATTATTACACATATCAAAGGATCGTGGTAATCTTGCAACATTTCATCTGACCAATGATTGCATAGCATGCCGACGTGGGTTGCCTACGCCTGTCGACCTGGAGGAATTAGTTCGAACCCATTTAATGCCTATTTCAATTTGATCATTCATAGACATGCTTGAAGATTAAGACACTTGTGGCAATCTTACTGTGGAAACGCATCTCCAGCCAGTGCCTCTTCAGTCCGATGCAGAGAAGAAGGGAGGAAGACGAGGATGAGTTTGTGGTAATTAGTCCCTTATCTTCCACTCTTCTCCGTGAGAGACTGACGAGGCCACTGGCTGGCGAAACTCTTCCACAATAAAGATTCCCAGACTGTTCCACAAGTGTCTTATTCTTCAACTTGACTGTTTTCCTAAACCATTCATCGTGCATGACGATAAGAAGAATCAGTCCCTCTATGATACAATCATCTCGTCATATTTCTAGCAGCTGTTGTTAATTGCATCTCGGGAAATGGAGCTCCACTTCCAAGGCGTCTCCAGCATCCAAAGACTCTCCATTCATCACCACACCAAATAAGCCGCTTCATCTTCGGCAACACTGGACGGGTCTTTAAGCCAGAGCAGAGAGCAATTTGCTTCTCCTGTGCCACAAATGGTATCACAAGATCTATTCAATTATTCAAATCTTCTATAATGTCTATTCACTCGTCGGCTATCTCACCGGGCAACTTCTCATTCCAGTCAGATGTGAGTAACGAAGCTTTTTATTTGCGCTGTAAATTTCACGATGATGGTGTTGGATACTAACCTAGCGGGTTCAAACACTCTGGTTCACGATGATGGTGTTGGATGCTAACCTAGCGGGTTCAAACACTCTGGTTCACGATGATGGTCTTGGATATAACCTAGCGGGCTCAAACACTCTCTGGATTCACGACTTCGTCAATTTAGTTGTATCTTTCTTCGAGGTTCAACTCATCGGCTCTATGCTCCAGTTCCCTTCTCAAATTCATTTAAGTAACAAAAAAAAAAAAGGCACAATACCGTGACTGGAACGATACACAAATAACCGCACATAAAAGAGAGAAGCTTACGACGACGTTTCGGTCCGACTTGGACCATTTACAAAGTCACACTAACCAGAAGTGGAGAAGGACGGCTATATATAGGCAGGAAGAGGTGGTGGGAGTAGTAGTAGTAGTAGTACAAGAATGGTATATAATACCGACAAGATGAAATCAAGACACATACGCAACACCCGGGCATCTCCATCGTAGACGCCCCGCCATCCAGCCAGCCACTGGATGGCGAAACGTCCACAACAAAGACACCCAGACGCCGACATGTGTCCCAATTTCATCAGTAGTAGTAGTAGTAGTAGTAGTAGAAGAATTAGAGGTAGTAGTAGTGGTAGTGGTAGAAGTGGGTAGGACTAGCCAGTTAAATACAAAGGAAGGGGAGCACTGCAAGGTAGCTAGATGCCCACAGAGGGAGAGCAAACGCACAGAGGTGCATGAAAGGGGAAGTGGTGAAATAAATGAAGAAGGAACAGAAACACGAGACAGGAGAGAAAAAGACAACCCAGAGGAGAAAAAGGAAAGAGGAAAGGGAAAGAGGGAGAAGAAGAAAAAGAAAAAGAAAAAATGAGGAATCAGGTTAAGTCACGGGTGTTCTGAAGTTTGGAGCATTTTACAATGTAGTGGGAGAGGAAGGCATCTACAGAGACGAAGCCAGGGCTAAGATTCATACAAGGAAAGTTGTGTATTAGAGAGGATTCAACTAGACGGCGACTGTTCGAGTTGGAAGTAGGGAAGACAGTTTTAGCAGAAGACCAGTCAATAGGATGGCTATGATCTCTGATGTGACAGAAAAGAGCATTGTTAGTGTTGGCAAGCCTAACACTATTTTTGTGCTCCCTAAATCTGTCAGAAAGAGATCGACCAGTTTCTCTGAAGTATTGAAGAGGACAGGAGGAGCAAGAAATAGAGTAGACACCAGGAACATCTGTATAGGGAGGAGAGGTATGAACGAGATTAGTGCGAAGAGTGTTAGTCTGGCGGAAGGCAAACTTGATGTCTAAGGGACGGAGAGAATTGTTGAGATTAGAAAGACCGGAAATGTAAGTATCGTGCTGCAGACAATAACAAAATAAAAACACACGCAGTACAGAATAAACTGTTATATTATATAGAGCTTATCAGGTTACTGGTTTAATAAAGAAGCATGTAAACCATCGACTTAATGAAGCTCTAGAGAGTTTTATTAAAGTCAATCCTAACATAGTGCCGATTGACGGAATGGAATATAGGCTGTCTAGTTTAATAGATTTCAACTCCTTTTGTTTTTACCCCTCGTCTTCGTAAAGCAATACTAATTCTACGAACTAGCCATTGTTCCTAGGAAGTCACCCAAGCGGTGAGTCGCTCACTGTACATCACGGGCGACGAGAGATGTGAAGGATGTTCCTCAGTGGCGGTTTTTAAAGCAAAGGACAAGCCACTTCATGAGAAGAGGACGGAATTAAAGTTTTAAGTCGTAATTCCAGTGTTAGTGTCATCGACATTTATCGCCTACAGAGACCACCTCATTTCAGTTCGTAAATAATGAATTACCAGTGTAGGAAGTGGAGAGCGTCCCCTATCATCTAAGAAAGTCTCAACAACTAGCTATCGTTCTAGGACGAACTATTTCTAGTATTTGACTTCTTCACTGCAAATTTGTTAGCTAAATAATGAATCCAATTCCCGCTTTCAATATATGCAAATTTTAATTCCACAATATTTAGTTCGCAAGCTTGTTATCAAGTAATTCAGCTGTCTTAGAGCGATTTTCTCATTTACATACACTTCTGCTGTCAGAGGCAGGTCAGACAGTTAATACTGTTTGATCTGCTCTCTATCCGACCCAAAGTATTTGGTATATCGTGATCATGTCTCTTCTTGTTCTTCAGTTCTCCAGTGATGGAAGACAGAGCTCTCTCTCCTTTCTAAGCAAGTACAAGACTCAGATAAATTGTTATTATATATAATAAGCAAACGACCTTTGTCATTCACCGCTAAATATGTGAGGCAAAGAATGACTGGATCGATTCTTTGTCTAGGTTTCTCTTTAAACGCCACGATTATGTGTGTAAGCTTAGCCTATTCTTTTTCTTTTGCAATTCCAAGGGACTGGTTTTCATAAATGGTCATTTCTATGGTCTTTTTCTTCTCCTGCGCCCACGAGTTTTTAATTCCCGACAAGGAACACTTTTTCTCAGCCTTCAGTTCTTCGTCTCCCGGCTTCAGAATCCTGCTTTTTGCTTAGGTTAAAGTCCTGTGATTATCTGTTCAACCATTTCTGAAGTCTGTCCAGGATTTCGTGCAGACTGCGATCATCCTCATTATCGAGGCATCATCAACAGTCAAGAATATTTAGGAGACATTTCCTGAAATCAGGTAATGTGAATACATTAGGAAGACAGTGAGACCCAACACTGATTCCTGTGGGACGCCTCTTGTGACATTCTCCTGTCCTGATGCTTTATATTGATGTTTAATCTTAATACTTTATCCTGATGTTATGTACGTTTGTAAATGAACTTACAAGCACAAACATATCTCATACATGCACAAATGTATAACATACACATACAACATACACAAACAATATGCATACACAAACAATGTGCATTCACAAACAACATACATGCACAACGACATATATACACAAATATACATGCAGAAACATGATATAAACAAGAAGATTTACTTGCCTGGCTGGAGACGAAGAGAAACAAGGTAGCAGCTTAATTAAACAAGGTGTTACCTCAGCCAGTCACTCCAAGCATGTAATTTCACACTTGTCCAATCCTTCCCTCACCACCCAGCGCTGCCCACCCCGCCCACCGCCCACCCCGCCCACCGCACACCCCGCCCACTCCATCCCTCACCGCCCACCCTACCTCATCCACACGAAGCTGCATCGTATTGCTGCTGGTGTGGGCGTCCCCGCCCACTTTTCAAAACACCACGCCCACACTAACAAGCTGGGGTAGGTATACCCGAGCAGCTCACGAATGGTACACACACCCATGTGCGTACCCCATCACACACCCGTGGGCGTGTGTAATGGGGTACACACACACACACACACACACACCCACACACACACACACACACACACACACACACACACACACACACACACACACACACACACACACACACACACCACACACACACACACACGTTTGTATATTAATTATAAGACAACATAAGAAACATTCAAACTTTTTGCCATTTTATCTTCCAAATAATTTACATTCTCTTCAAATATCAAATATTTCTTTAGACTTATTCTCAGAATTATTTATTTCATATATAATTTCGCTTCTGAATACATATCTGAAATCACAGGTCACCACGGAGGTCACGGGTCACCACGGAGATCACAGGTCACCGCGGATGTCACAGGTCACCACGGATGTCACAGGTCACCATGGATGTCACAGGTCACCACGGAGGTCACAGGTCCCCACATATCACAGTCCACGGAGAAGCAACAGTACCACGCCATGGAACAGGTCACCAGATCTCACAGGTCACCACGGAGATCACAGGTCACCATGGAGCTCACAGGTCACCACGGAGATCACAGGTCACCATGGAGGTCACAGGTCACCACGGAGGTCACAGGCCACCACATAGGTCACAGGTCACCACGGAGGTCACAGGCCACCACATAGGCCACAGGTCACCATGGAGGTCACAGGCCACCACATAGGCCACAGGTCACCATGGAGGTCACAGGCCACCATGGAGGTCACAGGCCACCATGGAGGTCACAGGTGGTGACGGAGGTCACAACTCTTCATCATTAAGATAATTATTAAAATAAATACTATTTCTGATAGTATTAAATTACTCAGATAATTATATATCTTAGCCGGGTTACACTGTACTTGTACTTACCTAGTCGTGCTTCTGGGGGGTTGAGCCACAGCTCCTGCCCCATTTTAATTTTCAATCGACTAGCATTTTCCATTATTAGGTCCTTGGAATCCATCTTTAAAGGGAAGTAGTGCTTACTAATTGGTGTCATAAGGGTCAAACTGCGCCTGTGGGATGAAGCGTAATCAGGTTTGATCAGAGGAAAGCAAAGGAGCTGCTCCAGTTACTCGGATCAAGAACCATTATTTTTTTTTTCACCCCAGTTATGCCTTGAGCTCCCATGATAAAAACTGCATCTTGTTTACTCATTCACTGCCCTAAGTATTTATATGTTGTGATCATGTCTCCTCTGACCCATTGCACTTCTGGTTGCATGAGACTCAGGTAAGCTTGTCTCTCCTCAATCTTTCTGTCTCTACCCACAGGAACCACTTCTGTGGTTCCTGTGTCCTTCTGTAA